>VBSM01003215.1:27754149-27774521 GCA_008086735.1 Cheirogaleus medius | reverse complement strand
AAAAAAAAAAAAAAAAAAAAAATAAAGTCAATTGGTTAGAATTAATGAGCTATTCCTTCAATTACCTACTTGAAGTAAAATTATACTCACTATCTATGGAAGTAATGAAAGCCCAAAAATAATGGAATTTCTTAAACTTAAAACATTAGAAATATTATAATTCTTTCTTAAATTGCAACAACTGTCAGAGTAATCTATGCATTTTAATACAAAGGCAGCTAGCAATGTTTCCATGAATCTTAATGGGGAAAGACACATTAAGTTTTCAATGACATGTGTCAGTGTGTAAATCCATGTGTGAATATACAAGTAGCTCTGCCAGTAAGTAGCCAGTTTTGATGACTAATGAAAGCCTGTGCTACTATGCAAGAAAGCTGCTCTTCTTACTCAAAGAGGTAGCTTGAAAATTTTAAGAAACTTTATAAACTTGTAAGTGAATTCACTTGTTTTTACTAACCATCATTCCCATCCTTTTTCAGCCAATGACTGTAAACAAAATGTTTCTTTTAAAACAACCTAAATATTAAGGTAGGATTACATAGGAGTTCAATGAGTTTTCTTTACCATAAAAACATAATGATCAAATAATAGTTGCCATGGGAAAAATTATATAATGGGTTATTAGTGAGTAATTCTTTTCCTGAAAATCTAATATAGATACATGCTTCCATCTTGTACCTTCAATTACCAGGTGCTGTTCATCCTGGATTTTCAAATATTCCAATCTATGATCCTCATCATCCAGCAGAGTAAGGTAATTCTATGTAAGGAGGAAGAAATGTTTTCGTTAATTTGGTTAGTAAACTTGAAACAAATACAGAAATAAAAATGAATGGCAATTAAAAACTTCCTTGCAATTATACAACTCTTGGTACAGATATTTAGTGTATCATAGTTGTTTATAAATATTTATTACAACTTAAGTGGCAAAATTAGGGAAAGACAATGTGAACTTCATATATATTCTCTACTCTCTAAAACAAAATTATATACAATTTTGGGGGACCAGGAGAAGATCTGTCATATATCATGCCAAAGTTCACCGAGACCTAAATTTTCTGAAAAGCTTGCAGAAAAGAAATTTTCTTTAGTACCTACCTAGTTATGGAATTCAATAAGTGTGTTGAATGGAACTTGATTACTTACTAGGAACTGAGATGTAAAACCAAAAGTCATACAGCAGAATTATGTATTTTTGTTTATGTTCACTCTGTCTAAAGTGCTTACAGAATTAATTCTTTTAATTCTTGCAACCACCCTGAGGGAGATACTATTATTTTCCCATTTCACTTATGAGAAAACTGAGAGAGTTAAGTGACTTGCCCTTAGTTACACAAATAAAAAGTGGCAAAGCCAGAATTTAATTCCTGGCAATGTGGCTCCAGGAGCTGTGCTCTTAACTACTATATGATACTGCCTCTCAATGGTGACCAAAGGAGGATTTAAGAAACAACACACTTGGGAATAGAGAACTGGTTAGAATACACTTATGATCCAATTTCAGAGTATCTTCTATATTGAATATATCAAGAACATATACGCAATTAACAGCGTAGGCTTTGATGGTGTAGAAGATACGGGTCAAAAGATGCAAAGGAGGAATTTTCAGTGTATACTTCTGCATTGTTTAAATTTTTTAAACATATGTATAAGTTACCTTAAAATAAATCTAAAATAGTCCATTTAGTAAAAGAAAAGAAAAAAGATATTTGCCATTAACTTTATAAGAATATTCTTTCCAAGATGGTACTGTCCATGGTGACCAAATGGATCTCTAGTGAGAAATATCTACATGTATGCATAATAATTTAAAAGACAAAGTTTTCATTGCGATCCCACACATGGCTTTTAGCATAATTACTACAGACAAAAACTCCATACTCATGAAATGTGATTTAACACTTAATTAGACTCTTCTTGAGTCTGAGATGCCTCTTACCTCACTGTTATATAGCCACAGGCGCATATCTTCCTCTTTAATGCGCAGCCTTTGAGATAGATATTCATGAATTTCCTTGATGGTTTGCATTCGACTAAAACAGCCTGTATAGGCTAATACCCGCTTTAAAGGTGCATTCGGAGAAGGTACATTTCCTATGGTTATAGTAATCACAATAAAGAAAAAGGCAGATGTAAAAAAAAGTACCCCTTGCAGCAATGGGGACCGTACTAATTTAGGAAATAATGATAAGAAATGAGAATTATAGGTCTAATAGTTTTATAGATGAAGAATACCATAAAGCTTTAAAATGAAGACCGGCGATTCAAGTGTCTTAAACTGAATCCAAAGCTTCAACTTTGAAAAGAATAACAACAAGAGCCCCGAGGCCCAAATAACTGGCAAAATTTGGATCCTAAGAAGAGTGGGAAATGCTAGCAAAGAACTGGCAGTGGTATCAGGCTGTCCTCAGTTGGGTCACAGTCAATAGCAAAATGAAATAAAACTCAGTGTAAGAGTAGGGGGGGATAACATGGGACTGGATTTGAATTCCACAGATAGATAATTGGATTCACTTGATCCACTTTCTTAAACTTTCTTCCAATTACTAATCCCATCACTCTCAGTCATTAAGTAGCCCAATTACCTGGCACATTGGTATAATTACCTAAGAAAATTTACATATATCTATTATGTATAAATAAAAAAAAGAGAAAATTTTACTTAAAATCCTAAACAGGTATAGATTCTAGATGGCCAGAGTTTTAAAATGAAGCCAAGAAGTATCCCCATGACCAAATGAATAAACAAATAATTGCCCTACTGAAAAGTAGGAGAGGAAAAAAAACAATCACAGTCTGCTCACCTAATAAGATGACAGCAGACATTACTTTGAATTCCTGAAGGGCTCAAGGCAGAAACAAAATGAGTGGCAATACAGGGAAAAAGAGTTAACAATGAAAGAAGAATATACTGAATCTAATTGCATACTTCAAAAGAGGAGGGGGATGAAATGACAAAGAGATTACGGAAATCAAATAGGTTGCTAGAAAAACCTGCTTAAACCCTTGTTAACTATTCAGTCCAAAATTCAGACAAAAGCTGTGGCTTGGCTGGGTGAGGTAGCTCATGCCTGTAATCCTAGCACTCTGGGAGGCTAAGGTGGGAGGATAGCTTGAGGTCAGGAGTTCAAGACCAACCTGAGCAAGAGCGAGACCCCGTCTCTACTGAAAATAGAAAAAAAAAAAATTAGCCAGGCAACTAAAAATAGAAAAATATTAGCTGGAGATGGTGGCACATGCCTATAGTCCCAGCTACTCAGGAGGCTGAGGCGAGGATTGCTTGAGCCCAGGAGTTTGAGGGTGAGCTAGGCTGACGCCATGGCCCTCCATGTTGGGCAACAGAGCAAGACCCTGTCTAAATAAATAAACAAACTAACAAATAAATAAATTTTAAAAAGCTATGGCTTAAAATGGTCCACCCTGGCTGTATTTTATTGAGCAACCCAAAATAAAAATAGAAACTTAACATATCAGTATAATTCCTTTAGAGTACAAGCATACCTTTCAGGTAGTTTTTTACCCAGTTAATGATGACTTGGCTTTTTTTCTCCCATTTAATGTGCTTTTAGTGAGTCGTCGCCTATTAAATAAAGCTGAGAAAAATATTGGCATCATCTGCTTTTTTAGAATTCTCAAAAAGAATTCACTCACCTAAGATAGGCTAAAAAACTACGTAAGAAACAATGACTTCTGTAGCCATATCTGTAGAAAAGGCTATACTGAAGCTACTGTAACTATGCCAAGGCTTGAATACCTGTCATTTCATAAGGACTAAAAGAGCCTAGTAAACAGCTGCAATAAGTTGAGTATTTGAGAAAGATGATCATTATAACATGAAAGAACAAAACCCAACCGTGATCAATTTTTAAACACATAGCAAAGCAAATCTTTTACTATTAGCAAGCAAAAGATAATCCCTAAAAGAAAAACAAAAGAGCAAATTTCTCCAAATATACATCAGGGGATTAGTCATAAGATTACAGCAAGAAAGCATATTTTATAAACTTCAAAATGATTAATGATTGATTTCATAACTAATTAGTAAAGAATAAAGTTTCAAATTAAAAACAAATTTGGAGCATCCGAACAACGCAGTTCTAGGATTCAGAAGCATATGCAAAAGTATAGTGTCCAAGTCAATCTCTATTGTCCAAGCCACAATATAAAAATTTGAGTTCTACAAGTTTTTATAGCATAGCTCATTAAGCAGGCAGCCACTTATTATACATAATTTTGTGCTTTTGAATAGCACCAACAAATCTAATGAAATTTACAGAAGCAGCAAAAAATCTAGGATCAGCACAAGAGTTACAAAGAATACTTACTAAAAGCGCAACAACACATCTTGCCTCTCATGTTATCTTTCAAAGAGAATTGAAAAAGACATGTGCTGTGGGTGCCATGAAAGCAAGGCTAATACTTCTATTCAATGGAAAATTAAACCAAGAATGTTTCATAAAGATTCTATTTCACTGTTTTTTGATTTTAATGTTTTCCCCAAAGATAAAGTTTGGTTAGGCAGAAGCCACTGCTTTGCTATAATGCTTACCAAACAATAAAGAATCTTCATATATTATGTGGATATAACCTTTAATGAAGACATAAAATTAACCCTGTTCAATTTCAAAGGAGAGCTAGTACTTATATCGGGTTGCTTTGGGTTTAGAGGTAGTTCTTGCATTCTAAGTTATATTAACTAAATAACATTCTAGTATTGTTAACACAAAGTCTCAGACTCTGTGTAAATGAATGCTTATTATTTTACTGCTGAAGAACAATTTCAAATACTTGCAAGGCAAAAGCAAAGAGCCATCAATAAAATTTAATCTCATAGAGAAATCAAGGAACTTTTTGCATGTTATACATTAAAATAGGAACTTATATGTTATCTTGATAGGCTTGGTGTTTTTTCAAAGCAAATATGTCACTTTCATTTTTAAAAATATCCCCTCTGCTCTGTATTGTCTGCCTTTTATAAAGCCTCTTTAGATCTACCATGAGAAATGTATCACGTTTGCTATACAAAACAAACAAACAAAAACCTCTAAAAAGCAAACACAAAAGACGATAGTGTAAAATGAATTACTCCTTATAAATCTGAGTGGATGTGAAAAGACAGGTTAATGGCAGACTACAACTAAGTCTAGTAATAATTTACAATGGCTAATCTCACAGAAATAAAGTATGTAAAATCTATTTCTATTTATTATCTCCATGTTTACAAATTAGAAAAGGAAATATCCCTTCTCAGTTTACTGCTGGGATTTTGCCTCTATCTCCCATCCAGTCTTGCGCATGACCATAGATCTAAGCCCCACACGTGATTTACTGATTCTGCATGAAAGCAGGTGGGAATGTGTATTAACACAGTGGCACCAGACTCTGAGCAAATTGGTTTTCTTTTTCTTTTTCTGTTTTTTTTTTTTTTTAAAGGAAATGCATGGTATTCTTGCTGCATTCTTAAGTTACCTCTCGGTAAATGCTGAGGAAACATTCTCAGGCTCATCATACCCATATTCACCCAGATGTTAGACTGCTGTGTCCGAGTAGCAGGCTGCTGTCTCAGGAAGAGAAGATAGCGAGGAAATAATTCCAGTTCTGGAATGTCCGTCTTGCTATTCTTGATCACCTGTTGTTTTAAATGATAAAAAGTGATCACTCTAAAAGATAAAACAAAACTTGCCATTTTAATCAAACTTCTTAGATTTAATTTAAACTAAATGTTTGACAAGTTCACTACTTGTATTTCAGTAGATTACTGAAACGCATACATTTTAGTTATATGGGTTTGAATACTCAAGCTCCTGCTACTACACCCATCTATTAAGATTAGAACTCCTGTGGGCGTTTTCTCCCCTTTCATTTAAAAGGGAGTAACAAAATTATGGGAAACAATCTTAAATATTATCTATAATTCTGCTACTCTCACACCATAACTCTTTTTTTTCACTTTTACATATTTCACATATATAAATAACTGATGTTTTAAGGACAAATTCATAAAACTGAAGTTAAAAATAAAAAACCATGGAAGTACTGAAGTCATTAACTACATAGTCATGTTGTCACCTAAAGTTTAGCAAAATAAATAAATAAATAAAATTTAGCAATTTACACTATTCCCAGTACCGTATGAATGTACCACTCTCACAAAACCTTATCATTGGACATCACTAAAAAATACTTCCATTTCTTTAATACATGTAAAGAATATTATAAATTACTTAAAATTTTATTTATTGTATTACTAGTAAGAGTAAAATTGTTTCCATATAAAAAATTTTCTATGTTCTCCTTGAGTAACCAGTTGGTTCGTATGTTTTTTGTCTATGATTTAAACAAAAAAATTTGATGTACAAAAATGGGGTTTCACATTGTTGGAATAGGATTTTTAAGTAGCTCTAACCTGCTTACAAGCCCATATACACAGGAAAACATTTATTATTAAAATATTGTTTTATGAGCTTTAAGAGTAGCACATTATCAATTTTATTAATATATTCTAAAAGGATAGCAGAGTTAACACTCAAACTCTTTCAAACAAAATATCCTACAGAATCTTAACAGTCTCAGGTGATCAGGCTTTATTTTATTTCCCTTTACTCTAGTAACCAATATCTTATGCAACAGAGTATTTTTTATTATCAAGAGGGGGCAATAAAGAATCAAATAAAAACAATACTACAAACCAAACCTTTAGGACTATTTTCTTAAAAGTATTCTACATGTTGTGATATGCTATAATATAGCATTTGAAAGTGTCCATTTGGGAGGTTTTCAACTATTTTAACAGTAAGCAGTAAAAGGAGTCTCTCCCTGGCACACTCCTCTCAGATCACTGGAAGAAATAAAACCTGTCCATCTTGCCTTGACAGGTACTGACAGCTGCAAAGCCAACCATCATTTCTTATGATTTCAATTTAAGTATGCTTTTCAAAATGATTAATAATTCAGCATCCGTTGTCAGACAACATAAAAATACACCTCTGGCAGAATCTTAACTGATAATGGAGTAGTCCTTATAATATATATCTTGCTTTTCAAGGTAACAAGGGATTTTGTGAGCAAATTACAATTTAACAAATTCTCACACACACACGTACATTTACACATTTACATTTTAATTATTCTTGTCTATGAACTTGTTAAAAACTTCAATGTCACCCAGTAAACAAGAAATGCAATATAATCCCTTCATCTGAAAACTAGTTTAGGCATAATCTATATAGAAGAGAATAAATGATATGTATTAAAATGTAAAATGTGTGCAGCTTTTGATATAGTAAGTCCATTTATAGGAATCTACCTTAAAGAGATCATCACACACATTTGGAAAGAGAATGGTTACAGAAAACTGCTTTAGACAACTAAAAGCTAAAGGTAAACAAAATGTACACCAATAGGTAATTGGTTAATAAATGATTTCTGTACATATGCATGTGTGCATGTATGTAATGTATATAAGGCAACACTGCAATTATTAAAAATGATGGTACAAGTCTAAATTTATTAGCATAAAAAGATATTTATTGCTTCTATGTTAGTAAAAACAGATCACAAAACATCAGGTATAAATAATATGATTCATTTTCATAAAATTATCCACACATATCTATATCTATATATATATATGGATAGAAACAGAAGGATGCTTAAAAAGATGCACAACAAAATGTTATTAGTAGTTATCTCTAGGTGGCAGGATATAACATGATTTTTACTTTCATTTTTTCTAGCTTAAGTTGTTATTGAGCATGTAACACACCTGCAAATAAATAAAGCTATGTTTCAAAAAATATGATTTCTGTAAGTATGAAGGTGAAAGCATTCATTTTTAACCTTCCCATGACTACAGTGTTCTCTAACTGAGAACATCATATTTTAAATGTTTTCAAAGCAATTTTCCCTGAAATCAGGCAAATTTATCATATTTTTGAGATGAAAACATACAATTGAGCCAGCAAATGGACATTTAACCCAGAAAAATTACAGTTTAAACTAATATTTATCTGACATCGATGTAAAAAACATGACCTTTTGTGAGGCTCTGAACAAACTCATTTAATAATATAATTATTATAATATAATTATATAATTATAAAATTATATAATTATATAATGATGATAACAATGAGAGTAGCAAGCAGTCAACATTTATTGACCACTTACTATGAATCAGATGATGTTCTAACCATATGTATTATTTAATTCTCTCTCTTTTTTCTTTTTGTAGTTCCCTCCCCCTTCCCTTGTATTATTTAATTCTCAAAACAACTCTAATGAGGTAGGCAAAATTATTCCCATTTTACAGATGAGAAAACTAAGATTTAGAAATTGGAACACCGGCAATCTAAATTCAGACAGGCTCTAAAACATCAAACTATATATAATACTGAATCTATTCCTTCCATTCCATGTTAGTCATCGACTTCCACAGGCATATCATTGTATGGTTGGTGCCTAATATAGTGCTCAATAAATGTTGAATGAATGAATGAACGTGAAGGAACCTAAAAGTATTTGTTCAACTAATTTGAACAGGTTCTGATTACTCTGCTACCATAATGGAAGAACTAATTTGGGGATAGTGAGATTCATACAAAAAAGTAACTGAAGACCCCATCTATGACTGCTCCTTATATAAGGCACTACTAGCTATACTTACTGGTCTAGGTAAGGCCAGGTTTGCTCCATACCAATGATAAAGTGCTCTCCACACAGGTTCTGGGACCATTTCATAATCTCGTCCATGGATCAGCTGTGGAGTTCGTTTTAATCGTCCTCCTTCTAGTGTTAATGATGTAGCCTTGAAAAGAACGAAACGAAAATATTGATTTTTAATATTACAAAGTCTTTTGTCTTTTAACAAAACCTAGATAAAGGAGAACAAACTCATATGTCACTACCCAGAGTTTCATGTCACCGGAAAAACTGACCTTTTAAAGAGAGATTTTTATTTTTGACTTTCAAAATAAACTATTTAAGACAGGGAACTCAAGACAAACCACTTGGAAAAATCATCAGAGCATTTGGAAATAATACTAGTTTTTGCAGATTTCTTTCAAACAACAAATAATATTTTGGAAAAAAAATTCCACATATAGTACATGTGAAACAACATTTTCACAGTAGCTGTCGTAAGAAAGAGTAACAACATTTCCAAGGATCACTATACTACTTCTCTGTTAATTCTAAATCATAAAATATTTTCACAGAAATGTACTCTGTAGATGGGCCCTGGGTGTGGTGGTTTGCTCCTGTAATCCCAGCTACTTGGGAGGCTGCAGTGAGAGGACTGTTTGAACCCAGAAGTTGGAGGCTACAGTGAGCTATGATCATGCCACTGCACTCCCAACCTGGGCAACAGAGTGAGAGACCCCATCTCTTGAAAGAAGGGAAGGGAAAAGGAAGAGAAAGGGGGAGAAAAGGGAGGGGGAAAGGGAAGGGGGAATGGGAAAAAGGGAAGGAGAAAGGGGGAAAGGGGAAGCAAAAGGGGAAAGAGAAGGGGGAGGGAAACGAAAGGAAAAGGAAAGGAAAGGAAAGGAAAAAGAAAGAGGAAAGGAAGAAAGGAAAGGAAGAAATGAGGGGAGGAGAGGGGAGGAAGGAAGTATACAAAGAGACTTCCATCTACAACAGGGTAGTTAAATGAATTAACGATGTCTTGCTATGTGCTAAAACCTCTAAATTAAAATTTATTGGCAACCTGAAAGAGAAGAACTTTAATTTTAGATGTGAAATTATTTACCTTTACTGGTTCTTGAGTTACTAGTGGCTGGTTATCAATAGCCCCCGGTTTCTGAGGATTAAGGTGCAACAAAATATTCCCATTGGCTCCTAGCAAACACTGGTTGTTATTGTCAGAAATGTTATGTTGTCGAGCAAAGCACACATCTGCCCCTGGTGTGGCAGAATACAGAAAGCCTATGAAGAAAAGGAGGATGGAATCTCTTATTTTTAGTTATTATACATAAACAGGCTTAAAGATATGAACTCAATGGCCATGTATTGGTTAACGCTATTATTCTGTTGGCATGTCAATAGAGTTTTAGATTCTGATAAATCTGTACAAGATAGGAAATACGATGTATACTTTTCTGGATAATTCACAACATGGCACTAAGTAGACTAAAAGCTTTTAAAAGTATCACCAAGTGAACATTTGGACACCCTCCCAGAATATCTATTTAATAATAATTCATCATGAGAATTACATGTCCTCTGATAGAAAGGGAGGGAGTGAGCCAAATACTGGTTATTAAGTATGAAATGTCTGATTTTCTTAAGTACTAAATAATTTAACAGTAATACAGAGAGATGTGGCTTGATCAATAAAAATAGTGAGAATATTTTCATAATGAGAGATTAATGAAGTAGAATATAAAAAAGTTTTTCTTAGTAAAACTTAATATATTCAAGAATCTTATAACTGATCATTTCATTCAAAATTTATTTCTGTGAATAGAAGCCTGATACCCAATACCCCATTCCTCACACTCTCTGCCAAATTAGACTCCCTTAAGAACTATGACTAAACCTCATGGGGAATAAGGCATACTTACCGCTACCAGCAGTTTCTGAGGCTTCAGATGCAGAAGAAATGTTGTCTGAAAATTTCTCTTCTGTGGTATTCACATAACTGAGGCTGCCACCAATTCTATCTTCACCCTGCTCCACAGGATGTACTGGTGTTCCAAACGAATGTTTCCCTCCATTCATAATAGATGACGGCTCAATTACAACAGGATTAGCATCCTAAAATCATGAAGTCAGAATATAAGAAGCAAAATTTAATAATCTGACAACTATGTAGACTTTGAAAATGAATCTCACAATGATCTATTGTTTCTAATCCTCCTGCTGTTTGCCTATAGCCATTTTAAAACATTTTAATATCTGTTAATAACTAAATTTTAATCTCTTTAAGGTGGGAAAGTATGTATGTAAAAAAAATTGGTGAGGCAGACTGTGAATGAACTGCGAAGGACTCTGTGCCACATAAAATAATTCAGACTTTATTTTGTTGGAAGCCTTTTAATATTAAAAATTAAATAATATTTATAATTTTTATTAAAGATTAATAGTCACTGTAAAAATATAGAAAATATGAAGAAAATAAATATCATATGTACTCAGATTCCATCATTTAGCAATAACTATAGTTTACATTTTCATGTGTTTTATTTCTTGTGATTAAAAAAAATACATGTATATGTAAAAGATGAGTAGTGTACATATATAGTTTTGGGTAAGGCCATGACCTACCAGCTATGTTACCTTTCACAATAACTAAACTTCTAAGCCTCAGTTTCTTCATGGGTTAAAATTAGAGAAATATCTGTATCTACTGTACTGAGTTGTTACAAAGATTACATGGCATTCAAAAAATGGGATTTAATCATTTTGGTTGTAGTTAAATCAATAAATCATATTTTAAACACAGCATATTTTTTTCACTAAAATCATATATTTTCTGTGAGAAACTTTTAAATAGGAGAAATAGCACAATCCAATTTTTGCTTTAAAAATAACTTTAGTGTAGTGTTAGAAAGGACCAGAGGCCAAACTTGAAGCTGGGTCGTAAGTCAGAAGACTCCAATAATAAATCAAGTAAGAGATGATGAAGTCCTAAACCAAGCTAGAGCCAGAAATAAGGAGATGAAAAGAAGAGCATGGATTTGGTAAAGATGTATGAAGTGAAAAAATTTGACAACTAACTGTGTATAAAAAAGGAATAAGGATAATTCCAAGGAAGAACATGAAGTGCTGGTTTAGAAGACTGGATGGAAGTTAATTAACACTGTTACAAAATAAGGTATGTGGATGAATGGGAATGGTTTAGGAATGAGCTTATTTTGAGATATTCTGGTTTTAGATATCTGAACATTTGAGGCTGAGGGCAGAGAAACAGGTCGGATATGAAGATTTGAGGCTATTAAACTTCCTGAAACACACAGAAAAATGTTGTATACAGAATGAGAAGTGAGCAATATTTACAGGATAGGTAATGGAGGAATCTTGTTAGGGACACTGATTCTGAATGGTCAGAGAGGCAAACAAACAAACAGGCCATTGTTAAGTCTCAGAGGCAGAAACTAATAGCATAGAACTATTTTCCACTAAGTTTAAGAGTGAAAAAAGAGAGAGAAGATTTGAGAAGCAGAAAGGGAACGTACTATGAGAATTTTAAAGAGGGATCAGAATACTATCTGTGATTGAAAGGGTAAGAGAAAGGCTGAAAGAACTAACCAGCAGAACAAGATCCCACAGAAGGAGACAGACAATAGCATGGGTAGAAGAACTCAGTCAAGAAACTCTGACATGAATTATAGTAGATAAAACTGATCAATGAATGTGGGTCTTAAAGGCACTGCTTATAAACTAACTGACACACCAAATTTAACAAACAAACTCCAAGTCAGAGTATATAAACAGCATTGTTCATGCTTTTGTTTTCTTAAAGCAATTATAGAATCTCTAATTTTAGTCAACACAAGGAGACATTGATCAACATTGCATCAGCTGTTTTCCTCTCTTTGATCTATAAACCAAGTGAATACTATCAATCTATGGGCCTTTTAGAAGTAAGCTCTGAAGAAATTCCAAGGCCTTTAATTAAAAGAGTGTCAAGAAGAGTTAGAACAAAACCATGGTTTCTTTCCACATACCAATTAACTTTATTGGATTTAAATTTTTAAATAGCAATACAGCCTTATTATCAAAACTCCAAACAATTCAGAAGTATAAATACACACATTCTGTTAAAGATCCAAATGTCAGCAACTTCTGATAATTATCAACTTTGTTAAAGTCAGGGGTGGAAAAAGTTATTCCATATTCAATTCTCTTTCAATCCTCTGATTACTTCAGGGAAACGGTTTCAGTTTGGTGCGAATGTGCTAATCTAACACTTGATAATGTCTCTTTCTAACAAAGAGAGAACAGTCCTCAATAGCAGAGTTTTCCAGTGACAACACTATTTAGCTGGAATTTTATATATTAGTGCTTTCTATTTCTGGTGACGCTGATTTTCTATTTAAGATAGTGACATAAAATTTCGTTTCAAAATATATTAAAGTAAAAATGGTGAGATTATTTATATATACCTATATGAATTTTTATATATTAAGTAATAATTATATGGGCACTATATGGGAAAAATGTTGACCACAGCAAACAAATGATTAAAAACTGGGAATCTACATTAAATATGGATTTTGGATCATCAATATTTTAAAATGGACTATTTACCAAAGAAGTCAAAATTATATAGACAAGAGAACAGAACCAAACTGATCTATGTCAAAAAGAAGTATAAATGTAAATTAGGCCTAAGTAGTTTATTTTCTTCAAGATAATATCGAGTGGCTGTTAAGCTTTTCTAATATTGAATCCATACCAACACAAAATTTAAATTAGGTTTCAAAAGAAAATTTTCCACAAACTTAAATGACTTACTAACTAAATCAATTCAATCGTTTTCTTTAGTTATGCTTTCTGATTTATTTGGTCTGGAGTAGAGCAAAAGCATTTTTTTTTTTAAGTTCTCTATGGGATAACCATTGCCTAGTGAGGATTATAATCTCATGCATTTATTTTCATAATGTGTTCCAGACACTGACAGTTTAGTAACTGATTTGTTATTAAATCGATTACTTGCTCTGGAACTTGCTTTTTAGAAAAAGATTAAGATTTTAATTAGCTTTTTGGGTCATTTGCTTCTTTCCCATAAAGATGGAGCAAGACAGACAGCATAGCCATTTAGAAGGAGTAACAGTGCCACCTTTCAGGAAAATTAAAATTAAAGTCTGTCCCCAGGCCAATTTGTTTTTCTCCAGAATAATCACTTTATTCTTGTTACATGTGTTCTTGAACTTAAATACTGCCTGTATAACTATCATATTATTGGCAGGCCAACTTCTTTATAAATTTATACTCACTTCTCTATTCTATTCTCTGGGCCAGACACCATCCTAAGTGCTTTTTCATGAATTACACATTGGAGTTTTACACTTTGAGGGGAGACATTTTACTATCTCTGTTCTTTTGTTTGTTTGGTTGGTTTTATGAGACAGGGTCTTGCTCTGTCACTCAGGCTGGAGTACAGTGGCATGATCATAGCTCACTGCTGCCTCAAAAGCCTGGCTGCAAGCAATCCTCCCACCTTAGCCTCCTGAGTAGCTGTAACTGCAGGTGCACACCACCACACCTGGCTAATTTTTTAATTTTCTTTGTAGAGACAGGATCTTGCTATGTTGTCCAGGCAGGTCTCCAACTCCTGGGCTGAAGTGATCCTCCCACCTTGGCCTCCCAAAGTGCTGGGATTACAGGCATAAGCCTATGTTTCTAAATAAAATTTCCATGAAACCATTCCCATAATAATGTTTCTTATTCTGAAGAGCTCAGTATTAATACATAGGTTGAATTTATATATATCATTGGCAAGAAAATAAGATAACAAAAATATTACCAGTCATTAAATTTGTTAGGATGAATGTTATAAGAATTTGTCAATAGAATGATTATAACAGCTTTTCAGAGGCTGCAATCTTTGCCTCCAGAGACTGCAGACTGTACCATATGCTTTTAACATGGCACAGTGAATAAAATAACAACACCCTTCAGACTTGGAGAATATGGGGTTTTTTTTCACTTCTTTCTCAATGCTCCAAACAAACAGTGGTCTGTCTTCTGTCTTTGGCTTTCTTTGCTATTACAGGAATCTGTTGCTCTCAGGGTCCTCCACTGCCTGAAACTGTTACCCCTCCTCAGGTTCCTTCTTTTTCCCCTTCCTCCACCCTTATTTTTCCTGTTATTCCTTCCACCCCTTCATCTTTTCTTTCAACTAATCTTATAATTGCTTTCCTTCTATATGCTGAGCAAACTCCTATATATTATAGAATGTTAGAGTCACCAGCTTTTTTCAACTGTGTTGTTTCTGGCTGCTCTGGGAAAAAATTTTTTTTTCCTAAACATCAAAGGATCTTGTTTAGTTTTTATTGACTTCTAGGTCTGAAACTATCTGAAATTATCCTAGAAGCCTGTGTTTTCAGGAAGATAGGTTCCTAGATAAAGTTTCAACCATGGTGAGAAATTTCCTCACTTTCTGAGTCAATAATTCCTAAAAATGCTATGAAGCACTTACTTTAATATGGGAATTCTATTTTGAGAATTTTATGATTCCCTCTGAGTTGGATGAATAGTTTCTGTTTTCTAAAAATATGGGTCAGAATTCACCTTTTTCTCTACTGATGGTACTACTTCATTTTATGCCTTATACATATGTAAGCTACAAATATTAATGATCTTAAATAATTAACAGTTCTATCAATTTTTATATTTCATTAGTCTGAAATGCTGGTTTTGGAAAAATAGAAAGCGACACAGCATAATAGAAAACATTATCAAGGCAAGAAACAGGAGACCTGAGCTCTATCAGGTAATAAATTAATACAGCTTTGAGCAATTATAAAATCTAAAGGGACCTCCCTCAGAGGCTCCATTTGTAAATCTAGAGAAGAAAGGTGATTTAAAGTACTTTCTAGTTCTAAAGTTACATAACTAAATAGTAAAATCTGTAATATAATAATAGCTGCTCCCTCATAGTTCTCACAGACACACGTGTATACTATTAATACAAATGATGATAAACACAAAAGATTACACCATTCCTCCCTATTCAAATGTTTACAGAAGGAGATTCCATATAGAAGAAAAGGGCCTGGCACATTAAGGAGGGAAAAGATTGGTAAGATCCCATAATCAGAGAAACAATCAAATATTCAGGCTCAAGTTAATCATAGCAAATCTGGGATAAACCACTTCTGAGAAAGGATGGCTTATTTTTCCTTGGTTTCTGATCTTTTTATTTAGGCATATCACCATCTGAAACATACGATCTGTCCTCACTGACAATTAGTAATTCACATGAGCAAACATGTTACTTTGTGAAAAGAAAACACTGACTAAAGCTAAGGAATGTTTTAGGCAGATAAAGTTCAGAGAAAGATCAAATTATTCAACATGTTAACACTAGGCATTTGCCAAAGTTGCCACATATACTCAATGGAGAAATTTAAATCATTAATTAATCACTCCTGCTGCTGCTGCTGCTGCTGCTATAATTACTGCCACTACTACCACCAGTACTATCTTCAACCTTATATAGGGGTCCTAACTGCTAGGAACTGGGCTAAGTGCTTCACATATATTAGCTCATTTAATTCTCATAACAGTCTTATTGAAATAGATAATTATTCATCTCATTGTTCATATGTGAAAACTGAGGTAGAGAACTCAAGGTCACACAGCAAGTGGCAGGGCCAGGACTCTATCACAGAGAGTCTAAGCTTACTACAATTATCTTATACCAGTTTCTCATAACAATAGCTAATACTTACTATGCCCTAGACACTGTTTTAAAACACTTAACACCTATCAAACTCATTTAATCCTAACAACCTATGAGGGAGGTCATTATTATTATTTTTATTTTACAGATGGGGAAAACAAGGCCCAAAATGTCACTTTTTAAAAAAGTTATTTGCATTTAAAAGGAAGTTATTTTTTATTTAGTAAAGAACACTTTTCTAATTAGTACATATATTCAGAAAGGACTGCCTTTACTCCACTTACATTTTTTTGCCATCTTATTAATAAGTTGCCATAGATTTTTTGCCTCCTTCCTTTCCATATAAACTAATATTCTTTTCCCAGGTTATTGTTATTCTTATAACAATAAATTAGCCTTCATTTTTAAGTAGATTTTGACTGACATATACTAAACAATAATGTCGGAGTGGGGAAAAGAATATGTGGATTCTCCCCTGTACATCTCTCCCTTACTACTCTCCTCAAATTCCTTTAATGCACAAAAGGATTACGGCAGATAAGAACAAACTAGGTTCATGTTCTTGTCAGTGCACTTCTGTCTGTTTATAAGGGACACGCTTCTAAGAGCAAGATCTCTGTCACGTTTCTAAAGAAAACAAAAACTAATACATTCAAGACAAAATTAGATTATTCTTTGAGTCTATACTTACATTGTTATACATTAATAACATTAATTATACATTAATTATTATTTATTATACATTAATATATTTATTATACATTAATTATTAATTATACATTAATAACATTAGTTATACATTAATAACCACTCATCCTAAGGCTAAACTAAGAATATAAAGACCAAAAAGTGTTTCAAAATAAAGACTGAAGCTTTACACCCCCCCTCCAACCTTTTCTTGTTTCTTTATTTACTCATCATCATCATCTACAAGGTTCTTTGTCATTTGCCTTTTATACCAAAGTCCATGTTTCCCAATTATTAACACAGTGGCATGAGATTTTGAGTAACTTGGTTTTCATTTTTTTTTTTTTTTAAGGAAACTCAGTATTCTTACTGTATTCATAAGTTACCTCTTGGTGAATGCTGAGGAAACATTCTCAGACTCATATCCATATTTACCTAGATGTTAGACTTCTGTGTCTGAAGAGCAAGCATGTGCCACTACACCTAGCTAATTTTCAAATTTTTTGTACAGACAGGGTCTTGCTTTGTTGTCCAGGATGGTCTCAAACTCCTGACCTCAAGCGATGATCTCGCCTTGGCCTCCTAAAGTCCTGGGATTACTGGTGTGAGCCACCGTGCCTGGCCAATATAACAGACCCACATTTAAAAATAACCCATACACCCATTAACAGCAGCATGTGAAAACACACTACTAAACTCTGCAAAAGGTAAAAAGAATGAGGAAGAATGGTAAGGTAGAAAATGTAGAGAGTGCTACCAATATTCTAATAATAAGCAGTGACAGAAAGGAATATAGAAAAAATATGAATAAAATTATTAGAATTTTTATTGGTGATCATTTGGCAAATAACAATGAGTCTATATATCAACTCGCTCTCCAAGAATGCAGACATTTGATTCCTGGCATTATTCTATTCAGTTTTTAATTATGAAAAAAATTCTATGTTTTAAAAATAAGGTTCTAGAATATTCAATAATGAGAATTTCTTCTTTAACTTTTTATTTGGAACAATGGAAGATTATCTTTTAGAAATTCTAAGTTCTAATGTTAGTTCTGAAATTAACTTAGTTGTATAGGAAATTTGTACTTCTTACCCAAGGGTCTTCAACTTTTTGATGGAAACGGTGAACTAATGAAGGACAATGTAAATGATGTAGTTGAGAGAACACAAACTTTAAAGTCAGTCCTTAGGCTTGATCCTAAGTCTTCCACCCTGATCAAAATATTCAGGTTACTTTTACTCTCAGCACCAGGTTCCTCATAGGTAAAATGGGTATAATATTACCTTCCTCGAAGGGATGTTGTGATAATTAAATGAGAGGTGATGTGCATGACATACACAGGCACCCCCTGCCAAATATTATCTTTCTCCAGAGTTGTTGCAAGGGAAGAAATTTATGTGGAAGTGTAAACGCAGAGCCTAGCCCATAGCAAGCATCATATAAATATTAATTTCCTTTCCTTTCAAATATTTATCTAAGTTGGAGCATTTTATTACTGGGCAATAGTCACACAAAGTCTAATGGACTTGAAAATCCCACGAAAAATATGAACAGGAATCTAACTCACATATTTGACATATTCTTTCCACTGTTGCCACCACTGCATGGAGATGATAAACCAATTGTGTCCTGGTTGCAGACCATACCTGCTCTCTCGTTCTAACCATCCTCTGCACATACAAAAGAAATTCAATACATCAAATGAAGTTGTGTGGAAACATATAACAACACCCACAAATTATCATTAGAACTTTTACAAAGAAAAAACATGAAACAAACAGATGTACTCAGGAGAGACTGCCACAATTTAAATTAGTGAAATATTATTTCCATTGATAAGCTAATTAAGAGTCATAAAACACTACCAAGCACTATACTGATATTTTTAAAAACAGCTTTACTGAGGATTTATTTACATAATATAAAATTTACTTGTTTTAAATGTAAAACAACAATTTTGGTAAATTTACAGGTGTGCAACCATCATCACAATCCAGTTTTAGAACACTTAGAACATTTCAGTTAGTGCAAAAAGATCATCACCTATGCCCATTTTTAGTCAATCACTATTACTACCCTCAGCAATAGCAAACCACTAATCTATTTTCTGTCTCTTATAGATTTGCCTTTTCTGAATTATTCATGTAAATGGGATGATACAGCACATGGCTTTTTACATCTAGCCTCTTTTATTTCACATAATGTTTCTGAGGTTCATCTATTTTAGCAGATATCAGTTGTTTATTCTTTATTCTTCAACAGTATTCTATTGTATGTATATACCACATTTTATCTATCCAACAGGTGAAGAACATTTGGAACTAGCAAACCAATATCCAAAGTGGCTGCATCATTTAATATTCCCATCGGCAATGTAGGAGGGTTCTAGTTTCCTCACATTCCTGCCAATATTTGTTGTTGTCAGTGTTTTCTGCCATTCTAGTGGGTGTGAAGTGATGTGGCATTGTGATTTTTAAAAAAAATATTTTTGAGGTAAAAATCACATAACATGAAATTAATGATTTTAATACATACAAGCATATAATTCAGTGGCATTTAGTACATTCAAAATGTTGTGCAACCACAACCTTTTATTAAGTTACAAAACATTTTCATATACCCCAATTAAACAGTCATCCATTAAGCAGTTATTCCCCATCCTCATTACCCATTTCTCCCCACCCTTGACAACTACCAATGTGCTTTCTATATCTATCAATTTACCTATTCTAGATGTTTTATATAAATGGAATAATTTACTATGTGACCTTTTATGTCTGGCTTCTTTCCCTTAGCATATTTGTGAGGTTAATCCATGTTATAGCATATATTATTTAATGGTACTTCATTCCATTTTATGGCAGAATAATATTCCATGGTATATGTATACCATGTCTTGTTTATCCATTCAACCACTGATAGATGTATAGACTATTTCCACCTTTGGATACTGTGAACAATGGTGCTATGAACACTGTGTTCAAGTATTTGTTTGAGTGACTGTTTTCAATTCTCTTGGGTATACACCTGGGTTATATGGTAACTCTATGTTGAGGAACTACCAAACTGTTTTACACAGTGGCTGCACCATCTTAGTTTTCCACCAGCAATATATGAGGGTTCCAATTTTTCCATATCCTCACCAAAACCTTCCGTTTTTAAAATTATAAGAATCCTAGTGGGCAAGAAGTAGAATTTCATTGTGGTCTTAATTTGCATTTCCCTACTGACTATGTTGAGCATCTCTGTATTTGCCTGATGACCATTTGAACATCTCTGGAGAAATGTGTATTTGAGTCCATTTTTAGTTACCTACTTTTTAATTGGGTTGTGT
>VBSM01003215.1:27711369-27722572 GCA_008086735.1 Cheirogaleus medius | reverse complement strand
GCCTCAGCCTCCCGAGTAGCTGGGACTATAGGCATGCGCCACCATGCCCAGCTATGCACAGTAATTTTTTAAGCAACTGACAAAGACTAGCTCCTTGACCAAATTTGTCAGGCTCCTCTGAGCTCTCTTTCTGCTAAGCCTTGATCTCAGCCCCCTTTCTGTCTTTGGCCTGCCCAGCTCAGTCTTAGCGAACTGCTAAAGGCATCACCCTACCCTAATCAAGTTCCTCATGTACAATTCCTTGGGCGTCCTGTAGCAAGAATCTGTTACTCATAATGTTTCCTCTTAGTAATTTTTCTATCTACTGACCACCTCACCTTCATCCTTGGCTATAAATCCCCACTTGTCCCTATTATATTGAGTTGAGCCTGATCTTTCTCCAACTGCAATATCCTTGTTGCAATAGTCTTGAATCCTTACTATTTTGAACTCCTAACCTCAAGGTCCTCCTGCCTCGGCCTCCCAAAGTGCTAGGACTACAGGCATGAGCCACCATGCCTAGCCTTAATCCTTACTGTTTTAACAAGTGTTTTTGGAATAATTTTTTCTTTAACACAACAAGGCACTCAAGGAAGGCAGTCACACTCTTAGCCAATATTAATATAAAAATAATTCAGCATATAATCACAAAGGAAAGTGAAAGTTCAACAGAATATCTATGACTGACAACTTAAATATTAAGGTAAGTTAAATAGAGCTTACAGTATAAAAAGGTTTCTTCAGTTTTTTATGCAAAAGAATTTTTTAAAAAGACTTTCCTATTTAAAATAAAGACAAGGACACTTAAAAGTAGTAGAATCAAGCTCATTGTCTATTCATGCCAGAATTTATCGGTCAGAATTTCTGGGAGAGAGTAGCGGGTGTGTAATTAGTAGTCAAGTTATAAATCATATAAAGCAATAGATACAAATAGCACTTGACACCAAAATTCCTCCATTCATTCAACAAATATGTATTTAGGCTTAGCATTAGGGGGAGAAGGATAGAATAATAACACAGACTCTGCCTGAAAAGATTCTATGATTTAGGAGCGATGACATATACAAATAAGCAGAATGCTATAAATAATTATAATACAAGGATGAAAGGGATAAGTTCATTGAAGAGCAGTACAAATAAGGTATTATGAGAGTTCAGAGGAAGGAGAGATAATTTCTGAAAGGAAAGCAAGAAAAGTTTTCATGAAAAAAAGGGGTTATGTGATTTAAGCCTTCAAGGATGACTATTAGGATTTACTAGGTAGATGCAAAGGGAAAGGCACTTTAGAGATAGGAAGTAGCTTAAGGAAAAGCAGAGTGTAAGTAGTTTTCTGTAACTACTGGAAAGAAGAACAGTAGAAATTAACACTTAGACCTGTGTAGCAGATTAAAAACTGTCTCCCATTCATGATCACCTGGAAACTGGGAATGTGACCTTATATAGAAATAGGGTCTTTATGGATATAATGAATTAAGGATCTTGAGGTGAAATCATCTTAGATTTAGGCTGGGCCCTAAATCCAATGTCTGGTGTCCTTGTATGAGGAAAGGACACAGAAATACATGGAAAAGGCCAAGTGAAGACAGAGGCAGAGAATGGGAATTATGTTGCCACAAGCCAAGGAATACTTGGGGTCACCAAAACGTGGAAGAGGCAAAGAATTCTGAGGTACTTCGGAAGGAACATGGCCCTGTAAACATTTTGATTTCAGCTGCTAAAACTGAGTGAATTTCTCGCTTCAGTTTATGATTGTGGTAATTTGTTACAGCAACCCTAGGAAACTAATATAGCTTGGTTAAGAACACTTCATAGAGCGCTATGTTTTCCATGCTCCAGCATTTCATTTTGTTATACTTTGGAAGAAAACACTGACAAAAAATTTCTCCTTTATAAGCATATCCCCATATTACCGGGCAATTATATTAAAAGGTAAAGAGAAAACAATGAAATGCCATTACTTACAATGTGTGACTCCAGCCAGAGTTTGGTAGAAAGTGGGAGTATCACTATCATCCGTGAGGGTAACATACACACCTCCAGATAGTAGCCAACGAGAGAAAGTAAAAGCATCTTTGTTTAGAAGAAGCCAATTTCTAAACTTTTCATAGTTTACCTTTTCACCCTAAAATTAAAAAAAAAAAAAGTTTAGTCAAATTTTAAGTATCTTATTTGTAACCTGCATGACCTGAAGTTTGAAATTAGTTGACATTTACCTTTCTACTGTCTACAAAGGAAGGATTATCTAAATAACACTACAGGGTGTATATATACTTGGAAATCAAACTGTCTTCAAAAATAATTATACTTCAGGTCTTCTATTTGCATAAAATCTAAACGTTAATTGCAAATTATTTCATCAATTGATTAAGGCAGTCCATTACCAATAATAAGCCACATTTTATTTGCTAAGATATATCTTGAAATCAGTAAATTGCATTTCTTTCAACATTTAATAAATCCAATTTTTCACTTGCCATATCCCTCTTCATTAATACTCCCTCAATCTGTTTCAATTAGTATATTTTAATTAAATCTGTATGGAATTTAAAAGCTCTTTTAAATTTCATTTGTAAATTAAAAACAACTATACAGGAGTCCTCCTAGAGAGGACAATCAGGATCCCAGAAGGCATCACTGAAAACATGTATCCATAGGTCAAGTAGAGTACAAAGAGAAGGAAGTTGATTTCTATTTCTTTGCTTTCTTTTCATGTATAAGTTTTGATAAATCTCTGGAGAAAAAAAGTATGTATCCAGGCTAAAAAAGAGCCTCACATGGCTGTCCAAGCCAATACCTTTGCTTAGAAGACAAGATATCCTAGGTTTAGTGAGGGTCAAATATTTCTAAGAGAAAAAGGGAGAATTCACATGGAAATACAATGAAGAATGACATTCTAGCAGCTCTAATCCTAATAGAGATATTAAAGAATACAAATAACTAGGAACCTAAAAGAGATATGGTAGAAACAATTTCTACATTGTTTAGTAGCATTGTATTAAGTACAGCAATATGTCACCTAGTGGTTTCAGAACATTTAGCATCATTGGTGCAATCCAAACAATCAAGACAACACTGACAGTCTCGTTTTTCTGAATGGAAGAATATGGTGTGAAAGCTGATCATACCAATGAGGTCATTCTTGTCACAACCAACTAAACCAGTGTCAAGGGGCCAGGGGGAAAAAGCACTCAGGACACACAGTATTGCTCTAGAAACGTAATTCTCTATGAGTCTGGCTGCTGAAACTGCCTGTTGTAACCTGAGATCAGTTTTATCTATAGTTGGTAAGATAACTTGCTGCTACTCTACCACCACTCTACCATGGTCAATGTTACCCACCAATTGGATCTTGCCAGCTCCCCAAGCTATTGGTATTAGCTTTACTAATATCAATAACTTTCTCTTAGGACCACAGGTAACATTCCCCTTTTTTTATAAAACCTCCAACCTTCTCTTTGGACATACCAAAGAACACCTGGTCTGCATGTATGCCCTGGAACTGCAGTTCTTTCTTCCTAAATAAAATGTTAAACTTAAAGATTCATCTATACATTTTTATTTTCACTTCAACAATGGCATTGAGACTTGTTGCAGGGACACATGAGGACACTGCCAAAATGTTTAGAGATTACAGATCCAATCCATATTCTTTCTCTATCCCGTGTTTAGTCTAGAAAGAGGCTTAGCAGTATAAATTCCATGAGTTGACACACATTTTTATACATGTTAACATCTCTTGACATTGGGATAAGTCTTAAAATCAACAGCATCCTTCAATTATAATAGGCAATTTTTATCTTAGTGGTTGTGATATTGTGAAATATATATTTGGTCTTCTTTCTGTTTCCTGGCATACAACTCCTAAAATTGTTGCCATCTCCAAAGTGGTAAGTTTCTCTTTGTATGCTAATGAATTGACCTGTGGCTAGGGGCTTCAGGATAGCCTCATGATAGGGGCTGGTCACCTGAAAAACCAAGGAATGATTAGAGAGTTGGGACTTTCAGTCCCATCCTCAACCTCCAATCTCCAGGGAGGGGAGAGAACTGAAGGTTAAGTTCATCACCAATGATCAGTGATTCAATAAATCATGACTACTAATGAAGTTTCCATAAAAACACAAAAGGGGCCAGGGGCAGTGGCTCACAGCTGTAATTTTAGTACTTTAGGAGGCCAGGTGGGAGGACTGATTGAGGCCAGGAGTTTGAGACCAGCCTGAGCAACATAGTGAGACACACATCCCCATCTCAATACAAAATTTAAAAATCAGCCAGGTGTGGTGGTATGTGCCTGTACCCCCAGCTATTTGGGAGGCTGAGGCAGGAGTAGCGGGGAATTTGAGGTTGCAGTGAACTATGATGACGCCACTGCACTCTAGCTTGGGCAACTGAGCAAGACCTTGTCTCGAAAGAAAACAAAAACAAAAAACAAACAAATAAATGAAAGGACTGAGTTGTTCAGGGAACTTCCAGCAAGCTGAAGACATGCAGGTTCCTGAAGGGTGGTGTGCCTGGAGAGGGCATGAAAGCTCCACATACCTTCCCATATACCTTGCCCTATGCATCTCTTTCATCTGGCTGTTCATCTGTATCCTTTGTAATGTC
Organism: Cheirogaleus medius; assembly: GCA_008086735.1. Classification (NCBI taxonomy): domain Eukaryota; kingdom Metazoa; phylum Chordata; class Mammalia; order Primates; family Cheirogaleidae; genus Cheirogaleus; species Cheirogaleus medius. The sequence continues at coordinate 27,717,991 of VBSM01003215.1, read as the reverse complement.
CTTTAAAATAAACCAATAAACTTAAGTATTTCCCCAAGTTCTGAGAGCTGTCCTATTAACTGAACCCAGGAAGGAGGTCTCAGGAAGCCCATTTCATAGCCTATTTGTCAGAAGTATAGGTGTCAACCTACTTGTGAATGGCATCTGGGGGCAATCTCATGGGACTAATCTCTCAGCCTGTGGCATCTGATGTTATCTCCAGGTAGACAGTGTCATAGCTGAATTAAATTAGAGGAAACCTGGCTTATGCCCACAAAAGAATCCGCTGCTGGGGAGAAATCCCCACACATATTTTGGTAACTAGAGATCACAGAAAGTGATCTGTGGTGCGAGAATAGAGTAGGAAAAAAAGTTTGTTTTTTCTACTCAGAGTGATATATAAAGGTACTTCTTATAACTGATAGCATTTTAGATTCAGGGAAGTAATATGATTTCAATGGTTTCAGTGAATCTAGGATATTTCAATTTTATAATTGCATATGTGCCACTAAGAAAGAAAAAAGATGCCAATTTATAATGGGCCCTTCTACCACTTTGACAGATAGCTAATATCTACTGAGTGTTTATAATGTCCTCAAAACTGCCCTAAATACTTTAAATATTAATTTAATCTTCAAAGCACTCTCTATAGGAGACACTTTTATTGTTAATATTTTTCTAGAGACAAGGTCTGACTCTATAACCCGGGCTGGAGTGAAATGGTCTGATCATAGCTTACTGCAGCCTCAAACTCCTGGGCTCAGATAATCCTCACATCTCAGCCTCCCGAGTAACTGGGACTATAGGCCTGTGTGTGCTACCACATCTGGATATTATTTTTTTTTTTTTAAGAGACAGGGTATTGCTATGTTGCCCAGGCTGGTCTTGAACTCCTGGCATCAGTCAAGCAATCCTCCCACTTCAGCTACCCAAAATGCTGAGATTACAGGTGTGAGCCATTGCACCCAGCCAGAGACACCATTATTATCCCCATTTTACACATGAGAAAACCTTGACACCAAAAGGTTAAGTAATTTACCCAAAGTTATATAGTGGCAGAGAGAGGATTAAACCCAGGTGGTCCAGGCTTCAAAGTCCCTGTGCCTAAACTATATACCATACTGCCTTGCCTACAAGTAAAATATAAAGTAATATCTGAAATCCACCTGCTCATTGGGAATCATTCCCACATAGCTGGTAGCATCAAAATTCCATCTGTCAAATCTGATTTTTTATGTTTTTGAGTCATGGATCTCTTCCAAAAACAGAAACGAAGGAAAATAATTCTTTTATAAATTGTTGCAAGAGTAGTCAAGAAAAAAAAATATTTCCAATACCAGAAAAGGCAATTAAAAATAAACAGACTCCTGGAGCTTCCAGATAGCTTACATGTGGAGGTTCCTGGAGGTTGGAGCACCCAGGAAGGGCAAGGAAGCTCCATGCCCCTTCCCCCATACCTCACCCTATGCATCTCTTCATCTGTATCCTTTGTAATAAACCAGTAAATGCTTTACATTCCCTGGGGTAGGGACCATGCCTTCCTCATTTCTGTAACTTTCAGGAACATATGAATTGGTCATCAGGAAAAGATTCTTAACCATAGGGTCCTATGTCATTCTTCCTGACACCATGTAAAGTGAGAATCCCGTTGTCCTTGAACAACACCAGGCTGGGGCTGACAAGGAAGCTTTGACTATTTATCTATCACAAGAAACACAATTAAAGTTAGATCAAATTTGTTCAAACTGGGCAGAGTCTAAGTGAGAAGCCAGTGGCTCATACATCTCACTGTCCAAGGAATGCCACCTTATTGTAACGGTGCCATCATGAAGGCCACACACCAAAACCTCCAGCTTCCGGAGTGGATGCCTAAGAAGGAAGATCTGTGGCTGCAGACAGAAATCTGGCAACTTTTATCTGACAGTCATGATCTGTGTGACCCTGATTTAATGGTTATATTTCCTTGTGCCTCGGTTTCCCTTTAATAAAATAAGCTAACAGGTAAAAAATAAAAATTATTAGACTCCTAAAACTGATAAAATATTAATTTACACTTTAAGAATCAACAATCCAACAGAAAACCAGTAAGAGAAAACCTTAATACAACCCCTAAGTGGATTCCTTTGTAACTCAAGGCTAATAATAAAGCACAATAAAAAAGCTAAAATCCGTATCACTTAAATCTAGGTGCTAGGGCCATATCTTTTATCTAAAATGCTTGTCTTTATAGTTTTGTTTTTAATACAAAAAACAACACAAAGCATTGTCACACAAGGTCTGAATAAACCTATTCTAATATAAATACTTGGATAGCAAGGGGTCTGGATGCAATCATCAGGCACATTACTCAGAAATTAGAGCAGCTAAATACATCAAATAGTTGAATCACATACCATTAGCCCACTTACAGTATTGCTTTTATATCAAAGGTCTAATAATTCAAATAGCCATATACATGAGCCTTCTAAAACTTGGCTTCACATTTCTTTGATCTTTTCTCTTCTAAAGATCTTGTCATTAACAACAATAACCTAGGCACTTACTACCACGGTCTTATGATCTTTTTATTATAATAACTGTTCCCCTTCCCATAATCAAAATTTTAAGCATTCTACTTTCCCATCTTGATTTCCTCTTATGAATATATTCCCCTGTAGTAACCTGACTCCAGTGATTTTTTTTTTTTTTTTAAGACAGAGTCTCCCTCTGTTGCTGGGGCTAGAGTGCTGTGGTGTCAGCCTAGCTCACAGCAACCTCAAATTCCTGGGCTCAGGTGATCCTCCTGCCTCAGCCTCCCCAGTAGCTGGGACTACAGGCACGCACCACCACACCCGGCTAATTTTTTCTATTTTTAGTCGAGACAGGGTCTCGCTCTTGCTCCAGCTGGTCTTGAACTACTGAGCTCAAGTGATCCTCCCACCTTGGCCTTCCACAGTGCTAGGATTACAGGTGTGAACCACCGTGCCCGGACTCCAGTGATTGTTTTTAATTCCACAGGATCTACATCAATGACCAACATCCATATTGCCAAATCTCAGTGATCAAAGGTCAACTCACTTCAGTATACTTGACACAGCTGAGCTCTCTTTCCTTCTTGAAACATTTTCATCACCTGGCCTGCAGCACACTATTCTCTTTGGTAATCTTCTTATCTCACAGGCCATTCCTTAATCTCCAGTTTGATTCCTCTTTATCTCTCCAAACTCTGAACACTGGATTACAGGACTCATTCTTCCAATCTGTTTTCTATCTAAACTCACTCATAGATGATCTTTGCTATGTTCTCTTCATGAAAAGTTCTTCCCTAAGTTATCTTCATGGTTTTTTCTCTCACTTCCTATAAATTTTCTACTCAAATATAAGCCAATAAATCCTTTCTCTTGAACAATAGACTTATCTATCAAAAAGGAGAGCTCGGCCGGGCATGGTGGCTCATGCCTATAATCCTAGCACTCTGGGAGGCTGAGACTGGAGGATCGCTTGAGGTCAGGAGTTCGAGACCAGCCTGAGCAAAAGTGAAACCCTGTCTCTACTAAAAAAAATGGAAAGAAATTAATTGACCAACTAAAAACATATAGAAAAAAATTAGCCAGGCATGGTGGCGCATTCCTGTAGTTCCAGCTACTCTGGAGGCTGAGGCAGGAAGATCACTTGAGCCCAAGAGTTTGAGGTTGCTGTGAGCTAGGCTGACGCCCTGGCACTCTAGCCCCAGCAACAGAGTGAGACTCTGTCTCAAAAACAAACAAACAAAAAAAGCATAGCTGACAACTCCAATTGAATGTCTAATAAGATACTTGAATTTAATTAAATCTCCCTTGGCATCCAAGCCCCAAAGCTCCTTCTCCATCTCAGTTAACAGCAATGACATTCTTTTACTAAATCAGGCCAACACTTTGGTCATCCTTCTTCTACTCCTTCTATCACAGTCCCTAATCAACATAAGAAAAGATTCTGTTAAGTCTACCTTTAAAATAAATGCAGAATCTAAAAACTTAGCACTCATTGCTACACTATGATCTAAATGATCATCCCATTTTACCTGGATTATTCAGATACCTCAATTGGACTCAGTTCAGCCACATAAGATCTAACATGATCATGTTTTTCAAAAAAGCAGCTCACGACCAGGCACGGTGGCTCACGCCTATAATCCTAGCACTCTGGGAGGCCGAGGCGAGAGGATCGCTCAAGGTAAGGAGTTTGAAACCAGCCTGAGCAAGAGCGAGACCCCATCTCTACTAAAAATAGAAAGAATTAATTGGCCAACTAAAAACATATAGAAAAAATTAGCCGGGCATGGTGGCGCACGCCTGTAGTCCCAGCTACTTGGGAGGCTGAGGCAGAAGGATTGCTTGAGCCCAGGAGTTTGAGGTTGCTGTGAGGTAGGCTGACGTCACAGCACTCTAGCCCGGGCAACAAAGTGAGACTCTGTTTCAAAAAAAAAAAAAAAGCATCTCGTATTATGTTATTCTTCTGCTCAAAACCCTCCGGTGGTTTCCGTCTCACTCAAGGTAAAAGTAAAAGGATGCAACAATGTCCCATAGGGGCGTATACAATCTACCTCCTACTCCCCAATAATTTCAGTAACTTCATTTCTCACTATTCCCCTGCCCATTCCATTTCAACTAAATTGGTCTTTTTTATTTTTCCCTGGACATGCCAAGTATACTCTTACCTCAGGGCCTTTGCTGTATCCTCTTCATGAAAAGTTCTTCCCTCAGTTATTATCTTCATGGTTTTCTCTCACTTCCTATAAGTTTTTTACTCAAATTTCACTTTATCTGACAATTCTAACCATAATCCTATATAAAATAACAACACTCAGCTGCCTCTTTCCTATCGCCACCTATTCACCTATTCTACTTTATTTTTCCCTATAGCACTAATTCTCAACGAATACATACGCCTTCAGTTGTGCCTAAATTTTAGAGAACTAGGTGACCAACCACATGTAATCCTCATCTACAAAATGGGAGTGTTTGCCTAACCCTTATTAAAATGAAAAAATACATATATTCTTCCTGAAAACATGCAAAGAGTATTAATATATTTGACATCTCTATGAAAACTCCAATTAATAAGATCTGCAAAGATACCTTTTCTTCTGATAGGCAAAATTTTATTACAGGGAAAACACAAACAAATAAGCCATGGCCCAGTTTGTCTTAAAGTACTAAAATACTATCATAACAATTTCTAGTCAATATATCAGAACCAAAAACGCAGGAAACCCATCTTTTTGTACCCTACACGTAGAAATGGATAAAATGTAACACCATAACCACCACCAAACACTACACAGCTAAGCTCAAAAGCAATAAAGAAATATCACCAGGTACTATGAACACAGAGGAAACTCAAAGCCAGACTGATGAGAAGCTAAAGATAAGATAGCCCAAAGGGATACTAGAATATGCATATGGATGTAGTATAGACAATCCATGCCTATACAGTCAGGAAGGTGGAGTTAAACTCCCTGAATAAAACCAAAAACAGTAAAGGACTATTATATTGGTGAAACAGAAGTAGATCAAATAGCCACCTGTAAGAAACTGTGCAGCACTGAGTGCTACATGAAAGGATCAGAAACTTCTAAAGAGGTTTTTACTCTACCATCTCTAGGGACTTTTCACATATTAGCAGACCTCTGAGAAGAAAAATAATTTTCTCCATTAAAGATACACATTTGCTATTGCTTAATTTTCTATTATTTCTATTGTTAGACATTAGAAAATATATTATTTTTGCAAACAGAAAAAAAGACAATTTTTAACTAAAATATCTCACTATGCAAATCAACTAAGTAAAATAAATGATAAAATAGGCTTTAATAAAATAGGTCACAGAATGGCTCAAGGCCAAAGAATGATATCCCTACATATCCATGACAAAAAACGAGGGCATTACAAGATGAGGTTCCTGCAGGATTGTGTGTATGCATGTGTATATGTTGCTATGTGTGGGACTGAGAGCACAGGAATATGTTTCCTTATACTCTAAGTATATACAGTTGGTTTACAGTAGAATTAAGAGTTTTCAGATTCACAAATATAGCAGTAATCAGAGTCATAGACCTTTGAATATAGCACATAAACAGTTGAAATATCAATCATTAAACATAAAAATGCCCAAGAACATTCTGCATATAAACATGTATTCATCATAGCTAAACTTATTAATATTATACAACTAAAGGTAATACTTTGTCAATAAGAAGGCATGAAATGTAAACTATACCTCTGAGAAACACTTCCTGAGTGTATCTGGGACTTTACCATCCACCACGTGGAGCATTCTTTCCATTTCTTCTCGTACAACATAGCTCCCAGATTCACTTGAAAAAAGACTGAAAATGTCTAAGAGAAAGAAAGATAGAATATATTAATCTTAACATAGATCAAATATACCTTGGTAGAAATAGGGAGGGGGAAAAAAAGGTATCAATAATTGATTACTAGGGCCGAGGACTTTATAAATTCATTTTATTTATTCCTCAAAATAACCTAGCAACACAAATTAAAACAGCAACATAACATCTCTCCAAATACGCCAAATTTGCAAAAATGCTTAGGTGTAACAATACCAAGTGTTAGCAAGGATTGGGAGAAACAGAACCTCTTATATACTATTTTTTTTTTTTTTT
>VBSM01003215.1:27674115-27695687 GCA_008086735.1 Cheirogaleus medius | reverse complement strand
ATAATAATAATAATCAAATAAATAAAGGGCCCCTTGAAATTCTAAACGAATAATAAGATATGAAGGCATAGTATAAATTTCACAAGGCTAAGCAGAAAACAAATACTAAGGAAACAACTACCAAGGATTGGAAAGTTTAAATAGTACCCAAAGCTCACATTGAGTTTATCAGTCACAGACAGAAGACAGTCTTCATTTAACATCCAGAGAACTGAAAAGAGACCTCAAAAGAGTCAATCTTAGTATTAGAGCTATTCAAGACTCAAGATAACAAAGCTTTAAAACAAAATTCAAAAGGATGAACTAATCTGTGGTTAATTTAACTGTGTGCTAGAATAAAATCTAACACTCTTTAAATAAAAGACAACAAAATTCAGGTACTCAAAACAAAGTTTACGATGTCTACCAGACACAAAAAAATTATTAGATATAAGGGGAAGCAGGAAAATATAACCAATTACCAGAAAAAAATCAGGTAAAACAATGACAGAGATGATAAAAATTGGTGTACAAGAAGTTTAAAATAGCTGTTACAAATATGCTCAAGGATTTAAGCAAAAACATAAACATGGAAACAGAAATATAAACTAATGGAATTTTAGAGTCAAAACTACAATATCTGAAATAAAAAGTTACTGTGTATACTTAAAAGCATATTGAATACCAGCAAATAAAAGATTAATGAACCTGAAGAAAGGAGAATACTAACTACTCGATATGAAGTAAAGAAAAAGAAATGGGGTGGGAAGGGGGAGAGAAAAATAATCAATCTCAGTAATCTGTGAAAAACATTACTGAGCATTTTACACACATGTAATTGCAGGCCAAGAAAAGGGAAGGGTAGACAAAAAGCATACTTGAAGAATAGTGGCCAAATATCTCCCAAATTTGATAAGCCCACAGATCCATGATGCTCAAACAACATCAAACAAGATAAGCACAGAAAACCAAACTAAAGTACATCATAAATTTCTGAATAATAGTAATAGGGAAAATCTCCAAAGCACTGAGGGAAAAAACGATAAAATACATAGCAAAACAAAAATAGGTATAATCACTGCCTTCTAATCAGAAACAATGCAAGCCAGAAGACAATTAAAGAAACACCTTTAACATACTAAAAGGAAGAAAGAAGGATAAAAACTCAGCCTAGGATTACATATCCAACAACAAAATGACAAGTACCTCAGTTTTTAAATGAGCAAAGGATTTAAATAAAATGATGTTCACCATCCTTAGTTATTAGAGAAATGTGAATGAAAATCACAATGAGATACTTCATACCTACTATTGCTACTAACATGGCTACAACAAAATAAACAAACAAACAAATAAATAACGAGGATGTGTAGAAATTGGAACCCTCATACATTGCTGGTGGGAATGTAAAAGGGTGCAGTTTTTCTGGAAAATGGCCTGGCAGTTTTTTAAAAAGTTAAACATAGAATTACTACATGATCTGATAATTCCATTCCAAAAGAATTGAAAACAAGGACTCAAACAGACACCTGTCTGCCAATATTCATGGCAGCATTATTTATAATAGTCAAAAGATGGAAACAGGCCAAGTGCAGTGGCTCACACCTGTAATCCTAGCACTTTGGGAGACCAAGGTAGGAGGGTCACTTGAGGTCAGGAGTTTGAGACCAGCCAGAGCAAGAGCGAGACCCCTTCTCTACAAAAAAATAGAAAAATTAGCTGGGCAAAATTAGCCGTGCTTGTAGTCCCACCTACTCGGGAGGCTGAGGCAGAAGGATCACTTGAGACCAGGAGTTGGAGGTTGAAGTGAGCTGTGATGATGGTACTGTAGTCCCAGGCAACAGAGCGAGACCAGTCTCAAAAAAAATGAGGCCTACCTATCTGGTTGGTCAGCCAGTGTGCTATCCATGCCAAAAAGGTAATAAGACATTATTACCAGACATTAAGACCAGAAGACATTCAGCTAGCATGCCAGATATATCGAGAAGATGCTTAAGAATCCACAGTGATGGGAAATATTTGATTCTCAAAAAAAAAAAAGTTTCTTTTTGTCCGTTATTGGTACTTTTGAATGTTAGATTTATCCCCCCATGGGGTCAAAAGATATGTAAGTTAATGATTGTAAATGGAAAAATAGGGGACAGAAATCAGTCTGGGCAGCTTCTCCATTTTCGTTTGTTTGCATTTTTAACATAAACATGGGACAAAATCATTAATGCCAGCCAAAATGTTTCAGTGAACAAGTTGCAGCAGTTCACTTTATAACAATTATAAATAAACCTGTTAAATGTTTCTGGACAATGCCAGCATTTGAATTTTTTTTAAGTAAATTTCTGAGCACAACTAAACGGTGTTTGTAGCATTTTTATCACACAATAGATTCCATCCATTCACTATACTTTTCTGAGCTGTACTACATACAAGTACATATATTTAATAGTCTACCTTCTAAGTTGTTCCTGTAACTATAAAAAAAAAAAAAGAAATGAAGTTCTGATATATGCTACAACATAGATAAACCTAGAGAACATTATGCTAAGTGAAATAAGTGAGATACAAAAAGGCAAATATTGTATGATTCCACTTACATGAAATATTTAGAATAGGCAAATTCTTAGAGACAGAAAGTAGATGAGAGGTTATCAGGGACTAAAGGGAAAAGGAATAGGAAATTATTGCTTTATAGGTATAGTGTTTCTGTTTGGAGTGATGAAAATTCTGAAAAGAGATAGTGGTAATGATTGGGCAACATTGTGAATGCAATGAATACCACTGAAATGTTCACTTAAAAGTTATTAAAATGGTAACTTCTATGTTATATTTTACCACAATAAAAAAAAGTTAAAACAAAAATGGGGATCTTCTGTAAAGAACCCGTTTTCACAGGCAACTAATAATAAACACCTGGTTGTTCAGCAGAGATGTTCTTAATGTTAGTTTAGAAAATACTTTTTTAAAATAGATTGACTAGTTCCTTAAGCCTGTTAAATTACTAGAAAGTAACTTTGAATTTTGTTTCCCACTTTAGAAAATCTGTCCTAATTCAACCCCAAAGCTTAAAATAATCTCTCTGAAAGCATCAATTTTAGGAAAAAAAGTATGACATATATCGGGGGAAAAGAGCATTGTGGAACGGTACAGAGGGTGGGTTTCAACTGAATAAATAAAGCTTTTCCTTATATTTTTTGATAGATCTTAAATACTGCAATAAATCTTTTAGTGCCTCACACATTGGACAATTTTTTTTTTTACTTCATATATGAGTGCACTTAAGAAAACAGACATTTCACTTCACCATCCAGGTTTGTTGGCAACAGCTAGATTTCATTCTGGCCAACCTACCAGCAATTTCTCCCATTTCATCTTTAAACTTTGCATTAAAATGCTGCTATCAACTATAAGAAACAAAGACTATACTTATGGGACATATTAATGTTTAAACAGGATCGTAGACAATTTGGAAGCTCCTGAACGGTTTCAGTCTTCCAAACATAAGCTCCCATTTCAATGTTAAAATCACAGTAGTAGTTGGGGATTCCTATCTTCCTGCATTTGTTATACTCTCCTATTATTTTAGGAAACTCTGTTCCTTAGGGCTAAAAGAACTGATAGATAAATCCTTTTGTTAATATTACCTTAAAGGAAAATTGAAGACAATAAAATATGCAAAGTTACAGTCATTTAGGAGTTTTAAGTGAAGGGTAAGGGTAAATTTTCATTTTATATGTTTTATTATATTTATTATCTGTTATAGTTTGAATAATGGTGTCACCTCCAAAATTCATGCTGAAACTTAATCACGCAACATTATTAAGAGGTGTGGCTGCTGGTAGGTGATTAAGTCATGAGGGCTCTGCCCTCACAGATGGGACTAGCACCCTTACAAAAGTGCTGGAGGTTGAAGGGAGCACTCTCTTGCCCTGCAGGCTTCTACCACGGGAGGACACAGCAACAAGATGCCATCTTGGAAATAGGAAGGCCCTCACCAGACACAAAATGTCAGTGCCTTGATCCTGGACTTCTCAGCCTGCAGGACTGTAAGAAATAAATTTCTATTATTTATAAATTACCCAGTCTCAGGTGTTTTGTTACAACTGCAAAAATGGATTAAGACATTACTTGTTTCTTCCAATTCTCAACAAAAATGGATGCTCCATGAGGAGCAGGGATTTTTACCTGATTGTTTATTGCTATGTCTTCAGCACCCACTACGCCTACTTGTATCAACATGTATATAAATGATATTAGGAAAATATGTATTTAAAGATAATTATGATAAGTCATTTGTTCCTCAATTAGGTAATTTTAGATCAAATTTAATAGACAACACTTCTCTGCTTTTACTTCAAATGATTTTGAATCTAGTGATCTTGACAAAAATTAATTTTAGACTTAGATTATTCTTAGGATTCAGATTATCTTCTAATGGTATGATGGACCTTTAGTTTTAGGAGAATAAATAGTCTACAGAACTGGCAAAAGGTCAACATAATAAATCCTTTGGGTTTTTCCATAATACAGTAAATAACTTCAACTCCAAATGAATAAAACAATCTTTTAATCACTAAATATATAAATTCTTATCATTTTCTCCTCCTTTGACAAATGGCTCAGTTCAAACCATTATCGAGGTGAATGTTTTATTCAATTATGTCTTTTTTCTCTAAGGAATCACATACAAGTAGGCCAACCCCCTCATGTGACTAACTGAAAGCTAGCTAAAAGTTACAAAAAAAATTAGATTACATTTTATGACAAAGATCATGTTCCAGAAATTTAAAATGGTAAAACAATCAAATTAACTTATAAAAATTAAGGTAAATCTATGCTGACTTTTGTTTAGGCAAGTATTACTTAGACACGGTTTCATACTACTATATTTTAAATGATATAGTGAATGGTGAACAAAATAATTATAGTTAGGGCCATACAAATCTGGTTGAAGAATCAGAAACACAGAGAGTATTGATTAAAAATTCTGTATCTTCCTTGGAAAGTAGCTTCTGAAAGAATGCCAACTGGCCTTTGTTATTGATCATGACAGTTAAACATTTTTTATCAGTGCTACAGATTATGACAAAGGAAGCATGTGTATCAATTTTATATATGACAAGACAAGGCTCGTAGAGATGGTTAATAAGTAACAGAATTAAGAATCAAATTCATCTTAGGCTGTGACACTAGGCTAAAGGCAATGAAATTAAATTTAATGTATTTAAAATGCATTTTTCTTAAAAGCTCAGTATACTACCGGTATGTATACTGAGGATATAAGAACAAGATCAAGCTTGGAAATTTTATCCAACAAAGCTATGACCTTTTTGCTTGTTTAAGCTAATATAATTTTATGCTGCACCGTAGTGATTAAAGAATTAAATACTCTCCTCCTGCTCACTAATCTAATTCCATCTAGAGAACAGCAAGGGATTAACCAGTATGCATATTAACTATGGTTAAGGAACAGCAGTGGAAAATGACTTGTTCACATCTCTAAAAGGGAAGGTTCTAGTTTCCCAATTCAAATAGCTGAATTTGGCCAGGTGCAGAGGCTCACACCTATAATCCTAGCACCTTGGGAGGCCAAGGCAGAAGGATCGCTTGAGGCCAGGAGCTAGACCAGCCTGAGTAACAAAGCAAGATCCCTGTTTCTACAAAAAAAAAAAAAAAAAAAATTTAAAAATTAGCTGGTATGCTGGCATATGCCAGTAGTCCTAGCTACTTAGGAGGCTGAGGCTGAGGCTGAAAGATCGCTTCAGCCTAGGGCTTAGAGGTTGCAGTGAGCTACGGTGATGCCACTGTACTCTATCTAGCCTGGAAAACAGAGCAAGACCTGTCTCAAAAAAAAAAAAAAATCATGAATTCATCAAGCAAACACAATCTTAACCAAATGCTCAAAGTTAATGTCTCCGTTAATATGAAAAAAACATCTGCATGGGGTTGTTCAAAGTACTAAATGACATATCTGTAAAGAAGCTAATAAAGTAATCAGCCTATAATATTAATAAATAATAACCAAAGTCTCTCACAGTGATACAGTAACTCTAAGGGAAAGGTTTGTTTTCAAATAAACAAACTGCTTTTATTTGCACCTCCTGTACCATTTAAAACATGTTATTACTATATATAACTATGTTATTGCCAGTTTGGGGTTCAGCTGAAATTATCCATAAGAGGATAAAACTAACAACCTTGGCCATTATAGCATGATGTTCTCAATTGATTTAATGGGAAACAAACTAATGATAAACAGTCCACAGAGAATCTCTTTGGAGTTCTAGAATATTAAATAAATATCTTATTATCCTTCAAATAAATACACTGGTAAGTAAGGGTTTAATATAGTTCCCAGTGATTACGGCAAAAATAATCCTGACCCTAATGAGAAAAGGAAAAAACAAAGGACAATGAAAATCAGTAATGGGGACTATTTAACAGTCCAAAAACCTTTTCAATACACAGCTTTCAAAATATCATTACAATTAAGCTACTGATGCTTTTTCAGAGCTGACTGGACAAACAAAAGGATCATCTAACACACCTGAAAGAAGGACTCCAATTCCCAGGAACCATAAGTGCCCCAAACCAAACCCAAGCAGAACCAGAAACCAAAGGAACTTTGCTGGAAGAATAGTGATGAATGAATAGCAGTCATACTACACACAATTCCATTCTGTGACCTCTACCAACAGAAGACCTATAACACTAGGAAATATAAAGGTTATCAAACTATGGAGCTTTGGTAACTGTTAAATATCCTTACTGTAGAGGTAGATACACAAACCCATAGAGTAATAGAGTTGTATGGAACTTAATACATATACATACACACACACACAGAAGAGTATAACTAAACCTAGAAAAAGCATAATGAGATCAGTGGATAATATCAATGCTAAAATCCTGGTTGTGATATTATACATTTGCAAAATATTACCTTTGGGGAAACCTGGGCAAGGTATAAAAGGGACATCTCTGTATTCTTTCTTATAACTGCATGTAAATCTACATATATTTTAATCAAAATTTCAATTAAAAAACAAATTTTAGATAAAGGAAGCTTTAGTATATTTGAGTAAACATACCACAGAACGAATTTGTAGAAATCTTTATATTCATATTAAATGAACTCTAAATAATATTTTCTTCCTATCACTAACTTTAATAGGTAGTTTTTTATAATGGCTCAATGACGAAAGGAAAAAAATTCCACAAAGATTCACACTTTAGAATTTGAACGTACTTGAAATGAAATAGCATAACTTTTCCAATTAAAAAAGAAACAAACTGTTCAAAAAGCCAAATAAGTAATAAAAATAATACCTCACATAATAAATATTTATTGTGCATCTATGTGCCAGACATCAAATTGGGTAAGGAATAAACAGTGAAGAAGAGAGAGAAACAACATAATTGGTCTTTCTTGGCACAAACATTTTGTAGAACTTTAAGTAATCAAAAACAGATGTATGCATATTCCCTTAATTTGCTTCTTTAATTTACATCTTCCTCATCTCATTAATAACTCTCAGTTTTGAAGAAAGATTATTTTCTTAGATTTTCAGAAGTCCTTTGAGGTGGAGAAAGATCTGATTTAGTGGTATATTGTTCCTATTTCTTTTTGCTTGCTTGTTTGTTTCTTGGAGACAGGGTCTCACTCTGTTGCCAATGCACAAGGACAGTGGCATTATCATAGCTCACTGCAACCTCTAACTCTTGGACTGAAGCAATCCTCCTGCCTCAGCATCCTGAGTAGCTGGGACTATAGGCACATATCACCAGGCCCAGTTAATTTTTCCATTTTTTGTAGAGACAGGGTCTTGCTATGTTACTCAGGCTGGTCTCCAACTTGTGACCTCAAGCAATCCTCCCACATCAGCCTCCCAAAGTGCTAGGATTATAGGCATGAGCCACCGTACCTGGCCTTGTTTCTATTTCTTAAATGTAAAAGTTGTAGTAAGCAAGATTCTTCTGAGAACTACCTTCACAGTCAAAACCTGTCTCACCTAGACAAGGAATGAGCAGACTCCAGTGAACTATGGTTATTAGTTTGACTAATAACTGTCGTAACAAACTAATAGGCAGGCATACTCAGGGCAAGACCTTCCTAAACTCATGCCAGCTCATGTCCCCTTACCTACAACCTTCAGTAGTTTATACTGACCTAGACACTGTACCATTCAACTATTAAGTAAATACTATGTAATTCTATGAGAAACGAAAAAATGAAAATTTAACTTGACTTGTATGAGAGTGATAAATGTTATATCAACAGCTGAATTTTATTTTATTAAATCACAAGGGTAGAACTGTACTACCATATATACACATGAGTGTTGATCTATAAGTTTCAATTAAACAGTGAGTATATATGGTTTTTGTTTTTCCATTCTTGTGATACTTCACTTAAAAGGATGATCTCCAGTTCCATCCAGGTTGTTAACAAAGGTATTAGTTCAGGTGGGAGGGGCGAGGAGGGGATAGGTAAATTCACACCTAACAGGTACAATGCACACTATATGGGTGATGGACACTTTGATTCAAACTGTACAAAAGCAATTCATATTATCAAAACGTTTGTACCCCTATAATATCCTGAAACTTAAAAAATAACCACAAGAGTAACTAGAATACTCGTTACAAAACAAAAGAGGGCAGGATACAGTCAGCCCTCTGTGAACACTGGTTCCCACATCCTCGGATGCAACCAAGCACGGATCAAAAATATTCAAAAATAAAAATAAAAACACAACAACAAAAAATAATACAAATTTTAAAAATATATTCACATAGCATTTACATTGTATTAGGTATTGTAAGTAATCTAGAGATTTAAAGTATAGAGGTTGTGTGTGTAGGTTATACGCAAACACTAAACATTTTACTTAAGGGACCTGAGTATCCACAGATTTTGGTAGCCTCAGGTGCCCTGGACTCAATCCCCACAGATATCAAGGGATGACTATATAAATAGCTTCAGTATTAGCATCAGAACAATTCATCCACACAATAAATTTTCAGAGAGTAATTTCTTGAAAATCTCAAACTAATAGTCAAACTACCAAGAATACATTAAGTCCTCACTTAACATGGTGGATAGGTTCTTGGAAACTGCAACTTTAAGTGAAACAATGTGGAACAAAACCAATTTTACCATAGGCTAATCTACATAAACAAGAGTAAAGTTCCTACAGCATATTTCTGGTCATAAAAACATCACCAAACTTCTAAATAAGGATGAAAACTCTGGCTGGGCATGGTGCCTCACACCTGTAATCCCAGCACTTTGGGAGACAGAGGCAGGAGGATCACCTGAAGCTAGGAGTTTGAGACCAGCATGAGCAAAATAATGAGAGTCTGTCTCTTTAAAAAAAAAGAGAGAAAAAGATTTAAACTCTTCGAATATTAAACAATGAAATAAATGTGAACTATATGTACATTTAAAAAATTAATAAAAACAAATAAGATAATTATTTGCCCAATTAACCCAGTTCAGGGTCATAGGTAGCCAGAGCCTATCCCAACAGCTTAAAGGGCGCAAGGTAGGAACCAACTCTAGACAAGACACCATCCCATCACAGGGTACACTCACACATACACACACACACAGACATACACTCACTCAGACAAGGACAATTTAGACATGCCAATTCACCTAACTTGCACATCTCTGAAATGTGGGAGGAAACCAGAGTACCTAGAGAAAACACATGTAGACATGGGGAGAACATGCAAACACCACACAGACAGTGGCCATGGCCAGGAATTGACTTTTTTTTCTCACCAACATCACAAAGAAACAACATTGAATGAAATGAGGTTATTCGAGGACCTATAAAGTCATATAAACCTATTTTCAGTAGCCAAGGAAGAGTTTCCCTAATTAAATAAATAAAAATATTTTCAGATAGAGTAGTAAGTAGCAAAACTGGCGTTTTGGACCATGTACATTGATTACTAGAATTCCACAGATAAATGCCACATGCGTGTTCCAGGAATTAGGACCTAGATATTTTTGGGAGCCATTATTTAGCCTACCACACTTTCTAATCAGAGTAGCTATGGTCCCAAGAAGGTGAGAAAAAGTACCCCTGTTTTTTTATGTTTTCCTGTCCTCTACCTCCTATGACTTGGCTCTGGACATAGGCACAGTAACAGGAAGTGTGTGGTAGGGCAGGCTAACTAAAGCTCCTCTTCTCTGACCAGAGGACTGAAAATGGGAGCACCAGGGACATGGAAAGTAATATGACTCCTGAAGAAGAAGATAAGGATAGTTGTTTTTTGAACTCCTAGATTTGCTTCCTAGCTGCACATGCATGGGATATAACCTTAAACAGCATACCAAAGTCTGACTAAAATTCAGGAGAGACCACAGCCCAGGTCCCAAATTGGCTACTAGGTGGTGCACATGTGGGACAGATCCAAACAGCACAGGAGAGGCTTTGAACACGTAACTGACATTGAAACTACAACCAACAGAAGACTGGTGGAAATGAGATCATCATTATCAATGATCTGATAAAACAAATATATCAATATCTCCATAGGATTTAAACAAGTCTCAGAATCTCATAATATTCCAAACATCTAGAATATAATCCCAAAATCCTCAGCATATAAAAGAACCAGGAAATTATCAACTTACCTTAGGAAAAGGTAATCAATAAATACCAACAATTAGATGATACAGATATTGGACTTAGACAAAGATTTCAGAGCAGCTATTATAAAAATTTCCGAAGAAATGAGGGCAAACACTCTTGAAATGAATGGAAGCATGGAACGTCTAAGTATAGAAGAAATAGAAGATATAAAGGAAGAAATGAAAATTTTACAATGAAAAATACAACCAAAATTTTTTTTTAAAAAGCCACTTCCTTAAATCTACTAATTGGAAATCTGGGAAGACAAGCTCCTCTTTTAACAGTGACTACTCCTTGTGATGGCCAACCCTATTAATCATTAACACCTCAGTGTTAACTACTTTAATCAAATGGCTGAAAAATAAATTGTGTTTGAACTTTGCCACAACTTTAGTCACCACTTTTCAATCAAGTGCTTATAGCTGGCACTCAATGACCACTGAGTAAACTTAATGAACAGAAATAAATAGTATCAAAGCATAAGTTCTTATGAGACAGAGAAAAAAAAATTAAGTAAACTCTAACTACTAGGTAGATAGAAGATGCAAAACAAGGTCCACTGTTTTATAAAATGTGCTTAATATATCTCAACACTCAACATGCTATTTCTTTAAAGTGAGAAGAGTAGGTACTTCTGTAGGCCTAAATCTTTTTTTTTTTTCCCCCTTGAAAACATGGGTTCTCATTTTGTTGCCCAGGCTGGCCTCTAACTCCTGGGCTCAAGGGGTTCTCCCACCTCAACCTCCTGAGTAACTGGGACTATAGGTGCATTCCACTGTACCTGGCTCCCTCAATCATACTTCATTGTTTAAAATATTCTTAGATGGATGAATTTAATAATAATTTAATTTAATAAGTATTATACTAAAACCAATAAAAGCATTATATAACTTTAAATCCACATGCATTTCACTTTGGTTCTCTACATTAGTAAATCTTCACAAAAATTTATTTATACAAAATAAATGGATATTGTAAAAATTGATTTTAAGAAGTAGATATAATTTCAGAAAAGGGTCAAGACTGGAAAACATGAAATTAACTGACTTAGGGTTCAGAAAAAGAGGAAGTAGTGCCTGGGTTCCAGACCTGGAGTTGTGTTTATAGAATCACCTTATAAAATATAGATTAACTCAATATTAACTTGATTAATAATCATTACTTTGAATTTTTAAAATATTTATTGCTGAAATATAAAAACCTCAAAATTCCTCAGTGTCCTAAAATGTCCTCAGCCAATTAAGTCAATCACAAATTCCCATATACTTGTATATCACAGGAATGAATAAACCTTTACTATACATTTCAGATCCACTAATCTATTTAATCAGAATATCTGAACAGTTGGAGATCAGAAAAATGTAAATCAAAACCACAATGAGATACTACCACTTCACATCCACTAGGATGGCTACAATAAAAAACACAGATAGTTAAACTCCAAGGATTTAGAGAAATTGGAACTCTCATATACTATTGGTGGAAAATATAAAATGGCACAGCTACTTTGGAAAATAGTCTGGCAGTTCCTCAAAAGATTAAATGAAGAGTTAACACATGAGCCAGAAACTCCATCCAAGGTATATATCTCGAGAGAAATGAAAATATATACCCACACAAATGTTCACTGCAGCATTATTTACAGTAGCCAAAAAATGAAAATAAACCAAATGGTCAATGACAAATGAATAAACAAAATATTCATACAAAGAAATATTATTCACCAATAAAAAGGAACAGATACATGATACAATACAGAATGTTTTCAAGATTCCTCTAAGTAAAAGCCAGTCCCAGAAAGCCAAATGTGATTTCATTGATATGAAATATCCAGAATAGGGAAATCTATGGACAGAAAGTAGATTAGTATATTAGTTAGCCTAAAGCTGAGGGAGGAGGAGATGGAGAAAAATTGGGGTATATATTGGGGTATATATTAATGGGTATAAGGTTTCTTGTTGGGGTGATGAAAGTGACTGTGGTAATGGGTACCTAACTCTGTGAACATACTAAAAGCCATTGAATTGTATGACATGTAAAATATATTCCAGTAAAAGCTAGTAGGAAGAAGCTTTTAAGAAAAAAACCAAACACTATTTCTTTAAAAGTAATGGCCTGGTATACATAGCAAAGTTGGTTAAAGACACTTTCCTGAAGACTGTTTCTATAAGCCTTTTTATTCCTCATCTAAATTTTTTGAAAGCCTCTTAACTAATTGCATCTGCAACAAAACATAAATAAATAAATAAAATTTTTGAAAGTCAAACGTAACAATAAAAAAGAAGATGGGAAAGGTAGTTCAAAATGAACCTTAATGTGATTATATGCCAGTATTGTCTTTTATAATATGTCAAAACATTTCTATATCTTCTGCCATTTGGAAATTAAGAATTTTTTCTTCAGAGTTAGAATGCCAATAAAGTTGCCACCCATACACAAAATAACTAAGGCAACTACTTTACCTACTATTAAATCCTATCAGCAGTGCCAACTATAAACTGATGTTTAAAATTATAAACTATTAAAAAAGCTAAACTCCAGCCAGATTCTTCAAAAAAAAAAAAGAAAACATATTTTTTGAGATGCTACTGACTTGATTTAATATCTCAGCTTCTTTCACATAAGGCAAGACAAGAAACCAATTCTTAAGCCTGATTTCTCCTATCCCTAACATCAACTGCTTTCTACAGATATTTTCTATCTAGTATATTCTCATTGTTTTTAATGATAATTAAAACATGCAAATGGTGTGACTTTTAATCACCTCAATTTACCTCCTGTATTTCATCTGTATGCCCCACACTACTTTAACAGCAATAAAGAAAACTCATTAACAAAATGTTGCATCAGAGTTTTTTATTCAAGAGTTGGGACAAAAAAAGACCAAAGAAACAAGAATTCATGGAATATTGGAGCTTAGAAAGACAGCCTGATAAATACTTCAGCTAAAAATACATTTAGAAAAACAATGTAAGAAATTAACCTTTGTCTCACAGACTATAAAGCTGTTGGAAGGTATGGGACAATTTAGCTACAGGTATTATGAAAACTAAGCATAGGAAAAAATAAAGCAATTTTTAAATCCAGGAAAAACAAAATACTGAATAAAAAAGAAAACTATATCATAGTTCAATATGTTGCAGGGAATGTTTACATAGTCAGAATACTGTAAAAAATACCGACATAACCAAAAATTGTGACCTAATTGCACTGGGAAGATATCAAAGGGAGGAATGTAAGAAAGCTAAATACTTATCTTCCGCAATTGGAAAACAAAGGATAAAGCTTAAAATTCATTAGGAAACAGCAGTAAAAGACAATATTTAGAAGTATGTACCAGAAGCGACTATTAGAAAGTGGTAGCCTCTGGAACTCCCATAAGATTGAGGTATATGGAGACAGGAACTCTTGTTTTCACTAGCTCTTTTTTATTTTAACTATGTGCATATGTCACTTCGATAAAAATTATTTTTAAAAGCTTTATTTGCAAAACAGGTAACTGGTTGCTGCTGGGGAAAGACTCCAGGTAAAGGGGATAAAAAGAAGAAGACTTACTTTTCACTAAAGACACTTCCATAAGTTTTAAATGTTGTCATCAACATACATGACCTATTTCCTATAAATCAACTAAGAAACAAATAATAGTTCACAGGGCTATAAAATATGAAATACAGAGCAAATGAAAACAAAAGAGCACTGTAATTCAATTTTAATAATGTAATTAAAATATTTATTACATATTTTAAAAGGCAATTTTTAAGTAAAATTTTCATCTATGCCTCCATGATACTATCCAATCCATTTAAATAAATTTCTGTTGTTACTCAACCTAGATCATAATACAACTTGTATTTTGCAGCCTGCTGCACAAACTGTTAGCTGTCTACCCAATATCCCCAGTCTCCTTTTTTCCTTTCTTCCTTAGTAACATAACACCAACAAAAAATATTAAGGTGCCCATTTAAACCTACATTTTCCAGAGTCTCTTTCAACTAGGGATAGCCAATGAGATGTGACTGGAAGTCAATGGGTGGATTTCCAGAAAGACTCTGATCAAAGGGGGCCTGGGACCCTAATGACAAAGTAGAGCTGCGATTTTTTTACGTGAAGGAAAAACTCCTAATATTTTTACTTACTTTGGGTTTTTTTCTGGGGGGTAATGCATTTCCTACTAATACACAGATCAATCATAAATCAAAGACCCTCTGCCCGTATAACTTGATTTGGGGTTCTTATTTGACACCATGGTTTGTTTTCTCATTCTACTGGGACTTAATATTTACAGCAGTCACACAGAATTCTTGACCTCAGTATGAGATACTCTGTAAGATAGATAGAACCTTTATCTCTTTGAGGTTCTATCAGAGAATCACCAAAGGAAAATTCATGCAATAGACTCACCAAGTTTTATGAAAATAGAACTGAATATTTCCACAAGATATCCTAACAGACAGAAATGAATTTTATATATATAGATAGATAGTTCACTATCCTGCCAAGAATAAGCTGTTTATGAAAGATAAATACCACATGTTCTCACTCATACATGGAAGCTAAAAAAATTGATTTCATACAAGTAGAGCATTGTTAACAGAGGTGGGGCAGGGAAGGAAGAAGAGGGAGATAGCCAAAAGTTGGTTAAGGTATACAAAAGTACACCTAGATAGGAGGAATAAGTTCTAGCATTCTCTAGCACTATGGTGACTATAATTAACAATGTATTGTATATTTTCAAATATCTAGAAGAGCAGATTTTGAATGTTTCCAACACAAAGGAATGATAATGTCTGAGGTAATGGATATGCTAATTGCCCTAATTTGATCATTATACATTGTATACAAGTATCAAAATATCACACTCTATCCCATAAATATAGTATATTAATAAAAATAATAAAAGCAAAAAATAAACTGTTTAATTTAAAAGAGAAAAGGTCAAATATATTTCAGAGAAGAAAACATGTTAGTTGCTCCATCTTCTTGATATATTTTATTATATCTGTCCTACAATCTTTCTTTATTTCGCATAAGAATTATCCTGAGGGTTCTATAGGGCTTTGTCTGGTATAAATCTTACAGAACTGTTAACTATTATATGGCTAGACATAAGCCCATACCATAAAATGTTTACAGAACATTAAGAGTCAGAAAGTAAGTTACTAACACTATTCTTAAATTTAGAGAACAGAACACTCATTACTTTTTTCCCCTCCTCAAATCCAAAAAGCAAAGTAGGCTAGTATAAACAAAATATCCAGAATAGCTCTGAATATTACCTATTTGTATCTGACAGACTATCTGACCAATAACTAATTCTAGGACTGATTCCACAAACCAGATAACCACTCTTATTTGTCTTAGATAACTTCCTGCTGCTACCACACAGAATAAGTCCTGAGATTCAGTCTCTACCCTGAAGATACCTTGTCTATTTAAATCTATTCAAATACACAACTATAAGAGATAGAGTATAAACTATAGTGTCACTAGATATCAATGAAGTAAATTGTTGGCATGCCCCCTCAATTAGTTTAGCGCTGTCTTAAAATAATTAATTTCTTTGAAGTTCGTGGTTGTAACTCCCCTTCCACTTACTAGCTTCCTGCAAAGCAAATATCTTTCCCTTCTCTCTTTTCTTTTAAGAGACAGAGTCTTGCTCTGTCACCCAGGCTGGAATATAGGGATGCAGTCATAGCTCACTGCAACCTCCAACTCCTGGGCTTAAGCAATCCTCCAGCCTCAGCCTCCCAAGTAGCTGGGACTACAGGCATGTTCCACCATAGCCAAATAATTTTTTATTTTTATTTTTTTCATTGCCCAGGCTGGTCTCAAACTCTCAGGATCAAGCAATTCTCCCACCTCAGATTCCCATAATGCTAGGATTACAGGCATGAGCCACCATGCCTAGCTCTTTGTCCCTCCTCAATAGTTGATGTATTCCCATCCCAAGCAAGAAGCCAAATTCTCCTAAGACCACTGGTGCCTGAAAAGGCCTAACGGCTTCAAGTTGAACTATTAGGTTTCAAGTTAAAATTGCACTCCTTAAAGTTAGGATCCCTAAATTCTGCATATAAAGACTTCCTGGGTAGCTTTTTCTTCACTGTTCTACACCTTAATCCATGATCCTAAAATTGGCCTCTTTGTCTTCACAACTGGCTCCCACTGTCTGTCCTTATTCTACTTCACTATCCATACTTTTCTTGGAAGCTAATTATCCTGGATCTTCTATTCTCATTGATCTCATTCTAGAATCTCCTTGCTTTAACTTCAGTTTTCTAAAAGCTTAATTTAACCTCTAACTTCACATCACAAGGGAGAAGACAGATTTCCAAATGTATCATTGGGCATTCCTTCTTTTCACTATCCCAACTTTCCCAGCCTAACCCAGCCCTCCACCCTTCTCCTCTCCATTCCAGGGCAGGTCTCCAAGTCAACAGAACATAACTATTTAATTACACTTCTAATTCTTCTAATTTCAGTCAAGCTGGTCATATACCTAAATTCCTACAAAAACTTTGATCAAATTTTAGAGGTTCTTTTGCTTCAGAACTTAAGAGACTAGGAAAAGGTCATAAAATAAATAATCAAGTCAGAACCAAAATACAAAAATCCTACCAAAGATTGAAAAAGAAATGAACAGTCAACTTTTAGGCTCATTTTCCTAAAGAGTGTTAAGTATTCTTCCTGAAAAACCCAAAAAGTATATCTAATTTAATGTTTTTACCAAGTTTTTGTGGAATAACTAAAGTATAATAAATTGAACATATTTAAAGCGTACAATTAATCAGTTTTGTCATAGGTATATACCAGTGAAACCATCACCACAATCAAGAAAACAAACATTTCTATCACAATAGTTTTCTCATGTACCTCTGTAATCCATCCCTCCCCTTTCTTCCTGCACCAACACCAGCATCAGTCTCCAGGCAAGCTTCCTTCTATGATAGATTAGTTTGCACTTTCTAGAATTTTGTATGAATGGAATCTTAAGCATTTATGCTATTTTGGCCTGGCCTCTTTCATTTAGCATAATGATTCTGAGATTCATTCATGTTGTGGCATATTTCAGCAGAGCTTCCTTTTTATCTGAGGCATCTGATATAATTCTACAAAGAAGTAAAAAAAAAAAATCCTCATTGTTAAAACACCTTACTCTATTTACAGTGAACAGAACATATATTTTTATTTTAAAATGAAGAATGCCAAAGAAAGACTGCCCAATGAGAAAAATTATTTTATCATCATCTTTAAGGAAAAATAAGAATAAAGGGCCGGGCGCAGTGGCTCATGCCTGTAATCCTAGCACTCGGGAGACTGAGGCGGGAGAATTGCTTGAGCTCGGGAGTCCAAGACCAGCCTGAGTAGGAGTGAGACCCCATCTCTACTATAAATAGAAAGAAATTGGCCAAACAACTAAAAATAGAAAAAATTAGCCGGGCATGGTGGCGCATGCCTGTAGTCCCAGCTACCTAGGAGGCTGAGGCAGGAAGATGGCTTGAACCCAGGAGTTTGAGGTTGCTGTGAGCTAGGCTGACGCCACGGCACTCTAGCCCAGGCAAGAGAGCGAGATCCTGTCTCAAAAAAAAAAAAAAGAATAAAGACTTCAGTTACACATTTAATGGGCACAATGTACACTCTTCAGGTGATGGTTACACTAAAAGCCCAGACTTTGCCACTATGTAATATATAATACGTAACAAAACTGTACTTGTACCCCCTAAATTTATACAAATAATTTTTAAAATCAAATTAAATTTTTAAAAAAGACTTTAATTACAGTTGATCCTTGAATGATGTGGGGGTTGGGGCATCAACCCCTGTGCAGTCAAAAATCTGCCTATAATTTTTGACTCCCCCAAAACGTAACTAATAGCCTACTATTGATCAGAATCTTTACCAGTAACATAAACAGCCTATTAACAAATATTTTGTAGGTTGTATGTATTATATACTGTATTTGTAGAATAAAGTAATCTAGAGAAAAGAAAATGTAATTAAGAAAATCATAAGGAAGAGAAATACATTTACAGTACTATACCGTATTTATCAAAACCATAGTTTACATCATCTGTTTATAAGATGAATCATCTGAAACAGCAGGCAACAGCAGCTGCAGACCTCAATCTATGGTATATATAAAGCAATTCAACTTTTTCTTGCACCGTCATGACTTTTCTCTGCTTCTTAGGAATACTCCCAGCATGACAAGTGGCATTTCACATATGTCCCATGGATTTATTCGAGGCTTACAGCACTGCACTAAACACAGTGAAAATTACATGTGAATCACAAAAGATGGCTTTTTACTGTGATATGCAGTTTACTGGAAAAATGAACTTCTCACATAGAGATGATTGGTATCACATGGCATTTGAAGCAGATACTCATAACATTTGAGCTCACCAAAATAGCAACAAGTGGCTATGAAATTATTCCAGTAATGCAGTTAATGTTATGCAGTATGATTTAATACTGCATCCTTATGTTTATTTACAATTCTTTTAACTGCAAATGGTGCCATATAAGGTAAGTATGTGTGTAAGTTTTGATAAATTTTAACTTTTTATAATAGATTTGTGTATATTTTATGGTGGTAAATGATAAAACAGATTAGAACCTACTTACATCTTATGAATTCATAACATTCCTTTTTCTTAATTTTTCATAATTCTAGTCTACGTGGTTCATCTGTAGTTTTTTTTAAATTATTGCAAACATCCAAAAACTTTCCCAATGTATTTACTGAAAAAAATCTGCATTTAAGTGAACCTGCACAGTTCAAACCCGTGTTGTTCAAAAGTCAACGGTATCTATCTAGCTTTAGCAGTTAAAAGTATAGAGCAAGATTCCTTTAAAACATATTCCCATGGATTAATTTTTTAATGTATATTGTCCAGAAATAATAACTAATATGGGAGAAAATACAATGAGTTTCACTGTATATGTGAAATATATAAATATCATTTATTATATGCCATTATTTTGAGTTCATGTCAAATAACTTTTATTCATTCATAAAAAATAGTAGATATTTTACAACAAATATCTAGTTTAGATGACAGGAATAAATGAATGACTCTCGCTAAAGAAAACTACTGTAAAAAAAGGATAGACAATACTAAGAATTTCTTTTTAGCCATGATATAAATATTTTCAATAAATAATTTGCTATCCTATACTAGTTTGCATGAACATAGGAAGAAAAGTTGCTGTTTCTTAATGTCATTTACTTCCTAAAAATCCCAAAACTGACAGAAGGATTTCTTAACTGTGATTATGAAATTGCTATATATCTATATTGCATGTATCTATATTTAAAACTACAATATAGGTAGCATGTAATGATACCCATTACCTACTAATTGACTAACAATTATTATAAGGCCATCATTTTTCATAATGGTATCTTTGGGACAACACTTAAGATCCTCAGAAAAGTGCTCCAGAATATTCTTATAACTTAAAAGAGAACTGGGCAGGAAAAAGCTTACCCTAAAGCTGTAAGCATAAATGACTCTGAATAGAAATTCTTTCCTCTTCCTATTTTCAATCGGCTGCTCAGAAACAATAAAGCACCAAGGAATTACATTTAGAAGTGCATTAAGGAAGGAGTCTCATGTTTATCACTTAATGACAAAAACATGGAAATACAGAAAGTCTAACTGTATTTTACAACTCTTCTCTCTACATTTTAATCAAATATTGAATATAATAACTCATATATTCAAAGATAACAGTCCTAAAAGATATTGATTACCATATAAGGTACAACATAAAAACAGTTCCATTTCTACTATAAATAAAAATTTATTAGACAGGTACTTAATGAAATATAGATATATTTATACCAATTATAAGCATGGGGGGGCACAAAGGGAAAGGATAAGAATCCAGATGTCTCCCCTTTATATTCGTCCAAGTTTAGCAAATATTAGTTGCTTTCTCTACCATTTATAGTTCTTTTTATATAAATGTCACAACTTCCATAGTAAAACTCAGCTAAATTTTATCAGCTAAACTTTGGTAGAGTTTATAACTGCCAGTTGTAAATTAAATCCACCTTATTTAACCTTATAATACCAATTAAGGGCAGAAGTGTCTTACTGAGACTGACATGAACAGGATCCCAATTAATTTTGTCATCTACTATATCAGTCATGGCAGTAGTTCAGTTAATACATCAGGGACTCAAAATAAGTGATTATACATAAGTTATTTCCTATAAGATAAGGGAATAACTTCTTTGACATTTGGCATACTACTTAGAACATTCATAATTTACATAATGTTCTTGATGTAATATTTTATGCAAGGAAGTTCAATAGTCCCATTATGTTTAATGATATGTCGGCTCTTGTACTATAAACTGTCTTTCAATAGCTTATGAAGTTAAAAATCACTCTAGGTTAACACTTGGCAGTTAAGGACCATCAAGACATTTTTTTAAAAGCTCATACATGTTTACAAGAAAAGAATGATATACTCTGTTGTATAACTGTAATCTTATAGAATCCTTGGAATTTTTGTCCTGTCTCACAAAAAGAAATACCAAAAGACAATGAAATTCAAGAACTAGCATGAATGTTAAACTGTGAACAAAAAGAGATGCAGTCAAAGCAAAAAGTAATGAGTATTTTACAGACTCTAGTTACAGAGAAAGATTTCAAACCAGTACCCTGCTGGTGTTTTCCTGTCAGCTATAATGTCAAGATCAAGATTTATCATAACAAATGAAAATATTAGCTTTTTTTCTAGCTGATATAAACATGTTGTTTTATTTTACAACAGTCAATGATCAATAGCATCAAGAGCTAACAATCCATGACTAGAGTTGTCAAGGAAGTTGTTAGCCCATAAAGCTAATAAGTCCAACATAAAGAAATTTCATCAATAACATAGATCCGGCCGGGCGCGGTGGCTCACGCCTGTAATCCTAGCTCTCTGGGAGGCCGA
>VBSM01003215.1:27636422-27653475 GCA_008086735.1 Cheirogaleus medius | reverse complement strand
AAAAAAAAAAAAAGGTAATATTTAAGTCTTATCTCTCCAAGCATATTTTAAGTCTCTTGAGAGCAGGGACAAGGTCTATTCTTCATCTCTATTTTTTCTTCTCTTCCATAGAGCCAAGACAATACCATGCATTCAGATTTTATTAAAGGATAGGGGTTGCTATTTTAACAGTTTGGTCCCAAAGGCACAGATGAAAATTTAACATCTGAATCAGAGGATAACCACAGAGGTAAATAAACACTGGGAAATATGCCTTTCACTGCCAAAGTAGGCTAAGTATTTACAAACTCAGGACAAGAAGCAAGATGTCTAACACAGCAAAGAAATCATAACCAACATTAATTTGTAAATGTACATGGTGCAGCTAATCTGAAGTGAATTTACCTACCAAAAGTCTCTCTTTGACAGGCTCTCTACCGAAAAAGCTACTGCAAAGCCACTTCTGGTAGATGATAAAGGGCAACACAGATGAGATATCTCAGGCAAGAGGCAGTCTGCATCCAGCAAGTTTTGTGCTACTGTGACTTTGTGCCAAATGTCCATGAACAAATAAATAAAAAAAAAAATTATGATACATTCTTATTCAGCAATAAAAAGGAAAAAACTACTGATATATGTTAACAATATGGACAAAGCTCATAGATATCATACTAAGTAAAAGAAGGTTGATTTTTTTAAAAAGGGTAGGTGCTCCGTGTGATTCCACAAGTTCTAGAATGGGATGAACTAATCAATGGTGACAGAAGTCTTAACAGTCACTGCCTCTGAGGATGGGGAAGATTTACTGGGAAGAGGCACCAGTGAACTTTCATGGAAGATAGAAATGTTCTATATCTTGTCAAAACTCACTGACATTTATGACTTTCATATTTTATGATATAAAAATATTTCCTCCCAAAAGAGAAAAAAAAACCTATAAGGAGGCTGACTGCTGGAATGGCAAAGTAAAAACCTCTGAAATTCCATTCCTCTATAAAAGCAACAAGAATACTATAGAAAACTGTCAAAATCCAGTTTTTTCAGAACTCTAGAAATCAACCAAGGATTGTTTGAGCCCCGGAGTTCAAGACCAGCCTAGGCAACACATCCAGAGGAAGGAAAGGTAAGAGGTAAGGTAAGAGGTGTGGGAAGGTGTAGGGAAGGGAAAAATGGCTGCATCTCTGTAAGAACAGCAAGATTTGTGGTGCTTTAACACGCTCTATTCTCATCACCTTCTCTCTATGGCTATGCAAACAGAAAACCAACAATCTTGCAACTCACAGTACCTGTAAAAACTAACAGCCAAACAGCCACTGAATGAGGTAAAATGGGTTGAGAGCTTCCCCAAAGTGTCAATATTTGACTTATCTGGTAACTCACTAAAAAGTTCCATTCTCAGGATCTGTCTGTATTTGACCTGGCTCAAAGCTCACTCGGTAAATAACACTTTCCCCACAGCATTTGTCAAAAAAAATCAGTGGCAACTGTATAACTTTGCAGCTGCCTTAGACAGCACTACCAGCTGGGGCTAACAAGAGGTTGACCAAAAAATTTAAAAGGAAAAACTGGAAAATAGGAAATCCACAAGAGGCTTTGAAAAGCTCTGACATATTCTTGGGAATCCAGAAGGCCAGGTGCATATTTAGAGCTGTGCACATGCTCCCAAATTCCCACATTTCTCATCTCTGGCTGACCTTGAAGGTCCACACACAAGCAGGAATTGAAGGCCTAACGTAGAGTTGTAAACTGTCTAGAGAAGTTTTGAAGGCATACCTTAGCAATACAGATCCCCTCAGTCAAAGCTGAATTTATTGGTTCAAGAAATTCAAGGAATTCAACCCCCTACTGCTAAATTTGACTGGCTAGAAAAAAAAAAAATTCAAGGAAATCTCTGTCCAATCATTAGCTGACCACTAAGCTAAGCACACACAACAAAGAATACACACTTTACAAAATCAATCCAGGAAAGGCACCAAACAAATAAATAACAGCAGGAACAACAACAAATAGCAATTACAAACTGTGGAAGGAGGAAATCCAATTTCCAGAGTTACTACATTATAGTACTTAAAATGTCTGGTTCTCAACAAAAAATTGCAAGGCATGCAAAGAAACAGGAAAATGTGACCCACACACATGAAAATGGCAGTAAGTAGAAATTGTCCCTGAGAAAGTCCAGACATTTGACTTACTATGTAAATACGTTCACTGAGCTATTTATAAATATGTTCAAAGAACAAAAGAAAATCATATCTAAAGAATTAAAGTATGAGAACACTGTCTCACCAAACAGATAATATCAATAGAGAGATAGAAATTATAAAAAGAAACCAACTAGAAATTCTGGAGTTGAAAGTACAATAACTGAAATGAAAAAAATCTCTAAAGGAGTTCAACACAGATTTGAACTCACAGAAGAAAAAAAATCATAGAACTTGAAGACAGTCAATTGAAATTATCCAGTCCAATGAGAAAAAGAATAAATGAAGAAAATGAACAGTCTCAGAGACCTGTGAGACAGCTTCAAAAATAAAAATGTGTGCATACTAGGAGCTCCAACAGTAGAGAAGAGAAAGAAAAAGAATATTTGAAGAAACAATGGCCCAAAATTCCCAAATTTGATAGAAAACATTAATCTGCACAAATAAGAAGCTCAACATAAGTGCAAGGAAGATAAATTTAAAGAGAACTACACCAGGACACTGAGCTCATAGTCAAAACCTCTATAGTCAAAACCAATCTTGAAAGCAGCAAGAGAAAAGCAATTCAACATACCATCATATACAAGACAACAGGGGGATGACATATTCAAAGTACTGAAAAGAATGTCAATCCCCCCAAGCAGGTGATCAAAACAAAGGATGATCTAAATAAGGGCTGTATTTTAAATATTCAGACAGTTACTTGTTATTTGCTTTCTAGTTGAACTGGTTATCTAGTTACCAATGCTGCAGTTGTATAGTCACTTATATATTATTTAAAGGTATTTAACTGTTAAATGTACTACCCACCAATAGTGAAATAGACCTTTAAAAAAAAAAGAATGTCAACCAAGAATTCTATCTCCAGTGAAACTATCATTCAAAAACAAGAGAAATTAAAACAGTCCCAGCTAAATACAAACTAAGAGAATTTACTGCTAGCCTATAAGAAATACTAAAGGGACTCCTGAGATTAACAGATAGTAGACAGTAACTTGAATCCACACAAAGAAATAAGTACTGGTAAAGGCACCTACATAAATAAATTAAAAAGACAGTATAAATGTGTAACTCTTTGTTTTCCTATTTTAAAAGAACTACATAAAGCCATAATTATAAAACTGTGGAACAAAAAATTAAAATTTCTAGTTTCTTATTTTAAATTAGGAATTTAATACAAATTATTTAACAACAGAAGTACATCTTTTCCTCTCAAAGCATCCAGAATTTACTTGAATTTGAGTGCTATAAAGTAAATTTAAGATTACATGAAACTGGGCTGGGCGTAGTGGCTCATGCCTATAATCACAGTGTTGTGGGAGGCCTAAACAGGAGGATGGCTTGAGGTCACTTTGAAACCAGCCTGGGCAACACAGGGAAACCCCACCCCCATCTACAAAAAAAAAAAAAAAAGTAGATAGGCATGGCAGCACACACCTGTAGTCTCAACTACTCAGGAGGCTGAGGAAGGAGGACGTTTAAGCCCTCCTTGGGAGTTCAAGGCTGCAGTGAGCTCTGATCATCCCAAATAAATACATAAAGATTATATGAAACTATATTTCCTTAACTTAAAAGGTATCTCAATGAAACAGCTTTAAGGATATTAATACATCTGGTTTCCTTGATCCAAAAACCTTAATAAAAGCTCAAGATAATATTCCATGACTTTGTTTTTCTTTAATTGACATGAGGTTTCGCTCTGTTGCCCAGGCTGGAGTGTAGTAGTGTTATCATAGCTCACTGTAGCCTCCACCTTCTGGGCTCAAGCAATCCTCCCACCTCAACCTCAGCCTCCCAAGCAGCTGGAACTATAGGCAAATGCCACCACATCCAGCTACTTTTAAAATTTTCTTTGTTGAGACAAGGTCTCACTATGTTGCCCAGGTTGGTCTCTTAATTCCTGCCCTCAAGTGATCCTCCCGCCTCATCCTCTCATCTCATCCTCCCAAAGAGCTGGGATTACAGGCATGAGCCACCACATCCAACTGTATTTCATGACTTTTATCTCAGTTATTAATGTACTAAATTGTACACAATCAAAATATTATCACCACTGCATGTACTACTAGTTCTCTAGAAATAAGTATGTTTAAAGTAAAGTAACTTGAAACTCTACACAGGGCTTGTTTTCCAAAGAAGTATTGTTTAGAGGAGCAAAATTATAAGCCCTACCCATATGTGTTGTAAAACTGTTTTGAAAAGTGAGGCTTGTGAATAGAAATGTAGCCCAAGTCGCAATCCACTTAAAACTTATAACAAATACAGATAAAAATGCTTCAGTGCATTTTTCACAGTTGTAATTTCACATGTATTGGGTTGGATTGGATTAATATTTGATTTCTCCACAAGACTTCAAGTTTCATGAGAGCAGGAACCATGTCTTTTGTTGTTGTTGTTCACAACTCTATCTCCAGCACCTAGCAAAGTGCCAATCACATAATTTGTTGAATGAATGAGAAAGTGTTACATAATATGCTAAGCACTGAAGTAGACACTTCCTAAAAGAGTAAATAACAACATTCCCTAATGATCACATAATATAAACTACAGAATTACATCAATTTAAAGAAATGATGCATAAATACTTCTAAAGAATAACATGCCGATTTCACATCACATGAAGTAACTAAGCCAACAAACTCTATCTGAAGCCATAAAGGATCCATTTATAAAAACAAATAAACCTATCCCAGATATATATGGACAGTAATACAGATAGAAATATCTGACTTACTATTGACTCCCCAGTTCCTTACAAATGGACAAAAATTCTCTATGTATACCTTTTTCACTCCAAGTGATTAAAAGTAGTTAATATCAATAAACGCTCTCAAGGTGTAGCTGAATTAATCTCTGAAAAGGGTTGGCTGATTTAGCAAGAATATTCCATATCTTCAAGTATAGTATTTAGATATATTTTTAAATGATTTTTTCCATTTTATTGTTTTCTGCTTCATCTAGCACTCCCATAGTAGTGCTTCACTACTTTTTTGTTGTAACTATGTAGTATTTAAGCTAAATTATGACTTAATTTTAGGCAAGCCACTACCCTATGAACCAAATCATCATTTTTTAACATTGTTTCTATGGTACTAGATACATTAATCTAGTAGAAAAGAATAATTACTGGACTAGATCTGGATATCTAATAAAAATAGAGTATATAAAAACAATTAATGGCTACTTGAAACATAAAAATGTATAGGAAACAATTAGAAATAACTAGATGACATAGGTCAGAAGTTCATAACAGAGAAGTAGTACTAGAAAAATCTGTTCAAGAATACCAAAGAGCACTCTAAAACAAGAATGCCAAGTAGGAGTTTTCATATCTAAAAATTAGACTAAAAAATAAAAGTAATTGTCACAGAAGGAGATTATTGTAAATCTAATTTTGAGAAACTAGATGAAACCAGGATATTGATGATGAGAATGCTTCAAAAGCCTTTTGATATTACATCATGGGGCACCAACGACAGCTAAGAAAATACAGCTTATTCTATGATTACAGGGCCAAGAAGGACCTCACTTACAAAGACTGAGAATCCCTGGCTTAGGCCAAAAAGATCTAAAAGGTTCTAATATGCAATAAATAGATAAAATTTTTAAATGTAAACTTTAAATGTAGAACCGGAAGGTAGAGAGACACATCAGATGTTCCAGCTATTCCAATCTACTTACTATACCCTGACCACATTATGTTCACAGGCATTGTCCTTGCAGTATCCTCTGCCTATGAGCCCCAATTACTCTGAACAGCCCAACACCCTTCAAGACGTGTCTTAATGTCCCTCCTTTAATTTTTGGAAGCCTATTCTAAATGCTTTCATGCCCCACCACCTAAAGTTAGGTGCCCCTCCTATAGAATGACTTTCCTTATAATCACTTAATATCAAACTTTCAATGCTTTAAAATAACACAGTTCATACTGTATTTATTTAATTGTATATCTGCCTTCTGCTCTTTGGGAACAAGAAATGACCTTATTTATACGTATCCCCAACAACTCTCAAATAACGTTAGATCTTTTTTTTAAATAATCAAATGAATGTGCTCTCTATTCTCTTGTTAAAAGCCATACACTTATCACTGAACCCCAGAATCTAGAAGAATATGACTCACAGTAAGAGCTCAATAAAAACGTTTTTTCATTATCTCACACCTGATGTTTGTCATCACTAAATGTTATCTCCTCACTCATGTCCTTGCTTAGCCTGAGATCCAATTTACAATCAGGTTAATTTAGTAAACTATTAGATGAAAACCAGGTGGGAAATACAGTATGTTAATTCTAGAAGTGCTGACTAGGTGTAATTTAGACATTTACATGCCCAAAGGCAGAAAAACAAATGACTTTCTCAGAAACTTTTACCTTTGATAAATGTGTCTTTTTCCTTATAACTAAAAGCAGACAGAATAGCTTATACTAAAAATTATGTAAGTATGATTTTGCTTCAAAAAACAAATTTTAGAGGAAAAATAATCACAATATCAACTGAATAAAGCAGATAGAATACCAATTGTATATAGTACAGTCTTGCTGCAATGCCCCTCCAAATTGTTTTTTAACTTTATCAAACACTTACTCTATGCCAGGCACTATTCTAGGTGTTTTGGAAATACGAACTCATTTAATCCTTGCATAATAAAAACCCTACAGGGTAGATATGTTGTTATTCCCATTTTACAGATAAGGAAATTGAAGCACAAAAGTTAAGTCACTTGCCAAAGGTCATACAGTTAATGAATGGCAAAACCAGGATTTGCACCCAAGGAGTCAGGCTCTCGTGTTCATACTCTTAAATCTCCATGCTGTGCTTTTAAAAATAAATTCTTGCCAGGGGTGTAGTGGCTCATGCCTGTAATCCCAGCACTCTGGGAGCCCAAGGTGGAAGGATCATTGGAGGCCAGGGGTTTAATACCAGCTTGGGCAACACAGCGAGACCAAGTCTTTACAGAAAATTAAAAACTAAAAAAAACCATTCTAATGGTGACACTGTAATGAAAGTTAGTGTACTATAACATCACGGGAAGCACTATGCACTGATATAATCCTTTGGTCAAGTAATACGGCAATATATAAGAAATGTTAGAAATGTTCATATCCTTTGATCTTGTAGTTCATTCCTGGGAATTTATCCTGGGAAATAATTTAAGAGTATTATTAAAGATGGTAATAAAGACCTTATATTACAGAAACATGAAAACATGCTTGTAAGATAACAGATATCCAAAGATTATTAAAACTATACATAAGAAGATGATAATGTAGGGAAAAAATGTATTGAGTGGTAGTTGGGATTAATTTTTTAAATTTGATTTTTATTACAAAAGTAATAAGTAAATGCATTCTTCTTTTAAATTCAAACAGTACACACAGATAGGCCGAGCGCGGTGGCTCACGCCTGTAATCCTAGCACTCTGGGAGGCCGAGGCCAGAGGATTGCTCGAGGTCAGGAGTTCAAAACCAGCCTCAGCAAGAGCGAGACCCCGTCTCTACTAAAAAATAAAAATAAATTAATTGGCCAACTAAAAAGATATAGAAATTAGCCGAACATGGTGGTGCGTGCCTGTAGCCCCAGCTACTAGGGAGGCTGAGGCAGTAGGATTGCTTGAGCCCAGGAGTTCGAGGTTGTTGTGAGCTAAGCTGACGCCACGGCACTCTAGCCTGGGCAACAAAGTAAGACTCTGCCTCAAAAAAAAAAAAAAAAAATTCAAACAGTACACACAGATAAAGCTAAAGATACCACCACTACCAAATCCTAGTCACTTCCTCTCTCCAGTCCTAATCCCTCCCACCCCCAACTCAGTCTTCCCCAAGAGATAATGTTTGGTTTGTCTCTTTTCAGATCTTCTTTCATGCTATAACAAGATATACTTATTCCCACATCTAACAGGCACAATGCACACTATATGGGTGAGGGACACACTTGTAACTTTGACTCAAACTGTGCAAAAGCAATACATGTAACCTAAAAGTTTGTATCCCCATAATATTCTGAAATTTAAAAAAAAGATGTACTCCCATAGAAACTTACAGTGGTATCATATTATACATATTATAATGCAACTTACTCTTATTACATATAGCTTGATCCTTTATGTACTACATAGTATTCTATTACATAATACTACTACAGATTATTAATAGCTAATCATTTATGTCAGATAGTCTGTTTCCTATTTTTTCCTTCATATAGTATTTGTCACAAAAAATTATGCACATGCCTCGCCTCCTTGGATATATATGTGGAGTGCTTCTCTAGTATGATCTAGGCTCATTCACATTTTTGGCTTTAATAAATGTTGCTAACCTTCCTTTCAAGCAACTCTACCAATTTACATTCCTACAATTGTGCTTTTCCTACCCTTTTATTCACAATTGCTTATATAGTCTCTGTAATTCAAATTTTTAAAAATTCTAAAAGAATCTACCCTAGCCCATCAAAGAATAGCTGTTCAAACAATGAAGAAAAATAAATATCCACTTCTCCTATCATTAAAAAGGTATAAATTGGGATCCTTGGTATTTTACCCAAGTTTATATCCCTGAGCAGATCATCTATAATTCAAAGTAGAAAACTGTGGCTGTATATACATATACACACATACCAGTTGGCCTCAATGCTCAAAGATACAGTATTAACAGTATTGCTATGTGTGGGTGTTTGCCTGGCAACTAAAAATGGATCCAGTCATCTCTTCTACTACGTCCATACAAAGTTGTTCCTGGCTCTACAATACACAAGATTAGTGCAGCCTGTAGAATGGATTATGATATCTTCACTTCACAGACTGCCAGTGTCTGTAATCAAAACGAACCACCCCATCTTTGCAAAAAGCATCAGGTTGTCCCATCTGCCAATACTTCTGTTGCCCCACATCCCTAAGCTTAGATGCATTACATAAAAAATTGAAGTAGTTTAAGAGAAAATCCTGGTCCTCCTATTAGACAGTTCTTACTAACAAGCATAAAAATGGAAAGAAAAAGTAATATAGAATAGAATCCATGTGTTGGACAACAAAGCTACTTTGTCAATGAATGAACCAGTAACAATTTATATACTTTAGAGCACAAATAAAGAAACATGCAAGTTATACAAGTTTTCTTCGAATAAGAATGATGGCTTCCATTCTGAAATATGTCAAATATGCCACTATAAAGTAAGCAATTTCAAATAATTTCTGGAGAATAATGTGTCTTTGCAAACTGTCCGTAAGAATAGAACCTAAATCAAAAAAGATACCACTTAGTTTATGGTCACAGGAAATCTGTTGTATATTTAAACGCTGTAGGAGAGTCTTTAAAATATCCTGGAGAAAATGCTCTTAAGTATTCATTAGCTTTTTTAATTTTCCATAACATAACAAAATGACTATTTAACATATATTGATGACAAGTTTCTAGTTTATTTACTTGCTTCCAGCAGTTTCTCATATCAAATGCATAATTTATCATTCTTCTGGTTCATAAACTTCAGAAGCTATCAGCAAGATAGCACTACCATCAGTTGAACTATATTAAAATATGTTTTCAAGTATCCTCCTTTTCCCCAGGGAGAAAAAATATATATATGCCTTAGTCAAAAGACATCTAATAGCCTAAATCCTTTTGCAAACCTAACCAAAATGTAATAATACATTGTTTTCACTGCCTTTACCCTATTAAATAAAATAATATTAATAATAAATGTTGAACCTTGCCTACCATTTTATTCTTTAAAAAGCATTTTTGGCTGGGCCCAGTGGCTCACACCTGTAATCCCAGCACTTTGGGAGGCTAAGGTGGGAGAATCACTTGAGGTCAGGAGTTCAAGACCAACTTGAGCAAGAGCAAGACCTCTGTCTCTACAAAAACTAAAAAAAATTAGCCAGGTGCAGTGGGGCACACCTATAGTCTTAGCTACCTGGAAGGCTGAAACAGGAGAGCCAACCACCTGACACCAGGATTTTAAGGTTGCAGTGAGCTATGATGATGCCACTCTACCCTGGGCAACAGAGTGAAACCCTGTCTCAAAAAAAAAAAAAAAAAAAAAATATATATATATATATATTTAGACTCTCATTTGTAAAGAAAACCACAAATAACAAAGATTTACATCTTCATCAAATAATTACAGAAAGGTCAGATCTTCTACATCCTACTACTGGTACTAGCTAAACTCATAATATTCAAGTTGAAAGACAATTCCTTATACCCTTTAAGTAAAAAATCATGAAACTTTTCCTATAATTCTATGAGAATTCACCCATGTTTATGTGTCCTTGACAGCCTTGTTCAAAGGCCCTACAAAAAAAACCACCTTCAGCCAACAACAAATTCATGAAATTTAGAAACAAACAAAAATCTATTATTCAAAAGAAAACAAATATTAATGAAATTTGGACTTGTTTTGCTTTCAATAGAGTGGAAATAACTGGAGTTTTTAAACATTTTTCTTGGCAAAATGATGAAAAAGAGCACAAGTGTCTCACTTCTCAATGCTGCTATCATTTGGGGAAAAATACTGTTGAAAACAAACTGAGGCCAGGTGCAGTGGCTCACGCCTGTAATCCTAGCACTCTGGGAGGCCGAGGCGGGAGGATCGCTCAAGGTCAGGAGTTCGAAACCAGCCTGACCAAGAGCGAGACCCTGTCTCTACTAAAATTAGAAAGAAATTAATTGGCCAACTAAAAATACGTGGAAAAAATTAGCCGGGCATGGTGGCACATGCCTGTAGTCCCAGCTACTCGGGAGGCTGAGGCAGGAGGATCGCTGGAGCCCAGGAGTTTGAGGTTGCTGTGAGCCAGGCTGACACCACAGCACTCTAGCGGGGCAACAGAGTGAGACTCTGCCTAAAAAAAAAAAAGAAAAAGAAAACAAACTGATATCTTGGCAACTACTACATCTAAGACAAGACAGGAAAAATGTCATTTTCATTGTTATTTATGATAACAATATACAACATTTAACAAACCTTCACATATTATTCCTTTTTTTACCAAAAGCAACTCTGAAAGAATTATTTAAATGGATAAGAGTCAAGTGTGAATTCTTCAAAGAAATTCACATATTTCCACTGCCAAACTAAGTTCTTGCTTTGTATTTTCTCGAGAATGTTGTACCAATAGTTTATAACTACAAGGTGCCCACCAATCCAGGTAATGACAAGTATTTTAATCTGAAAATTTTTAAATTAAAATTATTAAAATATTTAACAGCTTCAAATGTTTGTATTAAAAGGTCTCGTGTGCCATAGACACTTAATTTTCATGACTATTTTAGATATCGTTGATTCTTAGTTCCCTGCTCTCAGATTTTCTAATGCTAAAGATATGTATTTATTCTACATTACACTCTCAGTCATAATTTTCAAAAACGGTGACTAACTATAAATTACTGACATAGATGGCAAGATACTAACAGTTCACTCACAAGCGTAGAAAAAAATCATTAGTGTACTATTAAAAATTCAGATAAGTTAGCCAGGTGGGGTGGCACACGCCTACAGTCCCAGCTACTCAGGAGGCTGAGGGAGGAGGATCCCTTGAGCCCAAGAGTTTAAGGCTGCAGTGAGCTAGGCTGACTCAACAGCACTCTAGCTCCAAGACAGAGCAAGACTGTCTCAAAAAAAAAAAAAAAAAAAAAAAATTTAGGTAAAAGATCTGACAACAGCATTACCAGTTTACAGTATGAAGAAAAGTGAAAATAAAGTTATTTCAACAAGTGATAAGTTTTGTTTAAATCAAGAAAATATTGTTTTCCAGTCTTCTGTACCAACTAAACTCTAATTATTTAGTTAATCCAATTTCATAAGTGAGTTTATTTCTTTAAAAATGTGTTTTAAAGTTGAATTTAACTTTCAAGGCAATTAATCTGTAACTAAAGAATTACTTTCCCTGTAATCATTCACTCAATATTTCCCCAAGGAATTTTTGTCCTAGTTAAGGACAAAAATTGTATTACTTTTTTCATTACTCTGTATTGTGACTTCATGGTAATGGTTATGAAGTCGCCAGGAAACAAAGTAATTACTAAAAGAATTCATTCAGAGAAGGCATTTTTATAAATAAAATTTTATACATAATTTTATTGAAATACCAAAAATAATGCTATAGAACAAATATACAGGAGAAAAACTAGAACAAAGGCACCGAAAAGTTTGGCTTTGAATCCAAACTTCTGCAAAGTATCAGCTTCAAAATGACCTGAGAAATTAATCCATTTTTAATTGTAATAGTTCTAGGACTCTTGATATTTAAAAACTAAGATGATTATTTCACTGTACTTTTAGGAAAAATATAATTTAGTTAGATTTGGTGATGAACTCCTATTGATTTTTGATTTCTATAATTCTAAAAATACTATAATTTTTTCATTTAA
Source organism: Cheirogaleus medius (assembly GCA_008086735.1). Taxonomy (NCBI): domain Eukaryota; kingdom Metazoa; phylum Chordata; class Mammalia; order Primates; family Cheirogaleidae; genus Cheirogaleus; species Cheirogaleus medius. Next base: position 27,640,932 of record VBSM01003215.1, on the reverse strand, counting down.
GTCTATTGTTTTAAAATTCTGGTGCTGCTTTTCTCCTAGAAACAGAAAAACACTGCTATTATATTATTAAAATAGATAAGACCACTTTTTAAAACGCTCTCACATGCAATTGGCCTTCTGTATCCATGAATTCCACATCTGTGGATTCAACCAAGAATCTAAAATATTAGAGAAAAAAATGGATGGCTGCATCTTTACTGAATATATACAGACTTTTTTTCCTTGTCATTATTCCTTGAACAATATAGTGTAACAATTGTTTACATAGCACTTATACTATATTAGGCATTATAAATAATCTAGAGATGATTATAAGTATACAAGAGGATGTGCATAGGTTATATGCAAATACTATACCATTTTATATAAGAGACTTGAGCATCCTTGGATTTTATTATAGTAAAAGACTACATGGAGGAATAAAAACAGAATTCATGAGGCAGAATAGAAGTTACACATATATAAATTTTTAAAAATATTTTTTAAAACTAAGAATGGAAATAATTCCCTGGTTCATGTTGAATTAGCTGCTTAGCACCTAAAAAAGCAAATGTAAATTTGGATTGTAACTTTTTACTACACTCTAAGTTTCAGTGAATAAAAAAAGGTTGAATACTGTTGCCGGGGCTGGAATACTCACAGCAACCTCAAACTTCTGGGCTGAAGCTATCCTCCTGCCTCAGCCTTCCAAGTAGCTGGGACTACAGGCACGCACCATGACACTCAGCTAATTTTTTCTGTTTTTAGTTGTCTGGCTAATTTATTTCTATTTTTAGTAGAGATAGGGTCTCACTCTTGCTCAGGCTGGTCTCGAACTCCTGACCTCAAGCAATCCTCCTGCCTCAGCCTCCCAGAATGTTGGGATTACAGGCTTGAGCTATCACCCCTTGCCAACATCTGGTGGTCTTAAGAAGAGACTTGGGCAAGTGACAGAGTTTAGTGTTGAATTCGTGATAAGTATTTAGAATACTAGGCAAACAAAAATAAAACCACAATTATTAGCTCCAAGAAAAATAAAAGTTGTGCTAGAAAAGTAATCAAAGCTTACTATGCAACTTCAGCTGTGAATGCTATGTATATAGGCATAATAAGGTAAACACTGAACATTTATTTATCTAACCAAAATTACCTCATAACTATTGTGGTAGGATGAAGTAACAGGAGGAGAGGAAGGGGAAGTGGCTAAGGGGGAAGAAGGGGAAAGCAAGCTAAATTCTCATGCTAATTCAGTCCAAAAACTTTGTGGAGAAAAAAAAAATTCTCATGCTAAGAAGCAGGAAGTCAACAGACAATGATAAAACTGAAAAATCAATACCAAATAACAAAGATCAACTAAAAGAATATAAAGTGGTCTCTGAGAAGGAGAAAATGCCAAGGAAGTTTAGGGCACAGATTTTCATTTAACAAATATTGTTCAAACTATTTAACACTTTAAAATACAGTCACGTGTCACATAACAATGTGGATACGTTCTGAGAAATGCATTGTTATGTGATTTCATCTTTGTGGGAACATTATAAAGCGTGCTTAAACAAACCTAGATGGTATAACCTACTACACACCCACGCTATACTGGTATAGCTATTGCTCCTAGGCTACAAATCTGTACAGCATGTTACTGTACTAAATACTGTAGGCAACTGTAATACAATGATAAGTATTTGTGTATTTAAACATATCTAAATGTAGAAATGGTACAGTAAAAATATGATATAAAGATAAAAAATGGTACACATGGCTAAGTGCCATGGCTCATGCCTGTAATCCTAGCACTTTCCGAGGCCAAAGCTTGAGGCCAGGAGTTCTCAGACCACCCTAGGCAACATAGCAAGACCCTGTCTCGACAAAAAGTAAAAAAAAAGTTAGCCAGGCATAGTGATGCTGGCCTGTAGTCCTAGTTACTTGGGAGGCTGAGCCAGGAGGATCACTTGAGCCCAGGAGTTCAAGGTTACAGTAAGCTATGAATATAAAGATATATAGAGTACTATAGTAGTCTTTATAAAATGTACACTTGTTACACTAAATTCATAAAAAAAAATTTTTCAATAATAAATTAACCTTAGCTTACTGTAACTTTTTTATTTCATAAACTTCTTATCTGTCTCTTTTATAATAACGCCTAGCTTATGCACATGCCTGTAGTCCCAGCTACTCAGAGGGTTGAGGCAGGAGGATGCTTGAGCCCAGGAGTTTGAGCCTAGGCCATACAGCAAGACCCATCTCTTTAAAAAATTAGAAATAAAAAAATCACAATCACATTGTACAGCTGTACAAAAACATCTTTAAATCCTTATTCTATAAGATATTTTTTAACTTTTTTGTTAAAAGCTAGGACACAAAAACACGCCTGAGCCTAGGCCTACATGGCATCAGGATCATTGATATCACTGACTTCTACCTCCACATCTTGTCCCATAGGAAGGTCTTCAAGGGCAATAATATACATGGAACTGTCACCTCCTAAAATAAAAATGTCTTCTGAAATACATCAAGAACCTGTCTAAAACTGTTATGGCTAAGTAGAAGGAGTACAGTCTAAAATAATGATAAAAAGTATAGTACAATAAATAGCTACAATTTCACCAGGCAAAAGAAATTTTTTAGCTCTACTATAGTCTCATGGGATCACTGTCATATATGCAGTCCGTTGTTGATCAAAACGTCATTTTGCACCACATGACTATATAGACATATATAACACTGATAAAAATAGATATCTCAGAAAAAGCAAGATTAAAATTGTAAGTACATTATGATGAAAACAATATAAAACATTAATTTGAAAAGAGAGTAAAAGCAAATAATTAGCTGTGTTAGGTGATGGGATCATTAGTGAAATTTTCTCCCTTTATTTTCTAATCTCAGTAATATTGTAATATTGCTTTTATATTTAAAATAAATTTTACAAAAGTGCTGTTGATTGGTAGTTGATATTCCCCTTTGTCTTTGTTTACAATGCTCCTTCCCTGTCTGTCAATACCACCCTGAACATTTAATTCTCTTTTAAGTCTTAGTTAAAATGGCACCTCCTCTTTCCTTTCATCCCCAGACTACTTTCTCCTTCATAACCCTGCTATGTCTTCTCATATATGGATAATAAGCTCTTTATCCATATACTTATAAGGGTAATACCGTATCTTACTTTTCTTGGTTACCTCCAGCCCTCAGCACAGAGCCTAGAACGGCATAGGTGCTTGATAAATATTTAATTACTATTTAATTCAATTATTTATTCCAATAACCATAAGAAATCTAAGAAATCTTTTGTCAGATCAAAACATGGACCATAAATTTTTAAAAAGAGGAAAGGAAGGCAAAAGGAACTAATAAATATACACAAAAAAGAGTCTTCTAAAAGGGAAATGTGACTTCTTATTAGATTTCATTTTTTCTACATTAACAGTTTTTAAATGTCTCAACATAAATGAGAAAAAGTGGTTGTGACAAAAAGGATGAAGATATCCAGGGGAGATGACACTGGCAAAAAAAAAAAAAAAAAGCTTTACATTAACAGAACTCTCAGAGATATTTCACAACACTGAAAGCACAAAAGAAAAAATGATAGAAGCTGATCCAAAGCAAGAAAAGAATATGCCATTCAGCATAGAAAAAAACCACTAAATATTATTTTACTAGTAAGTTATACAACAAGGCAACCACTGTTCAAATTACTCTTCATAGATTTTTTACAAAGAAGTAAATACTCTAATTGTGATATTTTAAATTATAATATACTACCAATATAGTCATCTTATTATTTTTTTAAATTTCTGTATAAATTTATAACTAACTGTGAGCTTTCAATGTTTTGTTTTGTTTTTTTTTTTGAGACAGAGTCTCATTCTGTTGTTCAGGCTAGAGTGCCGTGGCGTCAACCTAGCTCACAGCAACCTCAAACTCCTGGGCTCAAGCAATCCTTCTGCCTCAGCCTCCCGAATATCTGGGACTACAGGCATGCGCCACCATGCCCGGCTACTTTTTTCTGTATATTTTTAGCTGTCCAATTAACTTCTTTCTATTTTTGGTAGAGACGGGGTCTCGCTCTTGCTCAGGCTGGTCTCGAACTCCAGAGCTCAAACGATCCACCCGCCTTGGCCTCCCAGAGTACTAGGATTACATACGTAAGCCACCGCACCCAGCCAGCTTTTAAGGTTTTGACAAAAATTTTTAAAGGTCACACAGACCAATTGTTATTTTCCCATTGATTAATTTCCATTGCTTTGAATAGCCTCATCTTGCATGGTCATTTTTTATAGTCCCATACTACTGTGCAAACCAAGAAATGTCTATACACAATATTTATTCTCCACCTTAGTAATTTTAATCTTTATCATTGAGCCTTTAAAGGAACATCTATAATACATCATAAACCATATAGCATGTTAGAATTTGCATTATAGAAGCAAATATCACACATGTACACTAACGAAGTACATAGACAATATGTACTAAACTCTCTTTAGTGAATGCTAATTTTTTTCCTTTTTCTGTTTTTTGTTTTTTTTTTTTT
>VBSM01003215.1:27608065-27629988 GCA_008086735.1 Cheirogaleus medius | reverse complement strand
AAAAAAAAAAAAAAAAAATGAATTTATGACTGGGCATGCTGGCTCACCCCTGTAATCCTAGCACTCTGGGAGGCCAAGGTAGGAGGATCGCTTGAAGTCAGAAGTTGGAGACAAGCCTGAGCAAGAGTGAGACCCCACCTCTACTAAAAATAGAAAAAATTATCTGGGCAACTAAAAATAGAAAAAATTAACCCGGTGTGGTGGTACATGCCTGTACTCACAGCTACTTGGGAGGCTGAGGCAGGAGGATCACTTGAGCCCAGGAGTTTTAGGTTGCTGTGAGCTAGGCTGACACCACAGCACTCTAGCCCCAGGCCACAGAGCAAAACTGTCTCAATCAATCAATAAATGAAATATTAAGGGGGAAATCAAGTACACAGGAAAAGTAATCCTAGTATATTAAATGGCTTAGGTGTGAAAGGCCTACTTGTGTAAACACTGACACTGATCTAACCAGAATTGAAATACATATATACTAAGGATGAGGAAATGGGAGGAGAGTAGGAACATATGTGTGTTTTGGAGGATGGCAGCAATAGGATAAAAAGCTAAATCCTCATGTTCAATAATGGGAAGCCAATAAATAGGCCTTAAGTTGAAAAAAAAGAGAAAGAAGTAGCAAGATAACATATTATTTTGAAATATAAAGGTAAAAACCAAATTAATAAATTTAAGTGTCAAAGTCATTGGCTCATGGGCTGGAAAAAAAACTGGTGGGCAATGGGGGCAGTACTGTTTTCCTAACAAGCCCTATATTATCATTTTATCCTAAATTGTGTGCATATTTCACTATGATAAAAATAAAAATTGGAAAAAAGCATTAGCCATGGAATATAAGAGAAAAAGAATCTTAAGCCAAAAAATAAAGCTAGTACTATAAAGTAGTATAATTTAATTTAAAATCATCATTATTTAGAACCACTGAGAGAGCTCTGTATGTTAAACTTTTATTCTCAACTTTCGAAGTAACTCTCTACAACACTTTAAGCAAATACACTTCCGACTCTAACCTCATATATGGCAGCAGGATGATACTTGTCAGGGAGAAAAAGTATATGAACAACATCAGATAAAAGTGATCATTTTGTGAGCAAAATTATTAAATTTTATACATAACCAAAAGGCATTCTCAAGTGTTAATAAGCACAATACATACTCCCATTTTAGTCTCTCAGGGATTTACACTAGGTAAAAGTATTTGAATTAAACAGACAAAATTACACATTACGTTTAAGACTGTTACATTTTTTCATTTTTAACTATTATTCAAAACTTTCAGCACAAACTTCTTCAGTTACAGGAAAAGAAATTTTGAGATGGATATACTTAGTATACTCAATCCCTGTCCACACTCCATTTTTTACTCCCCAGGTTCTCCACATCTTCTCTCCATCATTTATACATTTATACATTCACCCAGACATCCAATAGTTACAGAGCGCTTAAAACATGCTGGCACTGCACCAATCCTGGCACTGGGGATTCAGCAACATGCCTGACAATATACATTATAATTACATATTATGTAAAAAGCTACAAAGAAACTATTCAGAATATTGCAATAGTGACAAAAGAATACCACTTTGTATAAAGTGATAAAGAAAGGCTTCCCTGAGGCCATTTGAACTAGGGACATGAGATACGAGAATGAGCCAGACATGTAAAAATTTGTAAATAGCCTTTCCAAAATTAGAGAAAGTGGCAATACAAAGGGCTATAAGCCAGAACAGTGTTCTAAGAACAAAAAGAAAGTGTGGGTAGTGTACAGAAATGAAGAGAGAAATTACTATGATTGAGCTTAGAGTTTTAAGTAGGAACCTTTAGAGCCTTGTAGACCATTATAAGGATTACATTTTTTCCTAATTATTAATATAGGCTTTAAAGAAAGGAATGAGAAGATCTGATTTGGATTTTAAGAGTTTCTGCCGTATGAATCTAGGAAACTATTGCATGGTATCTTTGAGCAAGCGATGATGGCAGCTAGGACTAGAGAGGAGGCAATGAAGATAAGCAAAAGTTAACAGACTAGACTGGGTTCCAAACTAACAGGACTGGTGACAGATGCAAATGGAGATAAAGGGATAGGCCAGATAGTGAGAGAAAGGGAGGAACTCAGGATGTCTCTAGATTTTTGGCGTTAGTAATTGGGTTGAAATAATGGTGCCATTTACCATAGTGTTTCCCATGACTAGTAGAGGCCTATCTTGATGATAATACAAGGAAGGATCCTTTTTGTAATGGAATCTCTCCAGATTCTTTCATGAGTCATTACCAAAAGACAACCACAGCAAATGTTAAAAGGCTTTTTTCACAGGGGTAAGATGCTGGGACAACCTAACTTTGTTATAGAAATGAAAGAGGCACTGAAGAACTTCCTCCATAAAACCTCATTTTAACATAGCTTTACTTTTAATGCAGTCCAATATCAAGGACTCCAAGAAACGTGTTATAACAAGGTTTCAAAATATCAGTTTTCCTGAATCTTATTCACAAGATAGTGATAAGCTTGAGAATTCCCTCTAATAAAGATCATTATGTTAAAGATATTAAATCTCTAATAAGGAGAGGTATTAAGGGAAGGCTTTGAATACCGGTCATCTTTGAATAGATAGGTCTTAGAATAAACAGGTCTCTGACTATAAAAGTAAATACTCAAAAAGCTTTTTTGTGTCAGGTTTTTGTGTCAGTAATTAACTATCCACCTTTAACCTACAAGAACTCTTTATTATTAAATGAGAGGACTTATTGGCATGTAGAAAAGAGATGGGAAGGTTCAACTTAAACACAAATAATCATGAGGCCCATGGGCAAAAGCAGAAGCATAAACAAACTCTGAAAAAAGAAGCCATGCTTGCTGGATATAATATGAAAAGAACTGTCTGCCCCATCCTAGTCTTCTCAGCACTACTATCAAACCACCAACTTTTAATTTATAAATAAAAATCCCCACACCACTGTAGATGTATAACATAAAGCTTCTAATTCAAACTCTCAGCATTACTCTAGTGCTCCAAAAACAGATTTTCTACAACTGCAGCAAGAATAATAATCACTTCCCTAACTTTTTCTATGACCTAGCATATAATCAAGTGCCAAAAATCTTCTGTTTCTCCTCCTAAGAAAATACCTGGCTATTGGTTGGGCATCACAATGTCAACTCTAAGTTACTTACACACCCTTCTGGAAGGCAACCCTGAGTGCTGTCACTGTAAAGCACAAAGACAGACAATGAACAAGAAAAATCAAACAACAGCTGTCCAGTTTGCTAAATGGGGAGCTCACTAACCAGCAAGTGATGTCACCTCATTCTGCTCACTCCCCAAAATCCAGGGCTCATCTCCTCTTTGCTACTGACCTGCCAAATGTATGAATTGAAGATCACAAAGAACAGCATCTTTGTAACTACCTATAAGGCTACACATATAAGCAGACTAATTTAAAATTGCCCCATTTTTCTCCTTTACAAGTAATAAAATCTAGCTAACTAGGTACACTTATAAAAGGCTTAACTAATACTGACAATTCCACACTAATACTAGAGAGCTCACTGGTGAATTTAACAAATTCATATGAAGGCAAATAAGTGCTTTAATAAAGGTGAATAAATACTGCATCTCAGAAGGTATCAACAGTGAAATTCAATTTTCATGTATAGAATGACATATTATGCTAGACTACCTAACATCGCATCATGGGTAGTATAATTCTAATGAAATTTTAATATTAATAGTAAGAAAATGGTGAACAAAATCTTGGTTGGGGATTCAATGTTTTAGAGCATCTTAAGGTTGGTAGATAAGCAAAATTAAAAGTACTGGAAGCTTCAACTATTACATGCTTAATTATTCCACTAGCAAACACAAGAACCTATAAGTAAGTTGGAAATTAAATTCCTTAACACACAATTATTGCGTACCTACTATAAAATGAATAGAGTTCTGGGCTACCACCCAGGCCATTGCAGATACCCACACACTCTCTGCATTCCTATAGCACTTCCTTCTATAGTACTTTAGCTTTATGCAATCAGTAGAAACTGTATTTCAGTACATTATTCAATAAATGAGACATTCAACACCTTAGTGCAAAATAGGCTTTGTGTTAGATGATTTTGTCCAACTGTATGCTAATGTAAATATTCCAAGCACATTTAAGGTAGGCTAAGTGTATTAAATGCTAATATATCATATGTTAATCATTTATAAATGATATACATGTATATACTACTTTTGAACATATTGTGTATGTCATTAAACATACACAAATAACTACTATAAACAAAAGTTCTAATATTTTATTCTCACCCCCTATAGGTAGTCGTGCATGCACTTTAATACATACAAATAGCTGTTCCTTGACTTACAATGGGGTTACCTCCCAATAAACCCATCATTAAGTTGATAAGTCAAAAATATATTTAAAGGCTGGGCATGATGGCTGACGCCTATAATCCTAGCAGTTTGGGAGGCTGAGGAGGGAGGATCACTTGAGGCCAGGAGTTCAGGACCAGCCTGAGCAAGAGTGAGACCCCATCTCTACAAAAAAAAAAAAAATAGAAAAATTAGCCAGGCATGGTGGTACATGCTTATAGCCCGAGCTACTTGGGAGACTGAGGCAGGAGGATCGCTTGAGCCCAGGAGTTTGAGGCAGCAGTGAGCTATGCTGATGCCACAGCACTCCAGCCCAGGCAACAGAGCAAGACTCTGTCTCAAAAAAAAAAGGAAAAAAAGGATTTAATACACGTAGCCTACCTTAAATGTGCTTGGAATATTTACATTAGCATACAGTTCAACAAAATCATCTAACACAAAGCCTATTTTACACTAAGGTGTTGAATGTCTCATTTATTGAATACTGTACTGAAATACAGTTTCTACTGAATGCAAAAAGCTTTTGCACCATGATAGAGTCAAAAAATCATAAGTCAAACCATTATAAGTCAGGGACCATCTCTATACAATCCAGTGTAGATCAGTAACACTGACCTAGGCTATATGCTTCTAGAGAGAGGGTCTTGTCTATCCGTTTCTCAGTGCCTAATCCATAGCTAGTATTTAGTAAAAATCTGTTGAATGAATGAGCAAAGGGACACTGGAAAATATGAATCCACAATATAACTCTGTATCACACTATATATAGTTCATCACTCAGCTACTTAGTCTGACATAAGTGCCAAATTCTAATTAAAGAAAGGGATTAAAAGAAATTCACCCACTATATTTTATTGTCACAATTTAAAAGTTAAGTTAATTCAGCCAATTCTGGCAAAAAAAAAAGGTCTTAAAATCCTCAGTTTCCAGAAAGATGAAAAAAAGGAGAAAGAAGCAAAGAAGAAGTAAGAATTAACGAACTGGAGAATATATTCAGGGTTTCTTGGAGTTCTAAAATGCTCTAAACTGCAACTCATCTTTCATTCAACACTTTTTGAATGCTGTGTTCTAAGCATTTAGAATGCATTTTTATGAATATACAACCCATAAACTGATGCAATAAGGAGGGGAAATAAAGAGAACAGGACAGGACTGCTAAAAGTTTCAGTATCCATGAAATACAACAGGTATACTTCCTTAGAAAACACATACAATATAAACAAGAGTCCAGCTTTCCCTTGTGTTGTATCAAGATATTTAAAAAGACAGACAGAAGCCAAAAATAAAAGCTACCATTAATATATTTCCATAAAAATGTTTAAAGTACACTTTCAGAAAATCATTAAGGTTTCTATAACTGACATGCAATCTAGCTAAAACCTGTACACAAAACCAATCTTCCTAATTTCTGGAGCTTCTAAACTGTAAGTGAAGTCACTAGACTGCCCTTCTACTCAGGTCCAGTAAGTGTTATCTGTCAATAACATAACACTTCATTTCCAAGGCCCCACTTTGCAAGATAAACTGCCTGCAATTCCATGTTTGTATGTTGTAATATATACCTGGGTTTTTTTTAATACTACCTAATTACAGATAGGCATTATTTAGTGCTCAATAATTTTAAGTAAAGCCAATGGGGCAAGTATTTCAGTAGCTTTATCAAGCTTGTTTTTCGCTTGTACAATGATTCATATAACACACATTGGAGTGTCCATCAAATCCTATCTACTCCCTCCCCCACTCACCTTATACAATATAAACACGCAGATGAAACCAATGGATGCAGGTTTCAGTATCTACATACATTATTCAAGTGCCCAAAAAAGGTTCTCAAACCATTTTTTAGCTCTATCAAAAGCTTTATAAACTTTCTGTAACCTTACTGAAAGAAATTCTATATTAAAGTCTGACATTTATTAAAGCAAACAGTATCATGTTTAAATGAGTTACCCACTTTATAAAAAAGGTTTCTGGTTTACATTTAGAAATGCTATTTTATCAACTTGTTTCTCTCTTTTGCTTTAATTTTCCTCTGTAGCAAAACTGATATGACGAATTCCTTCAAACAATAGTTACAAGTAAAGTTTTAACAAATATTTTGCTACCGCTTCAAATACATGTGTTTTAGAATTCAACAGGCAGACACTTCTTAACTAATCAAAAACCTTCAGTCAGATCAGTTTAAAATGCACAGTTAATTTGTATTTACAAACATACAATCTTAGTTTGAAATGAGATTAAGTAGGTTAGAGGTGAATAAAAGTTTAATTTTAGAATTTCTTAAAGCCAGGTACATCACTGGCTTCACACCCCTCAAACTTAAGAAACACTTCTGAACCTTTAAGTTGTAAATCAGTTTGACTAATGTCCTCTTTCATGTCATGTAAGCTATTGCCTAATTGAGGCCAGATCTGTCAGGCTCCACAGCATCCCGGAAATGACTAGCCTACTAGAGCTGGAAACACATCAAGAATTTGGAATATTTCTCATATTGGAGCAGGGAAAAAAAATTCAAATAAGATTGTCCACAAGAACAATCATTATACTGTTCCACAGGAAAAAAGACATAAAAAGCTTTTTTTTGTTATTCTGATAAGTCCACAACCAAGGAATCTAAACCCTGTATCTTGCTGTCAGAGGATGGCCCACTGAACTTACATCCCTCTTCTTCCTATATATGAACAAGAGTTCACTTCTAAAGTCTCATTCTGAATGCCTGTCTTTGAACCTAATTTTCATTTTATATCCTTAGCCATTAAAACCATTAAAACCACCTCCAGGCTGGTTTCTTGACTTAGAAACCTGTTAACAATAATGCCTAGCACCGAATCTTAACGTTTTTCACTTCTAATCAAGAATATCCATCCATTACATGTCGAAAAGAAACGCAAGCACACACACATACACACATACTCAAATCCCAGCCATGATATTCCGGCCATCAACTGTGCAATAGACACTTCCAGTTAGCGTGTGCTTTACTGCTCATGGACAGCGGTATCAGAGTAAGTGGAAGGGGGTTGGGGCTGTTAACAACATACAGTGCATCACAGCCAATAGCAGCAGGCCGGGACTAGCAGCGAGGCCAGTCTCTGAAGGGAGCTATAACACAATATCAGAATGCTGGACTTCCGAATGCCATTTTATGGGGTGGGAGGGGGTATGAACTGGGAATCAAATACAGTAAAAGGCTCTGGTCAACGACTGAGGAGATGAAACCTAAGACAAGGTCTTGTGGCAACGCCAGCTGGCAAGTCTCATCTCACCTCAAACACAACTTAATTTCAGGTCGTTCTTATCAAAGTCAGCCGCTCAAAGGGTGAGGGGTGGCAGGAGGGGATGGTCATAGCCCCCAAGAGACTGGCAAAGGCCCGTGGAAAAGGCAGGTACTCCCCAATAGGAAGGAGTTCCAGTACAGCAAAAAGAAGAGCGCTTGGTAGCCGCCTCCTCTCTCCCTTCCAGCTAAGGCTGTTAGGAACCAGGTTAGGGTGGTGTTGGAGGTTTTTATGAAGGAGTGACATGAGAAAATGGCTGTGAAGGATGAGGGGGACTGGAAGGGCTGGAGCCACCCAAGAAAAGGGGGTGAGGAGGACTTCCCTGGACACATCCAGGACAACAACGCCACCACAGAGCACGGACATTGCCCTGCCAGCGCCTGATGCCCCTCTCTCAGGGAAAGCTTCGCCCCCTTCCATACGGTCCCAATTCCCAAACACTGCTTCCCACCTGACCCCACTCCCTCATAATATTCCCCAGCACTGACTGCCTTTCCCTTCCGCTTCAGGCGCCCCACACCCTCAACCTCCCCTCTCCTTTCCCGGTCACCCACCCTCCGGGCAGCCCGTCGCGGGCCTCCCCGGCAGCTCGCCCAGACCCCTCCCCCCTCACCTCTCCTCAGCGCCTCCTCGTAGCTGAGGAATCCGATCCGTGACTCCTTGGCGCCCATGCTCCCCTCATCCCCTCGGCCGGGGGTCGGAGCCTGATCTCGCCCCCACCCCCCTCCCGCCTTCTCCTCGGCGTCCCTGGGTGACGGTGTCGGCGTCCCCCGCCCCCACCTCCCCCCACACTAACAAGTGCGGATTCTGCCCCGGCTGCTCCTCCCGGCCGCCGCCACCGCCCCCATGCCGAATCACGTGACCCGCTTCCACCCCGCCCCTTTCCCCTCCCTTCTACTCCGCCCTTCTCCTCTCTCCTCCTTTCCCTTCCCTCCTCACGCCCTCTTCCCTCCCCGCGCCCTCCTCCCGCCAGCCCCGCCAAGGGTCACCTGACCCGAGGCCAGGGATTGTTCCGGGTAATGGCCGCCCAGGGCCACACACTCCGCCCCGCCCCACGCTAACCGCGCGCATGAGCGGAGGGGGGCCGCCTCACCGCACGGAACGCGTCACCCACCTTCCCGCCAATCCCGAGCTGCGTAGCCGGCCCGGGCGCCTCCGCCGGCAAGGGAGGGCGGTGACTTCCGGGGCGCTCGAGGACTGCCCCTCACGCCTACACGCCCGGGCGCTTGGCGGGTGGGGCAGAGCTAGTGACGGTTAGTGTGGCAGCGGCCGAGACTCATCTTGCAAGACAAGTGGAATCTTGGGGAACGGGGGTCTGAGGGGTGCGGTTCCTGAGTGAGCAGGCGGGAAACTCCTCACGTTAAGGACATTTTTCACTAAGAGGGAGTTGTGAAAGGAAAGGAGAATCTCAGGGCTTTCCTGTGACGAAAGAATTCTTATTTCTGGCAGGGAGATCCCCAAGGAAAGTGAACCTTGTAACGAAGCTGAGAATATCTTCACTTACGCATCATTCTGTCCCCCTTGGGAAAGGACTGCCGCTGGATGTCCTTTCTCAGCCCCCGGCCCAGCTGCGCGCGGCCCACCTCCTCCGCCCTGGGCCTGCCTCTTGCAGGCTCTGGAAACCGCGCTACCAGAGGCTTATCTTGCTTCACTCCCTGAGTTGCTTTCTGCCAGAAATGTGAGGGTTACAAAGCTTAGGATTTAATTGTAGTATCATTTTTAGTGGCATTAAGAACTTTTATATTATTGTGCAGCCATTGCCACCATCCATCTCCAGTACTTTTTTCTTCTTGTAAAACTGAAACTCTCCCCATCGGGAACTCCCCATTCCCCCATCCCATCAGTCCATGGCAAACACTGTTCTACTTTCTATTAATTGGACTACTGTTAAGTATTTCATATGACTGGAACTATATGACTATATGACTCTTTTATGACTGGCTTATTTCATTTAGCATAGTGTCTTCCAGGTTCATTGTGTTGTAGCATGTGTCAGAATTTCCCAGATCTGCCTCTGGGTACATACCCAAAGGAATTGAAAACAGGGATGTGAACAGCTATTTGTGCACTCATGTTTATAGCAGGATTATTCACAATAGCCAAAAGGTGAAAACAACTAGGAATGTCTTGAATGGATAAGCAAAATGTGTCTCATATATACAATAGAATTATTATTCAGTTCCATGCTTTTGTTAACAGAAAAAAAAAAAGCCGAACTCTAATTTTAAAAAGATTTACTCTGAGCCAAATTTGAGGGCCATGACCTGGAGCCAAACTCAAGAAGGCTTAAGCAAGTGGACTCCCTGTTGTTGGGTTACAGTTTGGTTTTATACATTTCAGGGAGACGGGTTACAGGAAAAGTCATAAATCAATACGTGGGAGACATGCATTGGTTTGGGCCGAAAAGGTGGGCCATCTCAAAGTGGAGGCTTACAGGTTATAGGTGGATTTAAAGATTTTTTGCTTGTAATTGGTTAAAGACGTGAAGCTTTGTCTAGAGGCTTGGAATGTTTTAAGATAAGACGCTCTTAATTAGAGATAAGCCACTGGACATATATTTGTTGTGTAAATTGAGGATCTGCAGGTTTGTCTTGAATACCCTTAGGCCTGTTAATGGGTTCCAAAGGATGTCCCCAAGAAGGGAGGGGGGTCATGATGAGGCATGTCTGACCTTCCTCCTGGCAGGCAATTTAGTTTTAGGATATTCCTTTGGCCAAGAGGGGTTCTATTCAGTCAGCTGATGGGGAGGGGGGGTGAGCCTTAAAATTTTATTTTAGTTCACACTTTTTAACTCCTTTTAGTTTACTTTCGTCTTCAATGTGAAAGTCACAGTTACAAAGCTTCTAAATAAGGAAGCAACATTGAAAACTATTTGGATTAGATTAGACTCAAGGTGCCAGTTAGGTAATTTAGGGCCATCAAAAGGATTTTAGTTCTAAAACCAGCAGATTCTAATATGCCCTGCTTGAGAAAAGAGTTAATACTCTACTCACCTTTCCTGGCAGACCAGATCAGCAGCGTGACATAGTAATAGCACTGCCCTTTCCAGTTCACTGTGAGGCAGTTAATTTTAAGACCTCAGATTAGTTGCATTACTAAAAGGCCATGAATCAGGGCGTTGGGAATGTATTTCAAAGCCTTTAATTTCCAGGTCATTAGTTCAGTGTAGACAGATATCTTCAGACAAAACAACTCAGTCATCTTCAGCCTGCAGAGTACAGTTCTGAGTTAGATTATGCTAATTAATGGGAAGTGAATCTTAAGGGCTCAGCTGTGAGAGAAAGAAACACTCAAGAGTTCAATGGCAGTATACCCTAAGCTTTATTACTGTCCTAAACAATCAGTACCTAAAGATAGCTTTGCTACACATCCAGGCCTGGATGTTTATCTACCCACTCGATTTACACTGGACTCGGGAACAAATTAATTTATCTCTTTGTGGCACTTGCCGCACTTGAAAGATGGGACTAGAGTTGGAATTTATCTATCTCATGAGATAGTAAATGATTATAAAATACTTAGGAAAGACTAGAATACAATTATGCATCATTTACAGATGGGGATGCATTGTTACGTGACTTTGTCATGTGAACGTCATAAAGTGTACTTACACAAACCTAGATGGTATAGACTACACACCTAGGCTATGTGGTATAGCGTGTTGCTTCTAGGCTACAGATCTGTATAGCTTGCTACCACAGACACTTGGAACCAATGTTATTTGCATATCTAAACATAGAAAAGATACAATAAAAATAGTGTTACAATCTTTTGTGACCACCATCATGTAGGTGGTTGTTCATTGAAATGTCATACAGCGCATGACTGTATAAACTTTATAATGTAAGATTTAGTGCACAGGAACTTTTAAAAGTTTCCTCTTTAAGTTTCAGGCCTGTCTTCCCCTAGGGCCATAAAATTTTTCACTCCATCACAAAATTTATTATGGATTAAACACTTCTAAAAAATTTTTAAATTGAGATAGCAAACTAAGAAATAATATTTCTCTTTTGTCTGAGTTAAGCAAATTATTGAAGGCAGTGAAGCAGATAGTTATGTCTGCTGGGAATTTTAAATGTTAAACTCGAATTAAAACCTGCCTTTTAGTTTGTATTACACTGTAGTAGGCAGTCAAATGTTAAACATCCCTCTATAACTTGAAATTGATACAGTACTTAAATTTGACAATGTAGAAAATCTGAAGTCTATTTAGCCTGCTGAAAGGAATTCTATTAATCATTGAGCTTGTTCAGTTTCACTATAAGTCACATAATACATTGAAGAGTTGGCCAGCCACATCACTTTTAAGTATTTGGTTGTACTTAGTAAACCATTGCTTTAACTATGCCTGTGAAAGGGTTGACCATACGGAGATTTAAAGCATGGAAAATTGGTATGTAATTTCTACTTCCAGTTGGACAACCTAAATGATAGTGTTCCTATTGGTACTCCCAGAGAAATGACAAGAATAGCACAGAGTCATTTTATTAATAGTACTTGCCAAAGAAGCTAGAGATATGGAGATCAATACAACCAAGAGTTGTGGAAGAGCACCTAATTTATGTATGACTTCATTGCCACAATGTCAAACCAACACTCTATGAAGTGTGACTATACAATAAGAGAATTCAGTTTCCAGTATTATGGACTTGTTACCTTTTGGGGACACAATATGAGGATGTGGTCACATGTATTATATTTTTATTTACACTAAAGCCCCCCCTTTTTTTCTTTGTAGAGACGGACTCCTGGGCTCAAGTGATCCTCCTGCCTGAGCCTCCAGAGTAGCTGGGACTAGAGGCAAGCACCACCATGCCCGGCTAATTACTTTTTATTTTTTGTAGAGGCAGGGACTTGCTATATTGCCTCTGGTCTTGAACTTGTGGCCTCAATCAAGCCTCCCACCTCTGCCTCCCAAAGTGCTGGGATTAGGCATGAGCCACTGCACCTGGTCAAAGGAGCATTTTTGCATTACCTTTTACCCATTACAAATCCTGCCAACAAAGAAATGAATCCCTGCTTTTCTCAACATGAAGTTCATTTTCATTTTAAACCTGGACAAAATATTGGGAGAATAGCTAAAGATATTAATACATCATTCTCTAGTCTACAATTACAGTTATTTCTCCTTTTTGTTTATCATTCTTCAAAAAGAGCTTAAAATTGGCAAAATTTCAACAGGACACATCCCATAAGAGCTTAAGGTTCACAAGATACCTAAGCTAAAACTAAGAATGGGAAAGAAATAGAACATTCAGAGTAAGGAAGGACCTTTAACTTAGGCCTTTCTTAGAAGTCCTCTTTTTCTGTTTTACCACTGTCCATGCTTGTCAAACAATTTATCTACTGAACCTGTGAGTAAATGTTTATATAATATTCCTATATTGATTGCCCTTCTCCACCCCAGCTGCAATGAAGTTGTATTTGTGTCTCCTTCAAATTAATAGTTTACAAAGGTTAGGGGATGGGTCTTATGGAGAGTATACCAGTGGCTGCTTTTTTCTTCTTAGCTCCTGAAAAATCAAGTAGCTTCCATTCAGTCCTCCTCTGATCTCCTTATTCCTTCTTATGTGGCAGCTGGATTGTACTCTTAGGCCAGTCTTTTCCAGAAAAATACAAACTACAAGCTTGAGTATAGGTACATCAGTCGAATTCTAATCAGCAATTAAAACACAGAATGATACAGAATCCAACTTTGAATACATAGGATATACCTTACTTCAATCTTTAGGCCATAAATAACTTTGTCAAAAGTCCACTTTATCTTTCTAATATGCTTTCTTAGGTATTTGAAAAATGCCAACTCTAGCTGTGTATCTTTGATTTCTTCATCTTGTAGATGATAGATTTAAACTCAGACTTATTCCAGTTCTTAAATTCTCTCATTATTTCTTGAAATGTACAATCACTTGCCA
This sequence comes from Cheirogaleus medius, assembly GCA_008086735.1. NCBI lineage: Eukaryota > Metazoa > Chordata > Mammalia > Primates > Cheirogaleidae > Cheirogaleus > Cheirogaleus medius. The sequence goes on along the minus strand of VBSM01003215.1, from coordinate 27,616,428 downwards.
GCTAAAACATGTTTTCATTTTTAATTGAAGCTCAGTTTTTCTCACCTGGCTATTAATACAATGCTTTTATTCTGTTTTCCAAATTTTACTGAATTCTTAGTCTGCTGTTATTCTAATTGTTCCCCCTTTCTTCACTCCAAGCCTTCTTTTGATCAATAACTATTATTCTGACACTCAAAAATATTCTGATAATCAAAAATTCTAAGGCAGAGGCCAAGCAAAGTGGCTCACACCTATAATACCAGGACTTTGGGAGGCTGAGGCAGGAGGATTGCTTGAGGTCAGGAGTTGAAGACCAGTCTGAGCATCATAGCGAGGCCCCATCTCTACAAAAAAAATAGAAAAATTAGCTGGGCATGGTGGCATATGCATGTGGTCTTGGGAGGCTGAGGCAGAAGAATCACTTGAGCCCAGGAGTTTGAGGCTGCAGTGAGCTATGATCATGCCACTGCCTTCATGCCCAGGCAACAAAGCAAGATTCTGTATCAAAAAGAAAAAAAAAATTCTGAGGCAGTGAGATGCCTGCCTACATATAGGTATTTAATAGCCATTAACTGCGGTATAATCTGGAAACTCTCAGGGATTTACAGTAGGAATGGGGATGGGGTTAATCATTAGCACCCTAAAAGGAGTTAAGAAATGAAGCACGTGATTTGTGGCTCTAGGTTTAGGTAAAACTTTGTGCTTGGTAGTACTGATCCAACAATTAACATCTTTAAGAATCCCAATATTTTCTTCCAAAAGGATTTGAAAGCTATAAAATAGCATTTGGTCAAAAGTTTTTTGGCAACTCTATTTAGTCACTGGTATGCTAGTAGAGGGAAGGGGGAAAAGAATCAAATCTGGGCTTCTTAGAAAGAGGAAGGAAAGTCATATAAAAAAGAGGAAGTTGGCAAGTCGCTCACTCATGCCTATTTAACATCCTCCCACTGCTCTAACATGTAGTATAAATATTGCAAATAGTTCATTTTAATATTTATAAAGCACTTTCTGTGTGCTAAATCCTAAGAAATACAAAGATGACTTTTTAAAAAAATCTCTGGGAAATACTATATGATTAAGAAACTTGAAGATATTAAACTTGAAGATATTAAACTAGAAACTTGAAGATATTAAAAAAAAAAGATAAATATAAGATGTTATGGGAACCTAGAGTAGGAACAGGTATTGGTCCAGACTGAAGGAGTGGGAAGAAGGAGGAAAGCCTGGGGGATGAGTCTTAAAGGATAAATAAAAAATCAGCTATTCATTTACTCCAACAAATCCAGCATGCCTACTATATGGCAGGCATTGTTTTAGGCACTGAAGATACAGAATTGAGCAAAGTAAAAATTACTGTTCTCATGGAATTTACATTCTACTAGGAAAAGAAAGGTAAAGTAAGTATAATAGTAAGTCAGTTGTTAACAAGTTCTATGGAGAAAAATTGCAGAGGAGGAAGACAGGATGTGCTGACATGAAGGTTGCAATTTAAAATAGAATGGTCAGGCCGGGCGAGGTGGCTCATGCCTGTAATCCTAGCACTCTGGGAGGCCGAGGCGGGTGGATCGCTCAAGGTCAGGAGTTCGAAACCAGCCTGAGCAAGAACGAGACCCCGTCTCTACTAAAAATAGAAAGAAAATAATTGGCCAACTAAAAATATATAGAAAAAATTAGCCAGGCATGGTGGCGCATGCCTGTAGCCCCAGCTACTTGGGAGCCTGAGGCAGAAGGATTGCTTGAGGCCAGGAGTTTGAGGTTGCTGTGAGCTAGGCTGACGCCACGGCACTCTAGCCCAGGCAACAGAGTGAGACTCTGTCTCCAAAAAAAAAAAAAATAGAATGGTCAGAGGGGACCAAAAGTGATATTTAAGCCAAAATCTGAAGGAGATAATGGAGCAAACCTTGTGGATATCCAAGGAAAGACTGTCCTAGGCCCTGAGGCAAGAACATTTCCGGCAGGTAGGCACCAGCAAAGAAGCTAATGTGACTACAACAGTGGAAGTGGTTGGGAGCAAATCCTCCTTAAAAACTTTGGCTCTGTGTCTTTGGAAAATGGGATGCTGTTGCAGGTTTTTGAATGGAGAAGAGAGATTTTTTTTTTCTGTTTTTTTGGGGGGTTTTTTTGAGACAGACTTTCACTCTCTTGTCTGGGCTAGAGTGCCATGGCGTCAGCCTAGCTCACAGCAATCTCAAACTCCTGGGCTCAAGCGATCCTCCTGCCTCAGCCTCCCAGGTAGCTGGGACTACAGGCATGTGCCACCATGCCCGGCTAATTTTTTCTATCTTTAGCTGTTTGGCTAATTTCTTTCTATTTTTAGTAGAAACGGGGTCTCACTCTTGCTCAGGCTGGCCTCAAACTCCTGAGCTCAAGCAATCCTCCCGCCTCGGCCTCCCAGAGTGCTAGGATTACAGGCGTGAGCCACCTCGCCCAGCCGAGAAGAGAGATTTAAAATGTCATACATTTTTATTTTTTTTTGTAGAGACAGGGTCTTCCTATGTTGCCTAGCATGGTATCTCCTGGACCAAAGGGATCCTCCCACCCTCAAGGGATCCTCCTGCCTCGGCCTCCCAAAGTGCTAAGATAACAAACATGAGCCACTCTGCCAGCCATTTTTAAAAGAATATCTTTGCTGTGTTGAAAATGGACTGTAGTGAGGTGAGAAGGGACAAAAGGACAAACATGGGGAGACCAATTAGAAGGCTATTGCAATAATCTAGGCAGTGAGGGTTAAGGGGTGAGAGGTTGGGCCCCAGAAATTATTTTGAAAGAAGAGCTAACAGGATTTGTTGATAGATTAGATTGGGGTAGAGAATATTCAAGGATGACTGCAAACTTGGTGACCTAAATAACTACAATGAGATGAGGTGAGGAAGACAATAGGAGGAGAAGGCTTATAGGTCAAGATCAGAAGCTCAGCTTTGAACTTGTTACATTTGAGATACCTATTAAGAAATCCAAGTAGAGTTGTTAAATAGAAAGATATTTAAGTCTGAAGTTTAAAAAGGTCCAGGCTGGAGATTTAAGTTGAGCAGTCATTAGATGGTATTTAAAGCTATGAGACTGGATGAGATCTCTAAGGGCATGACCGACTCCCAAGGTAACTGGGGTTTCCAACACTAAAAGTTCAGGGAGATGGGAACTAGCAATAAGACTGAGAAGGCAAAACCAAAGAGGTGGGAAAGCAAAGAAGGCAGGAGGGCATGCCAAGAAAAAAGAAAAGGGTGAGTAAAGTCACAGAGATATAAAGCAGAACCGGATTGGAAAAGATAAGAAGCTCTCCCTCATCAGAAATGTCTTTTGTACCAACAAAATCAAAGCTGGCTACTAAAACAACTGAAAAATCAAAATCCATTATCAGCAAAGTAATATTTCTCACTTTTAACACTTGTTAGGAATTATAAGCAGTTCAGGAATGCTTTTAAGTAGATTTTAAGAGCTTCGTTGGTTTTTGTCAGATTTCTGTTTTGCTGTGATCTCTTTGAGCTATCAATGGGGCAATACTTAACAGGATGTTTTGGGGACAATAAGCACTCTCAAAATTTTTTTAAAAGGATGAATTAGGTCAGAGTATAATAATTAAGGATATTTAATGATTAAAAGTAGGTCTGCCTGTGTATGAACTTCAGCCTGGATGTCACTCAAAAGAAATTGATGGGGCCGAAATTTTCGTGTACATTAGTAGGTAATATTAACAACCCAATCAATTCATGCAAAAAAATCTAAGGGAGCAGCCAATAGATACAAAGATTATCCCCAGAAAATTCATAGGTAAAGGGTTCAGATTTCCCCCACTGAGACAAACTTTCCTCTAATTAGTACTTGGACCACATACCAGCTTCATGGGCAATCTTTCTGGAAAAGGGTGCTAAATCATCCCAAATATTCCAGTTTCTGTGGGAATGGAACAAAAACAAAAATGGCTAAGTGGAATTCTAGTTAATAGGTCATTATGTGCATTTATTAACCACACCCCAATCTTGCACTGTACAAACACTAATATAAAGATCTTCCATTCTAGCAATTGTCTCCTCAATAGGAGAAGTCTGGTAGGGGAGCAGTATTTTCTCTATCCTCAATACTCCAATCTCTCATTGATCTCTTATTCTTATTTTTCTGAAATGATAAAGCACTAATCAGAATCACATTTTAGTACACCCCATATGTCTTTGTTTACACAAATGAGTGTACCTATGCTACTGTGTGTGATTCTGGGTTGTCATTGTTGCACAAGAAATTACTTCACAAATTTAATAGTGTAAAACAATGACAACATTTATTTTCCTTATGAACCTGCATTTTGGGCGATGCTTAGTGGGGATAGCTAACCTCTGTTCCATTTAGTGTCAGCTGCAATGGCTTGAAAGCTAGGGACTGGAATCTTCTGAAGGCTTGCTCACACACATGTCTGCTAGTTGATACTGGTTGTCAGCTGAGATCTTAGCTGGAGCTGTCAATTATACCTACTGTAATTCCTCTTTCCTGACAACAGTGTGGCTAGGTTCCAAAGGTGAGCATCCTGCAAGAGAGAGGAGGGTAGAGCAATGTGCAGTGAAGGGAGCATAATCTGTATCTCCTTTTATGACCTAGCCTCAGGTGTAATACAGTGTCACTTCTCCTGCATTCTACTCATTGAAGCAGTCACAAAGTTCTGCCCAGGTTCAAGAGGAGAGGAAATGATCTCTAGAAATATTGTTTGATACCATCTGTCCTCTGGTTACAATAATTTAGATTCCTCCTAAATGCAAGATACATTCACCCCTTCCTCCAAAACTCCCATCCTGGCATCAGGTTCAGGCTTGGGGTCTAGGAGCTCATCATCCAGATCAGGTCCAGATGTGACTGAGGCTCCTCAGGTGTGGTTCCTCACATACAGTGCCTTTTGACTTGAACACCTGTTGGTAGTAAGTATATACTGAGTTCATTTCAAGGAAAGGGACCAAGATATATGCAACTTACTTGTAAATGGTTCAGGAAAAACAAACTGTAAGTGGGCATGGTGGTGTGTGCTTGTAATCCCAGCAACTTGGGAGGCTGAGGCAGGAATATTACTTGAGATCAGGAATTGGAGATCCAGCCTGGGCAACACAGCAAGACCCCATCTCCATAAAAAATAAGAAAAATTAGCTGGACGTGGTGGTGCCTGTTGTCCCAGCTACTAGGGAGGCTAAGGCAGGAGGATTGCTTGAGCCCAGGAGCTTAAGGCTACAGTGAGTTATGATTGTGCTACTGCACTCCATCCAGCCTGGGCAGACTTTGTCTCTTAAATAAATAAATAAATAAATCTATACATTTTTTCAGAAATACATATTTAGTGACTATATATACATATTTCTGTAGACACACACATGCATATACACATGTTTCTGGAGATTATTTCCCTACCCTTTGAGCCTAGGCAGAACTTTTTGACTGCTTCAATGACAGAATGCAGCAGAAGTGACACTATATTACATCTGAAGCTAGGTCATTTATATGGGGTTGGGGACAGAGAATGCAAATGATAAGGCAAATTGAGCAAAATGTTAATAAGTGAATTTGAGTAAAGGGTATGCGAGTGTTTTTTATACTATTCTTATTTTTGCAATTTGTAAAATTGTAAGCTCAAAATTATTTCCAAATAAAAAGGTTTTTTAAAATGCAGTGTTCATGGAATAGGTACTGAGCATTAATATTTTTATTTTATTTTTTATCTATTTTTTTATTTATTTTGAGACAGAGTCTCACTCTGTTGCCCAGGCTAGAGTGCCATGGTGTCAGCCTAGCTCACAGCAACCTCAAACTCCTGAGCTCAAGCGATCCTACTGCCTCAGCCTCCCGGGTAGATGGAACTACAGGCATGTGCCACCATGCCCGGCTAATTTTTTTTTCTATATATATTTTTAGTTTGCCAATTAATTTCTTTCTATTTTTAGTAGAGACGGGGGGGGGGGGTCTCACTCTTGCTCAGGCTGGTTTCGAACTCCTGACCTTGAGCGATCCACCCCCTTGGCCTCCCAGAGTGATAGGATTACAGGCGTGAGCCACCGCACCTGGCCTTATTTTTATATTTTTAATTCCAGAGACAAATCTGGACTTGATTTTTATAACTTTTGGGGCTCAGGGAAAATTGCTTAGTTCTACCTTTGCCCAAATGTCTATAAAAAGACACATTTCATTTCCTTAAATAGGTAGGTCTAGGAGAAATCCTCTTTGAGAGGGGAGAATTGGCAAAACTGAAACTCAGCTTTTCAATGGCCTTTGAATTACCTACCACAATAAAGGCATCTTGAAGCTTCCTTTGGTTTATGGAGAAATTGTAGGAGAAGAATGCATATCAGCCTCATAACAAAAGAGACTGGGATTAGCTCCCTTGAAGAAACATCAATTGTAGTCCCAGAGCACAAATTCTAAAAATAGTGGCTGCTGAGAAACACCCTTCTCATCTTTCTAATATGAAAAGAACACTTAAATAGAAGGCAGGTCTTTTTAGCTACAATCCCCAAACAAACAAGGAATAATCACTACCAAAAGTCTGGTTTTAGAGACTTAGTACCTTTAAAAGGCAAATAATGGCTGGGCGTGGTGCTCACGCCTATAATCCTAGCACTCTGGGAGGCCGAGGCGGGCGGATCGCTCAAGGTCAGGAGTTGGAAACCAGCCTGAGCAAGAGTGAGACCCCGTCTCTACTAAAAATAGAAAGAAATTAATTGACCAACTAAAAATATATACAGAAAAAATTAGCCGGGCATGGTGGTGCATGCCTGTAGTCCCAGCTACTCGGGAGGCTGAGGCAGTAGGATCGCTTGAGCCCAGGAGATTGAGGTTGCTGTGAGCTAGGCTGACTCCACGGCACTCACTGTAGTCTGGGCAACAAAGTGAGACTCTGTCTCAAAAAAAATAAAAATAAAAAAAATAAAAGGCGAATGATGACCATTTAGTAAATTTATTCAAAACCATCATGTATGCAATTTTATTCTTTCAAAGCTTATTATTCTGAAATCCTACAGTAGGAGTGTTATCATCTAAAAATAAATAATTAGCCATACCAAAAACATATAAAGAATTCATTTTATTAGACAGGCCTGGGCAACATAGTGAGATCCTCATTTCTACAAAACATAACAATAATAGCCGAGTATGGTGGGGTACACCTGTAGTCCAGCTACTCAGGAGGCTGAGGTAGGAGGATCACTTGAGCCCAGGAGTTTGAGGTTACAATTAGCTATGATTGGGCCACTGCATTCCAGCCTGGGTGACAAAGCAAGACCCTGTCCCTGGAAAAAAAAATTTTTTTTATTTTATAAGAGATATATAATCAAGGCACATCCTCTTAAATCACTTAGTAATAATTGCTAGTACTTATTAAACTCTCACATGTGTCAGACACTGGTTTAGGGCATTTTACATATATTATTATTTAATCCTCACAACAGTCCTATGAGGTATTCAAGGGCTGTTCAGAAAGTATCCAGCTATATAACCATTCTGATTGTACTAACAATGGCTGGATACTTTCCAGACAGCCCTCATATATTATTATTATCTTCATTTTACAGAACAAGAAAATTGAGGTCCAACAAGTTTAAATAACTTGCCCAAAGTTATACAACTAGTTAATGATAGAATTAGGATTTGAACCCAGGCAATCTAGATCCAGAATCATGCTCAAAAATCTATACTTACACTATGCTTTAGAAAAGAAAGTATGAAGTGAAACCGGTCACTACTTTGTGAGTTATTTTTCATTTCAGAACATCAGCAAGCTTTCACCACAACATACGATGAACATTCATTCTCTGACAAATTAGTCTTGTTTCTCATGATGAATATGATTAGATAACTTCTTGGCCAACAGATTCATAGACCAAGGATTTAGTAAATTCTTGGAATAAAGCAAATCAGGCAGGCCTTTCTTTTGAGTCCTAGAAAGACAATGCTTAAATTTAATTATGTTCATTCAATAATTCACTTACTCAACAGCAGTAACCTTTGTGTAAGGAATTGGAATGTGAGATATAACCTGGACAAGGCTGTTGGCTGCCCAAAAAAGGTCTCCCAGGTTGACACTATTCTTAGTACAGTCACCCCAGTTGAGGAACTTTAGGTTTACAAACACCATTTTGTCAGGTTTATCAGTTTCTCAAAGATCAGCTATGGTAATCAAATTCCAGTGAAACAGAGAACTTTTTTTTCTGACCATGATGAAGTTAAAAGGGACCAGACTTACCCTTCTACCATACATAACTAGGAAGCTAGACAAAACATATAAAACAACTGTTTTCAGACATTGGACAATAGGCAGCACAGAACTGAGAAAGTAAACAAACTAGCTGTAGTCCCAGCTACTCGGGAGACTGAGGCAGGAGGTTTGCTTGAGCCCAGGAGTTTGAGGTTGCTGTGAG
>VBSM01003215.1:27577956-27592291 GCA_008086735.1 Cheirogaleus medius | reverse complement strand
AAAAAAAAAACACAAAAAACGTACAGATGAGTGTAGAAAGGAAGGGAGGAAAATCACCCCCGGCCCAGGCGACCACTATTAACACTTTCGTGTGTTTCCTTCCGTGTTCTGTATAATTCCTCCCCAGCAGAGGTCTCATAATACAGTTTTCACTCCTGCATTTTTCAGTTAACAATTAAACAAAGGCACTTTCCATATGACTAGAAGCATAGTAGAGACAGTTTCTAAGTGACCGAGAGTGTGGACTCTCAGGAAGCGCCCAAGCAGCAGCAGCAGGACACCCCTATCAGGGTAGGGTGGGGCCCAGGGAGAAGGAAGGGGTTTATTCCTCCAGTGAGTAGAAAGTCCAGACAGATGGGCCAGGAAGGGCCTTCCCAGCAGCTTTGGCCTCTGCGGTGACCTCGGTGTCTGGCTCTCTGGATGGAAGCTGTGGGGTGAGGGGACAGAGCCTGTTTAGCGAGAGGAGCCCCGGCCAAGGCTGGTATCCATGAGGGCCTGTCCTGTGCAGCCAGGTGCAGAGAAATGTTGCACCCGTCCACTCCTCGCTCCTCTGGAACTGGCTTCCGGGGCCACAGTTAGCCGCCCCTGCTCAGCTCCTGCTGGGGAAGGTGAAGGCAACCAGGGTGACCTGAGATGGACCCAGGTGTCCTCTGCGGGCCTGGCTGGCTGAGGCTAATGCAGGCAGCCCCCCGACTTGCCGTGAGGCTTTGAGCAGGTCACCTGCTTACTCTGGTCCTAGGTGAGAGTCTTCATCTGTGAATGGGGGCTGTTGCCATCTCCCTACCTCACAGGATTTCTGTGAGAAAAGCGGGACAAAGGTTGGAAGATAAGATTTTATTTTTCTTCCTCTCTCCTCCCCAGATGTTACAGACTGAGTTTCTCTTACTGGTTTTGATGTCATGGGGACTGTCTCTATCTTTTCCTTTTTCAGATTCTTTAAGGAAACTTCCTCAAAAACCAAAACTCAAGAGAAAGAGGATTAAGGAATCCCCAGAAACTCCAGAAACCTGTCCGTAAGAAGACCCACTGGCACGGAGGGCCAGGTCACCCTGGCTCCAGGGGACTCAGGGTCTGCAACACCTCTGCACCTGAGGGTACTAGAGAGGGGAAAGAAGAAAACTGTCCTTAGCAAAAGGATGCTCGGGTCTTGTGAACAAATAGGGTGGGAAATAAACATCCTTAAGACATTTCTATTTTACTTCGGTAACAGTCATCATTCTTTCTTTTATTTGTTTAAAAAATATTTGCCAGCTACCTTCTAAGTGACAGGTGCTCTGTGTATGCACAGATGAGTAAGAAAGATGTGGTCACTTGTGTGAAGGACCATCACAGTCTAGTGGGGGAGACAGACATGTAGAGAGATCTGATAAATACAGGTGACCAGGAAGCCTCAGGGGAGGTAACAAAGGAGCCGGCTGGTTACCAGGGGAGAGGGCAGGTGAGGAGTGCAGGCAGGGAGGGAGTGTGCCTGGGGTCAGGCAGAGAGCGACAGGTCTGGCAGCCTGCCCAAACCACCTGGACTTCATTTTGTGGGTAACTTGGGGCTGGCAGTGACAAGGGAGGTGTCAAGCAGCGAATGAACTGGTGTGACTTGGGTACTGGGGAGATACTCTGGTGATTGTGAGCCTGGAGGCAGGGGACCAAAGACAAAACAACATTGATAGTCTTAGCTAGAATGGTGGTTTAAGCCAGTAGACAGAAATTTCAGCCTCTGTGCTAAAATCAGACCACCAGTGTGTTTTGTTTGTCCCTGGTGGTGTACTTGTTGTTTAAAACATTAAAGAAAAAATTAGTTGCCAATATTAAAAAAACTTGGCATACTGGGCGTAGTGGTGCACATCAGTAGTTCCAGCTACTCCAGAGGCTGAGGTAGGAGGATCCCTTGAGGCTAAGAGTTTGAGGCTGCAGGGAGCTATGATTGTGCCTACGAATAGCCACTGCATGCCAGTCTGGATAACCTAGCAAGACTCTGTCTCTTAAAAGGAAAACTTGGCATATTTCACATTAAAATCAACAGATTTCTGGCTCCTCGTAAACACTGCCCACACTTGGGCCTTCATTCATACCTGACAACTGGCTGGGGCTGAGGAGTTGTGTAGGCTTCACCAATATACTTTCCAATTCACCACAGTCCTCAGCCCTCCCTATTGCCTTACCCACTGACCATTTTGCTCATTTAGATCACCTGTGCGAGCCTTGCATCCTTTATAATTTGCTACCCCTGGAGTACACAAAGGCAAGGAGGGTGTGCAGAAAAGGGAGAATAGTGAATTTGTGAGATTGCTTAAGGCAAAACTGACAGTTTTCAGTGACAGATGTGGGAGCTGAGAAAGGGAGGGAGGGAGGAGGAAGTGAAGATGGTACATTGGTTCTGGCTAGAGACTCTGGATGGTAGTCAACCCAGTTAATAGGGTTCTGCCTGAGGCAGCAGCATATTGGGCCCAGTGCTGCCCTGGAGCAGGTAGGACCAGGGCAATGGTGTGTGACTTTCTCCTCTCCCCCTAAATTTGTATTTGGGAGTAGATGTCATCATAGACTTAAAATGTGAAAATGAATATCAATGTAGTCTTGAACAATAAGCACAGGGAAGCAAAATGGCATGAAAAAAGGGGTGGGAGGCAGTGCATCTCCTTCCTAATAGCCATCGCCTCCTGGAAGTGGCAAGATGAGACTGGTAAGGCACAGGCCTGGGGTCAGCCTCGCTTGGCTGCTCCCTGACAGCTTTGACAAAGCAGGGAGAGTTTCAGAGGGAAGGGCAGGCAGGCTGGAGCGTGTCCACGATGTTTAGGGGCTCTCCAATTTTGTCTACTCCTGAGAGATTTCACTGACGAGTGAAATGTGGCTGTTTGGGAGCTGTCCAAAACAGAGAGGTGTGCCCGGTATGCAGGGCAGCACTGCCACCTAGAGGAATTGTGGGGCATTACAGCCTTACTCTTCCAACCAGTGCAGTGTGGGTGCAAAGTTGAAGACCAAGAGAAGGGGGCTGGGGACGCTTCGTGTTAGCCTTGAGAAAAGTCGGGAGGTCCGAAGGCAAAATGGGCAAATGGTGAGGCTTGGTTCTGGAGTCCTCTTTCCTGAAATTCAGTAGGATCTTAGAATTCCAAAAGGCAGTTCATGCATTATTGCTCTACTCAAAACCCTCCGACAGGGCGCGGTGGCTCACACCTGTAATCCTAGCACTCTGGGAGGCAAAGGCAGGAGGATTGCTCAAGGTCAGGAGTTTGAAACCAGCCTGAGCAAGAGCGAGACCCTGCTTCTACTTAAAAAATAGAAAGAAATTAATTGGCCAACTAAAAATATATAGAAAAAATGAGCCAGGCATGGTGGTGCATGCCTGTAGCCTCAGCTACTCGGGAGGCTTAGGCAGAAGGATTGCTTGAGTCCAGGAGTTTGAGGTTGCTGTGAGCTAGGTTGATGCCATGGCATTCTAGCCCAGACAACACAGTGAGACTCTGTCTCAAAAAAAAAAAAAAAAAAAAAAAAAAAAAAAAGAACCAACTTTTAGAAACAAAAAATAGTCAATGGTATCAAAAATCTCACGGTCTAGTTAAACAGTAGGCAACATCTGGGTCATTCTTAGCATCATAAAGAGAAATAAACAGTCATTAAGTAACAGGAAGAAAAATACTGAAACTATTTAAATAGCAGCAAGAGTGAGAAACAAAGCCTGATTCTGTACTGAGAAGGAATTTAAATGCAAACCAACTTTGACATGTTACATCAAAGTTCTAATTCAGAAATAAAGCACACTAGATATTTATCAAAGCACTGTCTGGAAGTGACTACAGATTTTTTCCAAACCATGCATCATACTTAACTGCTTATGCAAATTAAAAGCCTTTGTCCTGATTTTTAAAAAATTGTGATAAAATGCACATAAAATTTACCATCTTAACTATTTTTAAGTGTACGATCCACTAGTATTAATTATCCTCAGGCCGGGCATGGTGGCTCATGCCTGTAATCTCAGCACTTTGGGAGGCTGAGACAGGAGGATTGCTTGAAGCCAGGAGTTCAAGACTAGCCTGGGCAACATTGCGAGGCCCTGTCTCTACAAAAAATAAGAAAAACTAGCTAGGTGTGGTGGCTCATGCTTGTAGTCTCAGCTACTTGGGAGGTTGAGGCAGGAGGATCACTAGAGCCCAGGAGTTGGAGGTTACAGTGAGCTATGTTGCCAGTGCACTCCAGCCTGGGTGAGAGTCAGACCCTGTCTCAAACAAATAGATAAATAAATAAAGGTGTTTAAACTGAGAGAATGTTACAGAGTGAACACTATATGAACTCTGTTGAACATATGCACAAATCAGCAAAGTTTACAAGCTGGAAATAGTCTTTATACTAGTAAGTTACATGGCTGTATGGTAGTTGCTTTAACAAAGCTTTGAATATAATGTTGTATTAGTACCTAGTGGCAACTGAAGCTTCCCTTGACATTTGAGCAGTACAGGTAAGTAGGACTTTACCCAGCACATGGCATTCCATATAGAAAAGGAAACAGCATATTCAAAGATTCAAAGTCACGGAGATTTGAAAACTCAGTATTGCTGAAGGTGGCAGGCAATGAAGCTGGTGCTGACTATTCCAACTGAAGGTGGGATTTTGTCTAAAATATTTTTGTTATGTTTTAAAATATGTTTCTAATTTTTTTTCAGTGCTTATTAAGATTTATGCTGTTTCATGGTGGAGTTTTTAAAAGACCTAATTTGACCCCTTCATTCATGTGAGGAAATAAAACACAAAGAGGGTTGTAATGATATAACTCAGAATCCTACAGATCAGAGACAGAGCTGGAGCCAAAACCCAAACTAGGGTTTTCTCCACTATTCCCAGCAGAACTGTACTGGGTCTCTAACCACCCACCTGCAGCCTTTTAGAGTAAGATGCTAAAAAGAATGCTACAGTTACTTTTGTAAAGACCTTTTTTTTTTTTTTTTTTTGAGACAGGGACTTGTTCTGTAGCCTGGGCTAGAGTGCAGTGGCCTCATCATAGCTCACTGCAACCTCAAACTCCTGGGCTCAGGTGAGTCTCCTGCCTCAGCCTCCTGAGTAGCTGGGACTACAGGATCATACCACCACATCCAGCTAATTTTTCTATTTTTTGTAGAGACGGAGTCTCTCTCTTGCTCGGGTTGGTCTTGAACTCCTGGACTTAAGCAATCCTCCCGCTTGGGCCTCCCAAAGTGCTATGATTACATGCATAAGCAACAGTGCCCAGCCACACATCCTCATTTTCTTGAACAAAAGCACTTTTGTTCTAGTTCCAACAGTTTGTCTCACACTGTTCTCTAATAAAAACAGTCAGCAAAGTTTAAATAATCCCAAATCCCAACCAAAAGCAATCACAACTAAATTGGAAACAGATACACTATGAATGCAGGAACACTATATTTATTAGGTCAATAATTCATTTTTAGCAATACAAGTACAGAATATATCACAATGCTGGTTACAAACATACTTAGTATGGTTTAATAGTTACAAATAATGGTGGGCACTATAAGTTGGTGAGAATGATATGAAAGGTCATTCTGACACAATGAAGAACTGTCTTCAAAAATCTATTTAATGACCTTAGATATTTCTATAGAAATTACTGTGGCACTATTAGTGGGGATTTTTATGTAAAGATTGTTAGTAATTTGCTTTTAATTGTTCCATTAAGAGCTTTTTATTTTGAGCCTATTAAACTAAAATCCCCTGTTGCTTAATAAAGTATAAAAATAGTACTGACCTGGTAATATTTAATAAAATGTAGCATTCATTCACATCATAAAAGTAGAACTAAATTGAAAAGTTTTTAGTTACCATGGCAACATATTTTCCCATAAAAAGAATATACAGAAATGAGTAATATTACACAAATGGTACCTGCAACGGTTATTTAGTGATCCAACACTTAACTGTGCACCACAAACCAAGGTTTCTAGATATCTATATATAGCATATATTTTAATCTTAAATTTTACTTTTGAAAAACATGTGCACTTCAACAAACTCACTAAGGCCACTCATGCTATAGATACCTAGGATTGCAATTAAAGAATAGTATTATTTAATAAATTCTAAAGCACACTCCTTCAGATCATCAACAGGGTAAAACCAGTTTTCTGCCTAAAACATTCCTGAGATTTGTGGACAAAAGAACTACTAGTGTTCAAGCTGGAGATTAATCCAAATGTCATATTAAAAAAAAAAAAAAAAAAGAATTTCCTGGCAACTGAGGTCCTCCAAAGCCAAGAGGTGAAACAGACATTAATTTTTAAAGCAAAATTACAAGTCTTAAAAAAATTTGTACTTATAAATTAGCAGTTTTCCAGTAGTAACTTTAACATACAGAAAAAGAAGTTTGGAAGCAGCAAGGCTACCAATTCTAGGGAAAACATAAAGAACAAGTGGCAGCGAACAATATTTGCTACTTAGCAAATCATTCCTTCAATTTGCAAAGTTTTGGCCAAAAGCATCAATCATGTTTTAGGCATGTGTTTGCTGTTCATCTTTCTGTGTGTACTATAAAGAGCAGCCAAACGTTCCCCTCATTATTTCTAAGATTGCAGCCTCTGTACTTTATTTTCACAAAATTATGAACTCTTCCTAACAGGCTATGAACAAAGGCTTTTCTAAAAAATCCTTAATTTTCACAAATGAAAGGATACCTGGGCAGGCATTACTACAAAGCAATAGTGAGTTCATTTTTTAACCAAGCAGAGACAGAGATTTAATGGTAGTAAGGGTCCCAATCCTTTGAGCAAAGTCAGCTTTGAGGACCCCTAAGAGTTATGCTCTAAAAAACCCAATTGGCTCTATTAAACTGAGTGCAGGCGTGAATGGCCATCTGTGTGACACATGCAAGTGTTAGCAGAGCTCCCTGATGCACCCAACTTGAGTAGCACCAAACTTTAGGAAAAAAACTGGGTAGAAGAAAAGTCAAAGGTTGAGACCAAGAGACCCCTAATTTAACATTATTTCGCTGAACTTCCAGAAAAATCTTTTAAGTTGGCCAGGGTTTCCTTATACACAACCCCACCATATTTTATAAAAAGTTTGTGCAATCTGTTATTGTGAGGTAAATTTTATTCTTTTCTTCAAGATTTTTTAACCCAATAAATCATGGTGACATTCATCTCTCTAGCTTATCCTAAACATCCCTACTGAAAGGATAAATCTTATACTTAAAAAATTATGGTATTATTCATCAGAACCAGAAATAATAGCATATTAAGTCATATAACTAACAGAAAATAACAATTCTGTTTTCTTAAGCTAGAGTGTATGCTTTAAACTACATTAAAACAGTGATGATAAGGAGAAACTGCCAATATGATGTAAAAAAAAAAAAACCAACAACTGGCTGCCACTTAGTATCACCCTGTGATCCTAGGCTTCTAAATATCATGTTGTTTTATACTGAGTGTGAACTAAGTTGAGTTCAAACTGAGTTAAGGAAGATGAAGCCGTAAGTCATTTACTTGATTTTATCCTAGGAAATGCTGTATGTGCACAAAACCAAAAAGTACAGATTGATTGGGGGGGAAAAAAAACTTCATATGGAAACATGTTTCAAAATATTTATTGAAAAACAATTTACCATGACATTCCTATACCACAAACATACCACTGGATTCTAAATAACCAATAAAAGTATACAAAGCCTAACCTGAAAATATCTTTGGAGGTATAAAATATATAGGCCCATGAGGATAGAGCTGAGTAACTTAAAAAATGTTAGTCCTTGGTCACACAGACTATTTGGTAGATGATAAAGGGGATTCTCTCAGCATTAAATTGCAATTAACTGGGAAGGAGACCACCTTAGCAAACTGCAGGTTTGTGCCAACTTTCCCCAAAATTTAAAAAGAAAATAATTCAATTTGAGGGATAAACCCAGGTTTCTAAATCACATATTTATTATCATCATAGAGTATGGGTTTGCTCTATCTCTTTAGGTACACCCCTAGTCGATTCTCTCCTGGGGAAGCGGCTCACAAGACTGCAAATAACAGTTTGAAACAAGTTTTTAGTAGGAAAGTTCAAAAAAGTGCTTAAAATAAAATGTGAAATCTCCAAGTAATTGTTCTGTACTCAATGTGGCAGACAGTTTGATTTGTTTCCCCTCCCACCCAACATGCATGTTAAAAGAAAACCAAAATTCAACACACATCCACTCACCCACAAACTACTCCAAGCATTAGCCAGGAGCAACATCTTTAACAGCCAAGTCATGAACCCCTGAAAATAGGGGGGAAACCCAGATTCTTGACTATAGAGACATCAGATGTGGCCACTACAGTAAGAATTGAGGTAACAGCAAAAGACCTTTTTGTTTCTGGGATGGCTACATGTCACAAATTCTCAAATTTGAGTATTACCTCAACTTCAAATAACCTGACTGGCTTTAAAAAATAAAATAAATTCCTGTGAGCACATCTGGGGCAAAAAAAAAAAAAAAAGAAAAGAAAAAATCAACAAACAAAAAGATAAAATAGTGAAATAGACATATCATTAGGGGATTTTTCTATTTGAATCCTGGATTTCAAATGAAATGACCCAGTTGTACTATTATTTGCCATAAAAATGAAGGATTTTCTAAGACTTATTTTTGAGCATTCATCTGCCATTAATCCCCACAAACCATATAGTAACTTAAAATTCCCATGTGGACGTGAGCTATTTCACGACTCTCAGCCAAATACTTGTTAATTGCACTGATTATTAGGGCAACATTTAAAATGAGAGGGATGGCTGCAGTATTTATAGAATTGCCATGGCATTGCCATCTGTGTACCTTGACTAAAGATATGCCATTGAAGTCGCCAATTTCCCTAGTTTCATTATCTATTATATGAATATAATTTTTGCATTATCACTTTTCATTATACATCTAAATGAAGTCATTCTACTGATAAAAGTATATGCAGGGCCTAAAATAATAATCTAAAGCCTCTGGTCCAAATAACCACCTTCTACATTAGGCTGGTCCTTTTTAGATCCTCCTGGTCCTGTTAGCAAATGCTATCAGAGCATCTTGCATTGTAGTACCAAAAAAAGAGAAAATGGTTAAAACTGCTGGTCTATCAGATTTTCTATTACTTACAGATCAACACTGGTCCAGTTCAGATGAATCTGAGAGTCCTTCCCTTGTAATAGAGCTCTGGAGAGTGGTTGTATCCACGTCTCTGGGTAAGGTAGCCAAACCTAAGTCAGGATGTCCCTCTTTAATTAGTATTTGTGTTAACTTTTATATACTGCATATAAAGATTTTCCCCATAAAATTTCTTTATAATACAGTATTGAATACCTCCACATGGAAGAATTATAAGTTAAAAAGTTGTTAAAATCATCCTTACATAATAAGAATGCAACTCTTTTAAACTCTTAAATAATTTTATTTAGGGATTCTTTTTTTTCTTTCAGGCTTTCTGCAAAATGAATTATTTTTTAAAAAGAAAAAAAGACTTCCTGTTGTTTGTTCTACTAGGTTGAAAATGTGGGCCAGACTACTTATACATGCGATTCATGCTGAATATAACTGAATATATGCTTATTCCTACAGACACTCTGCAAGTTAGGGATCACCCAAAATGGGGTCTTCAATGGACTGGACCAGTGTTTCAATGCAAATTCCAGCCCCCCAAAACAACATGGTTTTGATTTCACAGTATGAATTCCCTGGAATCTGGGAAAAGGTAATTGGTTAACTGAGGTCCCTC
Organism: Cheirogaleus medius; assembly: GCA_008086735.1. Lineage (NCBI taxonomy): Eukaryota > Metazoa > Chordata > Mammalia > Primates > Cheirogaleidae > Cheirogaleus > Cheirogaleus medius. The sequence continues at coordinate 27,582,584 of VBSM01003215.1, read as the reverse complement.
AGCAGCTCGGTCCCTCAACACGCTGAGAAATCAGGAAGGACTGCACCACTTCCTCAGTGGACTGGGGGCTGGTGTTGACGTCTTCAAGAGCGTCGGTGACTGAATACTGCCGATCTCGCAACCGGTTCCAGTTAGACAGAACATTGTGATATTCAAACACTTTCTCATAATTTCCAACGGAGTTGTAAAGTTTAATGAGGCCTCGATAATCATATTCTAGTCCACTATAGCCTTCACCAAAAAGTTTCTTCCCTGAAAGTAACCAAAAAGAAAAAAGAAAAAAAGAATAAGAAAGAAAGAAAAGCAAGCTCAAATAATGAAATAACAGTTTCTAAAACACAACTTTAATATTTTAAATAGGGTGGCTTAGTTTTATCCCCCTGAAAGGAACAAATACAATTCTTTCAACAGTGACCCCCCCACACAACCACTCCCACCAATAGCTAATTTTCTCTTGTCTTAAGCAGTTGGCCTCACTAGAACAGAATTAAAAATTTCATGGTTTGAAGGGACTGATTTAAAGAGATCTCAAAGTAAAGAATGGCAGCACCTCCAACAGAAAAATACACACACATAAGGCTATTCACTGCAGCAGTGTTCATACTTGCAAATTAATAGAAATAAATGCAAATACACAGGAGAATGGTTCCATCAACTGTGGCATACTCACTCAATGGCACACTATGCAGCTGTAAACTGAGACGGAAACTCTAGGCCAGGGGTCCTCAGACTACGGCCCGCGGGCCACATGTGGCCCGCCAAGGACATTTTTCCGGCCTGCCGGGTGTTTTTGCCGCCGCTGCCTGTCCTGCTTAGCAGCCAACTCGTCCCGGGCCCACAGTGCACATGTGTGGAATGTGTGTCGCACTCTCCAATGGCCCTCCAATGGTCTGAGGGACAGTGAACTGGCCCCCTGTTTAATAAGTTTGAGGACCCCTGCTCTAGGCTCTCTATGAACTGTTATGGAGTGATTTATAGGGTATAATGTTAAGTTAAAAAATGCAAAGTACAAAAGAATATCTATAGTATGTTACTTTTTATGTAAGAAAGGGAGAATAAGAAAACACTGTTTATCTATTCATTTATGCAAACAGATACACAGAAAGGATAAACCAATGAGACTGGTTACCCATAACAGGTGGATGGGCACTGGGTAGAAAAAATTAGGGAAAACGACACATCCCTGAGCATATCTTTCATAATAGTTCTGACTGCAGAATATTAATTACACATACTCAAAAAAATTAACAAAATAAACAAAGACAGAGGGGGGCAAAATGTAACACAACATTAACAAATGAACCTAATTGTTTTTCAAATAAGTAACATAACCACACTAAAGGAGGGCAGTGCAAATAAACCCAGTAACTTTTGAACACAGTATTCTAAATATGTATTATCTTCAGGTTAAAAACAAAATTATGAACAAATATTGAGCTATAAGTAGGTTTGTTTTTCATAGTATGGGTTAATAATTTTGAAACTACTTTATTATGCATTTTAGGATTGAGCAAATAAGTCAACATATTATGGAAAATAGGGAACCCACATAAATATGATACATGACTTATGACAAAGATAGCACGGCATGGGGAAAAGGGCAGTGTTTTCATGAAATGATCCTGGGTCAACTGCATATCTATAAGGAAAAAAATAAAATTTGATCCCTACCTCACACAATAACAAAAATCAATTTTGGGATTGTAGATCTAGATGTCAATGGTTTAAACACAATTTCCAGCAGACAATCTTCTAGAAGAATATATCTTCATGACTTTGGGATAGAAAAGGATTTTTCTTTCTTTCTTTTGCCCAGGCTGTAGTACAGTGGCCCAAGCTCACTACCACCTCGAATTCCTGGGCTCAAGTGATCCTCCTACCTCAGCCTCCTGAGTAGCTGAGACTACAGGCATGCACCATCACACGTGGCTAATTTTTAAATTTTTTGCAGAGATAGGTCTCACTATGTTGCCCAAGCACCATGGTCTTGAACAACTGGCCTCAAGTGATCCTCCTCCTGCCTTGGCCTGCCAAAGTGCTGGGATTCCAGGCCTGAGCCACCACATTCAGCCAGATTTCTTAACACATTAACTGCCATGTGAGTTGTATTTAACTCACACTAGTTTTGAGCCCCAGGCCTTGTGAAGCATATATAACTCACATGTCTCTTCACCTTGGGAGCTGAGAGAACTATTTTTCAAATTGCATATAACTCATGCACAAAAAACAATAAAAAAAATAACAAACAAATTTCACTAAATACGAAAGGATCATTTTGTTTTCAAAGTTTTTATTCTATTTTTATAATAAAACACAGTGGCCCCAAGGAAAAAAATTTTTTTCTAGTGTGGCAGTCAATGTGTTAAAACATAATACAAAGGGTTCTAATAACAAAAGAAAAGACTGATGCACTTAAATACATCAAATTAAGAATTAGGCCAGGCCTGGTGGCTCCCGCCTGTAATCCTAGCACTCTGGGAGGCCGAGGCGGGAGACTGAGCTCAGGAGTTTGATACTAGCCTAAGCAAAAGTGAGACCCTATCTCTACCAAAAATTGAAAAGATTAGCTGGGCATAGTGGTGTGTGCCTGTAGTCCCAGCTACTTAGGAGGCTGAGGCAAGAAGATCACTTGAGCCCAGGAGTTTGAGGTTGCAGTGAGCTATGATGAGGCCACTGCACTCTAGCCTGGGTTGACAGAGCAAGACTCCGTCTCAGGAAAAAAAAAAAAAAAAATTAAGAACTACTGTTTTTAAAGAGGCACCATTAGAAAACAAGCAGTAGAATAAGAGAAGATATCTGCAACACATGTAACCAACAAAGGTCTTGTCATATTCATAGTATATAAAGAACTTCTGTAAGTCAACAAGAAAATGACAAGACAATTCAATATAAAAATGGGCAAGAGTTTTAACAGGCACTTCATAAGATAATGGCCATAGCAACTTCTTTTGTAATAGCTGTGAAATGGAAATTACCCAAAAGTTCTAAATGTTCATTAACAATGGACTGGATAATTATATATTAATCCAATAGATAGCACTGGAGAGAAACAAGTGACAGTGACAGGCAACATCACAGATTTTACAATTAATGTTCACCAAAAGAAGCCAGACACATAAAAATATACATTGTATGATTCCATCTATATCAAGTTCAAAAACAGGTAAACCTGATCTATGATGTTGAAGTCTGACAGGAGAAAGGAGGGGGAGGGATATGGGGGTAGTAATTGCATAAATAGTTTAAAATAACTACTTTTGCCTACGCTTGACTCTCTACTGTCACACCTCTTACTACTGACTTCAACATCAAAAAAGCAAAATGTTCCAGATGATTTTTTGGTGGTTACTGAATATCCTTAGCAGCTTTAAACCCATTTAAGTTCCAGTAATATATTTCCCTTATATAACATATAAGACATGTTGATCTCTAATCAATTGACTAAAGAAAATTGAAAGGTAACATACCAATTGCTATAGATCGCAAATAAAGTTTCTCAGCATTTTCATATTGATTCATGTCATAATTATATAAAGAAGCCAGATGTCCCACTGAAAGGGCTACTTCATAATCTTCTTGACCAAGAAGTTGCTCTTTAATCTGAATTGCTTTGATGTGCATTTCTTCAGCTTCCTGAAAGATAATTATGCCAAATCAATCATTAAATTTATACTTCTTTTTCATTTTTTTCTTTTGAGACAGTTTTGCACTGTTGCCTGGGCTAGAGTGCCATTGCATCAGACTGGCTCACAACATCCTCAAAGCCCTGAGCTCAAGCAATCCTCCTGCCTCAGCCTCCCAAGTAGCTGGGACTACAGGGGAGCACCACAATGCCCACCTAATCTTTTCTATTTTTAGTAGTTCCTGGCTAATTATTTCTATTTTTAGTAGAGATGGGGCCTTGCTCTTGCTCAGGCTGGTCTCGAACTCCTGAGCTCAAGCGATCCTTCCGTCTCGGCCTCCCAGAGTGCTAGGATTACAGGCCTGAGCTAGTGCACCCGGCCTTATATTATACTTTTTTCTTATCTCAACAGTTCTTACTCAATGAGCAAGATTCTTCTAAATGCCAAGGATATCTTATGAATGCCATAAAGTAATTGGATCAAAAACATACTATGTTATTCCAAGAGTTGCCTATGGGAAGCATTACTTGTTTTTGGAAACTGCACATAAGCTGATGATAGTAATAGTGTTCTTTGCCAAAACTGACAAGTGAAAACTTATCTTGGTAATATAAAATTGTTAAAGAAATTAACAAAAAACAAGAATTTTACAAAATTGTCAGAAGAAACTTACAAGAAATTAACATTCTAAAATAAAAATTCTGTATTTAATACAGTCCAAAATTTAATTGAAGCTTGTTAGGAAGCTCCATAATGTAATATGTTAATTTACACAGGTACAGCTGGGCGTTGTGGCTCACGCCTGTAATCCTAGCACCCTGGGAGGCCAAGGCGGGTGGGATCCTTTGAGCTCAGGAGTTTGAGACTAGCCTGAGCAAGAGCGAGACCCCGTCGCTACTAAAAAAAATAGAAAGAAATTAGCTGGACAACTAAAAATAGATATATATACATAAAATTAGCCGGGCATGGTGGCACATGCCTGTAGTTCCAGCTACTCGAGAGGCT
>VBSM01003215.1:27558909-27577856 GCA_008086735.1 Cheirogaleus medius | reverse complement strand
CTCCTGAGCTCAAGCAATCCTCCCGCCTCAGCCTCCCAGAGTGCTAGGATTACATGTGTGAGCCACCATGCCTGGCCTAAAATTATGTTTGAAGTGTAACAATCATATTAGCCTTTTTTGGTTTGACATGGTTCCTAATTTTCCATGCTCCTGATTATCTAATTTTATTTACATTCTGATTATGTTGTTTTATACTAGCTATTTTCACAATTCTTTCATGGCATAAGGTAAAAATATAATGAATGTATACTTTATTATTTAAGATTACTGAAGATGTAGTTATTATTTAAGATTTTACTTTATTAAGATTATTAAGAGACAGAAAAACATAGTAAAACATGTTTCTACCTTAAATTTTCTCATGGACTGATAAAGTCTTCCAAGGTTTCCATAGTGTTTTGCCGTCTGTACGTTAAATTCCCCGAAAGCTTTTTTAGCTAGCTGGAGTGAAGACAGGTGCAAATCATGAGCTTCTTGAAGCAGCCTCTGTTCAGTTTCCTTATTATGACAGTCAATTGCAATCTCCTCCAAAATAAGTGCTGAATAAAGAAAGCAATAAATTAGTGTACCAAAGCTAATCAGAATGTCTAATTTAAAAAATTAAATGACATAAACATTTATTGAATGTATGCGTGGTTATGATTTAGAATTGATCAAGATGAAAGTATGCCATTTTAACAAAAAAGTTTACTTTTGGGGGTCATTTTATTTTGCACAGTATTAATGAATTGAAATTTAAGAAAAACAATGTTATGCATCAAATAATTTTGCAGAATTAGCTTTTATTTTAACAGATTGCTATAATCTGTGGTGTGAATTTGTTTTTTCAATTAAATGGAAGGAAGAGGCACATTTTTAAAAGTTATGAAACTGTGTCAAGGAGTACCTAAGCACTTTTGAAAATTTTGAAACTACACTTTATAAAACATAACCTTTAACCAAACACAGCTAAAAGAACTGATTACCTCCTACTCACTTGACCAACCAAATCAGGCAAGAAGACATTTCAATTTCAAAGCTGCATTCAAGACTCAAATTCCATTTAATGTCTTAAAAATATACATATTCTTTTATCAGGTAATTTTATTTCTTGGGAAACTATCTACGTGCACAAAGGTAAGTAAAACAGATTTACGTCACTGCAGCATTTTTAAAGAAAGAACAAGTTAAAAACAATATAAAGGTCTAATAATAGAGGGGAGGTTAAAAACATTAGAAAAAAGGACACATGTATTGAAATGGGAAAATGTTCATTATATATTAAGTGAAAAAGCAGATTATAAAACTAAAAAATTATTCATTCATTTAATTATCTCATTTAAAAAAAAGAAAAGCCTGGTCGGGTGTGGTGGCTTGCGCCTGTAATCCCAGCTACTCGGGAGGCTGAGACAGGAGGATTGCTTGAGCCCCGGAGTTTGAGGTTGCTGTGAGCTAGGCTGATGCCATGGCACTCTACTCAGGGCAACTCTACTCAGAGTGAGACTGTCTCACAACAAAACAAAACAAAACAAAAGCCTAAAATAATATTCACCAAAATGTTGACTCAGGATTTCAGGATTGGTGGGATTTTAAGACAACTTAATTTATTTTTTCTCTTTTATCTAACTTTTAGTTTTTGATATTAATCATGTATTACTTGTATAACTTTTAAAAAATGCAAATCTAGAGGAAAACAAACCCCAGTTCCAGAACAAAGGTAAAACTTATCCAATATGCATGGAATTACTATATGGGTGATCCAATCATGTTAGCAAAATAAATGCATTAAAAAGCCTTAGTGGTGATTAGAAGAAAAGTTAAAGTTAAAAGGAAGAAAGTGGTATTTGGCAAGAGCCTTGCAACATTCAGGGTAACATGATATGAAGCTCAGTTTAAAAATCCTGCACTATAAAGCTCATCTTTAGTTTTCTATCCATGTTACTGTGGAGTCATTTGGGTTATTCCTCCATGCAATCCTCAAAAGAAATTAATGCATACAAGAACAGATTAAAAAAAAAGGAGAGAGAAAAGAAAGAAATTCTGACTTATTAACAACATTATATGAGAGAAACAATCTTTCATTATGAACCACTGGAAACCCTTAAGTACAGTTATAGTGAACTGTATCTTAGTAATACATAGATACAGTCTAATCCTGTGGTACTACCTCTAAGAAAATAAACAAATACCCCTATTTTATACCACATATTATCTAAAAATATCTGAGACCAGATTATAAAGGATACCTTTCACCCTCTTTGAAGAAGCCAAAAGAAGATGATCTTCAGGTAGGATGTGGGTAATGATACCAATAGCTCTTTCTGCGTGAAATCTGCAATACAGATAAATATAGTCTGGCATTTCTTTTTAGTTACAAATGATTTAAAACTTAAAAAAAAATCACAGTCTATAATATAATACTAATAGAAAGTACTTCTAAAACTATTTGTGGTAAAGAACCAGTTTTTTGTTTGTTTTAAATTTCCAATCTGTTGTGGACTGAACTTTTAAAATCCAGTAGATTCCCATTTCCCTCAGAATAAAATAGGAAGTCCTTATTATGGCCTAGAAGGCTCGGTATCTTTTACTCTTCCACCTCTCAGACCTCATCTCCTACCACTCTCAGATCTCTTTTCCCCTCCAGCCACATAGGCCTAGCAGTTTCCTGAACATGCAAAGCACATTCTTACCCTTGTACTTGCTTTACCTTCCCTCTGCATTGCTCTTCCTGTGATCTTCCACATGGCTCACTCCTACTGAACAGGCCTTACCAGAACAGACCAATTAAAAGGCCCTTAAAATAAAAATCTACCATCACTCTCTAAACTTAGCTTAGCATATTTTTATTTTTCTTAACAGCATGTATTTTCTCACCTGACAGGCTTGGTTATTTGTTTTTGTTCCATCTCACCAAATACAAGGTAAGCCATTTATCTATTTTATCTGTCAGTTCCTTTCAACCAACTCTAAAGCATTCTATCCTCATCTTCCAGATAATCATTTTCTCAAATTCGTCTTCTAATTTACTAATTCTCTCTTTAGTTGTAACTAATCTATTATTTAACTTGTCTTCTAAGATTTAGTGTCAATGACTATTTTCCATTTCTGCTTCTCTTAAGATATAATTCACATAGTACACAATTTACCCTTTCAGTGCACAGTTTTTAGTATAGTCACACAGTTGTACACCCATCACCCAATTTTAGAATATTTTCATCTTCTCATAAAGAAACTCATGCCTATTAGCAGCCACTCTCCATTTCCCTCAAACTCCTAAGCCAAAGTACCATCAGTTTATTTTCTGTCTCTATGGATTTGCCTACTGTGGACATTTCACATAAATGGAATCATACAATATGTGATCCTTTGTGACTGGCTTCTTTCACTAAGCACAATGTTTTCAAGGTTCACCTATGTTGTATATAGCAGGTATCAGTTGCTTTATTTTAAAATCTAACTTTTTTCTTTTTCTTTTTTGAAGACATAGTCTCGCTCTCTTGTCCGGGCTAGAGTGCTGTGGCATCAGCCTAGCTCACAGCAACCTCAAACTCCTGGGCTTAAGCAATCCTTCTGCCTCAGCCTCCCGAGTAGCCTGGAGTACAGGCATGTACCACCATGCTTGGCTAATTTTTTCCTATATAATTTTAGTTGTCTAGCTAATTTCTTTCTATTTTTAGTAGAGACGGGGTCTTGCTCTTGCTCAGGCTGGTCTCGAACTCCTGACCTCAAGCAATCCTCCCGCCTCGGCCTCCCAGAGTGCTAGGATTACAGGCATGAGCCACCGTGCCCGGCCCTTACTTTTTTCTTTATTTTTCCTCCAAAATATTATCGATTCCTTCTTTTATATCAGGGTCAGTAAACTTTTCCTGTAAAGGGCCAGATATTTTAGGTAGTGTTGGCCATACATGCTCTGTTGCAACTATTCAACCCTGCTGCCGTAGTGTGAAAGCAGCCATAGAAAATACATGGACAAATGAGCATGGCTATGTTCCAGTAAAACTTTGCTAGCAGGCCACCATTTAACAATCCACTTTATATTTTAATCATTTAAAAATACATACTCTAGAGCATCAACCAAAAAAGTTCTGTTAACTAAAGTTTTAATCTTGTTCATTCTGTCTGCTGACTCAGAGGAAAAGTCTCCTTGCGTATTTTGTAATTTTTAATGGTGAATTCATTTTAGGTACAGCTAGATCTATAAGATTTCTATATAGTTTGGGTTGATGGTTAATTATTTCCAAGAGTTTTACATTTTCTCCCACAATGTGTCCCAGGGGAACTAGCTGCCCCAAAGTGCTTTTAAATGTTTTTCTTTGCTTGGGGGTCCTGTATGCACTATCTCCAAACTCAAAAGTGGTATAGGTCTGTAATTATGAATTTCCCTGTGAGGACCTTTTCTGGGTTCAACTGTTACCCCAAGCACAGATGGACATATATCCTTGTTATCTCTCTACCAATGGACAGATTTTTTTCCCCCCAGTCTGTCCTTTCCCTGAGGGTGTAGCCTTGATCTTGGTTTCAGGTGAGGGTTTCAGTTCTAACCTCCCCCCTACCCCACTCCGCCTCCTGTGGGTTAAATGTCTCTTAAACTGAGGATTGTTCAACCAGGTTATAGAAACCTCTAAGCTTTTTCATCACCCCAGAGCAGTTATACCATAGTCCGTGTCTATTCCTTTGGATTATAGTGTCCATTATGGCCCTTGGACATTTCCCCTCAAACTTTTTTTTTTTTTTTTTTTTGAGACAGAGTCTCACTCTGTTGCCCAGGCTAGATTGAGTGCCGTGGCGTCAGCCTCGCTCACAGCAACCTCAAACTCCTGGGCTCGAGCAATCCTCCTGTCTCAGCCTCCCCGGTAGCTGGGACTACAGGCATGCGCCACCATGCCCGGCTCATTTTTTCTATATATTTTTAGTTGGCCAATTAATTGCTTTCTATTTATAGTAGAGACGGGGTCTCGCTCTTGCTCAGGCTGGTTTCGAACTCCTGAGCTCGAGCGATCCGCCCGCCTTGGCCTCCCAGAGAGCTAGGATTACAGGCGTGAGCCACCGTGCCTGGCCTTCCCCTCAAACTTGCAAACTCAGTTATGCATTTAAAAAAGATGATTGCCGTATTTTATTCAGTATTTCTATGTGTTTTGAGAAAAAAGTTTTTAGGTTATTAAGTTTGCCATTCAGCTAGAGGCTACTGTATTACTCAAAGAGAAACTATTGAATGAAATACTCAAAAGATAAATCATGCTGTATATGAAGATATACAAGTCTCAATATTAAACCACATAAAGGTTAAATGAATGGCCTATAAATTGGTATGATTTTAAATGACTTTAAGAACATTTTAGGCATTCTGTTAAAGCTCCAGGAAGACAAATTTAATCCACAAAGTACATTTATACTAGTGTATTAGGGAAAAAACAAAAAACAGTATTTAATCCTTCACAGAAAAGGAATGTGGAACTCACAGCGCATTGTCAAATTTCCCAGAGCTATACTGGTGAACGTAAGAAGAATAAGCCAAATCTTCATGAGCTGTTGCTACATGGATATTTTTGCCACCAAACACTGACTGTCGAATGTCAAGAGCTGCCTGAAAGAACCATAAAAATATCTGTTAATACTGTAAACCTTCTGAAAAGATGACCTATTTAAATTAAAGATCCTAATAATTTAAATGTATATTCTATATACTAAATCCCATAAGTTTTGAAGCCAAGAAAGTCCTGATGTATTTAAAACACAGAACATGAAAGTCACCTAGAATGCCTGAATTTTTCAAGACGGAGTCCGACTTAAAAAGCAATGGCTTAATAATAATAATCATTTCTATGTCTTGGAAGTCACATCAATGTTTTTCTCTACGTCCTTCTTCAAAAGTGAACTGTAAAATCAAGGATATCTTGTCTAGAGCAATGGCATAATATATCATTTACCTGAGAATGACTAAGAAAGGCCTAAAATGATTACTGATGGCCTTCCTTGCTGTTACGAAGACAGCTATAGTGACATTTGCTAAGTCAACAAAGACAAGCCATCATTTGGGCAAATAAAAAATGGAAAAGTACTCCTAAATATGAGCCCAAATCCAACAATTCTTTTCCTTAATGATTCTCTTTAATTCCTAAATCATTAACTTTTAAGCCTTCTAGGTAATACTTAATAAAATAATGGTGTGCCCTATGTATGTGTCTGGGGGAGCTCAGAGCTATCTATCTATCTATCTTTAGAAATGAAATACCAGATAAAAGTCATTTCTAATCTATCTATCTATCTTTAAAAATGAAATACCAGGTAGAAGTCATTTCTAAAGAGTGGCTTACAGACTGCAAACAAATACAGGTCAACAAGTCAGTTTAGGTTGAAAGAAAAAAAAGATAACCATTAACATACCTGATAAATTGCAACAGACTGACAGATATTATCTACATTGAGTAAGTAGAACCCATAATCTAGCAGTGTATCAGAATATTTTGGATGTTTGGATCCAAAATGATCCCTATAAAAAGATACAAAACTATTAGGATATGAAGTGGAGAGACAACTTAAAATGGTATTTTAAATAACAATCACTTACCGTGCCAAATACACTGCATGTTTAATTAACTGTTCTGCCTTCTTAAATTCACGTTTTACTACACAAGCCTAAAGATAAAGTGAAAAATTGTAACTCTCAAACAGTTCATTAGTGTGCTAAAATAAGTATAATTTATATATTCTCGCTATAAAAGTCAATAAGAAAAAAAATCTCCAAACATAAATAGATGGCTTCTATTTCTATTTGCAATTTCTTTCCAAGTATTTAAAAATTCTATTATAAACAGATCTGTATATACCTGGGAAATTATAGAGTTTAAAGTTTTAAGTCATTCCTAGTACAAACCTATTACAACAAAGTTATCTTACAATGCTGGTATACTCCCATCTTTCCATATTATTAAACTAAAATGATGGTGGGGGGGAGATTTACCACAGTATTTTCTAAGGTACTTTTCTATCAGTTCTGCAGTGGCTTAAAACAATGTTTTATAGTTTTTACCTAATAATTTTTAAATGCACAGAATTTCAAGTTTTCCTATTATCTCCCTTTCCTTTTTCTTTCACTTTTCTTTTTTAAAGATATGAGGGTCTTACTACGTTGCCCAGGCTGGCCTTGAACTCCTCTGCTCAAGCGATCCTCCTACCTCAGTCTTCCGAGTGCCTGGGACCACAGGTGAGCACCACCATGCCTGGCTTCCTATTATTTCTTAAAATACCATGGCCTGTCATAGTGGCGCATGCCTGCACTCCCAGCTACCTGGGAGGCTGAAGCAGTAGTGTGCTATGATCACATCTGTGAAAAGCCACTGTAATCCAGCCTGGGCAACATGGCAAGACATCTATGATGTTTACTTGCTCTAAAATGACTGATTTAATATATTTCACAGAAATCTTGTCCTCTTCTAAATCTACAATTTAAGAATCTTTCTTCTAAATTAATTTACATAAGTGAAATTGACCAAAGTAAAATATTCAAATTTGGGAAACTTCTAGATAGAAAGAGTGTATCTGAAAGTATATTAATGCTTTAAGGTTTCATTACACCAAAAGAACAGTTTTATTTTTATTTATTTATTTATTTTGAGACAGAGTCTCACTCTGTTGCCCAGGCTAGAGTGAGTGCCATGGCGTCAGCCTAGCTCACAGCAACCTCAAATTCCTGGGCTCAAGCAATCCTTCTGCCTCAGCCTCCCGAGTAGCTGGGACTACAGGCATGCGCCACCATGCCCGGCTAATTTTTTCTATATATTTTTAGTTGGCCAATTAATTTCTTTCTATTTTTAGTAGAGACGAGGTCTCACTCTTGATCAGGCTGGTTTTGAACTCCTGACCTTGAGCGATCCGCCCGCCTCGGCCTCCCAGAGTGCTAGGATTACAGGCGTGAGCCACCACGCCCGGCCAAAAGAACAGTTTTAAAATACCACTAAATAGCTTCAAAGAGGTAAGGCACTTATCTATAGAGTAAGAAAATAACAGAGAAAAATCAAATAAGGATTACTTAGTGAGTCAAATATAGTAAGCTATCTTGCTATGAGAGTACAATACTATGTCTAAAAGATTTAATAGTAGGCTATCCTTTAGGATAATAGTGACCAAAGCCCACACAATTTTGGCATAAAGTTGCTACAAATGTTTAAGAAAAACAAAAACAAACTCCAGCTTGAATGGCACCCAAATATTAATACTATTTAGGTTTTTTGTTTTGTTTTTTTTAGAGACAGGGTCTTGCTCTGTTACCCTGGCTGGAGTGCACTGGCTCAATCACTGCAGCCTTGAGCTACTAGGCTTAATGGCTGCTCCTGCTTCAGCTTCCTGAGTAGCTAAGACTACAGGTGTATGCCACCACACCCAGCTAATATGCATCTGTAGATATGGGGTCTTGCTATATTGCCTAGGCTGGTACTGAACTCCTGGCCTCAAGCAATCCTCCTGTCTTGGTCTCCCAAAGTGCTGGGATTATAGGCTTTAGCCACCATGCTCAGCCTTTTTTTTTTTTTTGAGAAAAGGTTTCACTCTGTTGCCAAGGCTCAAGTTCAATGGCATGATCATAGCTCACTGCACCCTTAAACTCCTGGGATCAAGTAATCCTCCTGCCTCAGCCTCCCAAATAGCTAGGACTACAGGCGTACATGACCATGCTTGGCTACTTGTTTTGTTTTTTTTTTAATATATATATTTTTAAAGACAGGGTCTTGTTATGTTGCCCAGGCTGGTCTCCAACTCCTGACCTCAAACAATCCTCCCACCTTGGCCTCCCAAAGTGTTGGGATTACAATCAGTGCCGCTGGTGTAGTAGCATCATGCAAAATTCCCAAAGAAATCCCAAATCCTTTTTGGGATTACAGGCATGAGCCACCACACCCAGTCTCCAAATACTACTTTGATCTGTACTTCACTGAGCCGAAACAATTTCAAAACAAATTATTTCACAGGTTTTCTTGGTAAAGGAAAATTAGCTAAAGTCTATGTGGGATAGTTTAGCTAGAAACCAGATTTCTAAAAATGAGCACAGAAACTTTGAAAATAGACCTATGTCTATGGAGTACAGAAAAACTATGTTAAATAGGTTAATTAAAACAAATTTAAAGCGATAAATCCTATAATTCATTCAATAATTTTAACATTATATTCACCTTAGAAGCTTGTCTTAAAACATCCACCACGACTTTGACTGGCAAGCCTGCTGTGATTTCTCTCATTGCCTCAATGCACCATTTGTATGCCTGGAAAAAAAAAAAATTATAGAAGAGACAGAACTATGATAAATCAAACTGATAATATTTAATGAAATGACTGCAAATATTTTAAGCTTTCAAGTACTTAAATAAGAACATACACAAAATATTTACACTTAAAATTTTCTGAGGCTAAACTTTCTTGAAAATGTAAATTTGTGACATTATTTTTACTCTTAATATCTATAGTTTGTCTCAATCACACCTCAAGGATACATGACATATTTTCAGGAAATCAAAGGCATGTTCTCTCTTGCCCAGAAGCCTTTGCACATTCTGCTCCCCCTGCCTTAGAACATATTCCCCCTTCCTCTAACCCCTTCACTAACCTAATTTATCTTTCAGGTTCGAGCCCTAGACTAGGATTCCTGTAGTTTCCTGCACTTTCCTTCCCCTACTATAACACTTATTATTTCATGTCTTAACTGCCTGTTTAGTTGAGTGCTTAGTTTATGCCAGCTATTGTTCTAAGTACTTTACGTACATTAGCACAGTTAATTGACACAACAGCCCTATGAGATATGTACTATTATTATGGGAAACTGAGGTGCAGAGAGATTAAGAGGCAGGTAATGTGCTAGGTACATAGTGGGAAACAAAAATGTCCTTCTTCTCCTAGTGCTTAGCAGAAGAGAGAAAAAAAAACCAACAAATTATCTTGGACAGTGATAAATAACTGCTATAAACAAAACAATATTATGAAGGGATCACAAGGAATGGGGGGAGAACGTATTAGAAAATAAATATTTCTCTTTTGCAAGTTTCCTTCTCTGGCATTTCACTTAAAAGGTACAGCTATTCGGAAGCAATTTTGATGCAAATATGAAATAAAAGCTATTCATCCGACTCAGATTTAGGTCAGAAAACCTGGTTTGTGTTTGTAGGATACTAAAAAAGTTGATTTTGTTCCAAAGTAATAAGGTAATATTTTTAGAATTGTGATGGACTGTAATACTATTATAAAATATTTACTGCTCCACCCCTTCTTTTCCCCTTTGGGAAGGATACACTTCCCTTTCACATTAAAGACAAGCATGGCCATATGGCTTCCTCCAATCAATTAATATATGAGAAGTGAAATGTGCCATTTCTGGGAGAAGGTTCTAAGCGTCAACTGTGCTTGCCCATGAAGTTTCTGCCTCTGCTTCAAGGCTGGTGATAATGTTCCAGGTAGATGTGCTAGAACACAATGGGTCTTGATCAAAGTGTAGATATAATGTTAAGTACAGGCACAGCTATCCCAAGACAGGGATATAGCATGAGCAATAAATAAATTTTTATTGTTTCAAAACCACTGCTATTCTGAGGTTGATATTACCTCAGCAAAGCCCAGCCTATCCTGACTAATACAAGAATATGGTAAGGCAGGGCCCAGTGTCTCACACCTATAATCCTAGCACTCTGGGAGGCCAATGCAGGAGGATCAACTGAGGTCAGGAGGTCAAGACCAGCCTCAGCAAAAGCAAGACCCCATCTCTACTAAAAAAAAATAGAAAAAATTAGCTGGGTATGGTGGTGTGCGCCTGTAGTCCCAGCTACTTGAGAGGCTGAGGCAGGAGGATCTCTTGAGCCCACGAGTCTGAGGTTGCAGTAAACTATGATGACACCACTGTAGTCTAGCCAGGGTGATATAGCAAGACTCTGCCTCAAAACAAAAACTTTATTCTCAAGATTTGTGTACTTTTCTGCAGACATCAATAAAAAGTTTATTTATTTATAATTAAAAGAATAAACTCTGCTGGGCGCGGTGGCTCACGCCTGTAACCTGTACCCTAGCACTCTGGGAGGCTGAGGTGGGAGGATCACTCAAGCTCAGGAGTTCGAAACCAACCTGAGCAAGAGCGAGACCCCATCTCTACTAAAAATAGAAAGAAATTAATTGGCCAACTAAAAATATATAGAAAAAATTAGCCGGGCATGGTGGCGCATGCCTGTAGTCCCAGCTACTCGGGAGGCTGAGGCAGGAGGATTGCTTGAGCCCAGGAGTTTGAGGTTGCCGTGAGCTAGGCTGATGTCACGACACTCTAGCTCAGGCAACAGAGTAAGACTCTGTCTCAAAAAAAAAAAAAGTACAACAGCTGTTCACAGACACGATCCTAGTGCACTACAGCCTCGAACTCTAGAGCTCAAGCGATGCTCCTGCCTCGGCCTCCCAAGTAGCTGGGACTACAGGTATGGGGCACTCTGCCCAGCCTTGATGCATTCTTATATAACTATTATAAGCAGGATGACCTAGCATCTGAGTTGCATAAACATCGCTTTACAATTATTCTAGAATTTTCTGGTTTCACTTCTAAGTATTTTTTCCTTAAATATGGAATATATATTTATATTGATGGGGCAAAAATCAAGATAGAAATAATTTTACAACATGAAAGTTAAATGACAGCTATCTGACAGCATGAAATAATTATGATACTCTTCCATAATTAAAGCTACCAAGCAAAGGAAATAAGCACATAGAGATCACTTCTCAATTACATGTTTATTAGCCCTTAAGCATTAATTTAATAGAATAAAAGACAGGAATAAAGCTGTCTTTCTCACAGGGCAGAGGAAGATGCAAAGCAATACAATAAGATATAAATAAAATCTAGCTTCCCACTGAAATGAATGCCTTCAAGTTATAAAAGTTCATTGAGAGCTATAGATTCAACTGAAAGCATCTATTAAAGACTCAGTTAACAAAACATGCCAATCGAAACAATTTAGATAGATGGCCAGGCATGGGGGCTCACACTTTAATCCCAGTGCTTTGGTAGGCCAAGTTGGGAAGACTGCTTGAGGCCAGGAGTTCGAGACCAACCTGGGCATCATAGTGAGACTTCCTCTCTACAAAAAATAATAAAAAATTAGCTGGGTATAGTGGTGCTCGCCTGTAGTCCCAGCTATTCAGGAAGCTGAGTTGAGAGGATCGCTTGAGCCCAGGAGTTTGAGGCTGCAGTGAGCTATGATTATGTCACTCTACTCAGGGTAACAGAGTAAGACCCTGCCTCAAAAAAACAAAAACAAAAAACGGAGGCAGAGATACATACATTTGGTCAAATTAAAAAGAACAGAAACAAAACTGGCCCTAAATTGTCCATGTATACATTTAAACTGCATCTCAAAAATATTCCTTTTGTGTGATTTTAAATATTCTACTACAATGTATACAGCTTTAAGTAAACTTAATATGTGAAAACAAGATCTATAGGACATATAATAGAAGACTATTTGATTTATCCTGTTTTTTTTTTAAATAACGAATTTATTCCCTAGTACATTCATTCATTTATTTCTGAGACAGTCTTGCTCTGTCTCCTGGGCTAGAGTACCATAGTGTCAGCCTAGGTCACAGCAACCTCAAACTCCTGGGCTCAAGTGATCCTCTTGACGCAGCCTCCTGAGTAGCTGGCACTAGAGGCACACATCACCATGCCTGACTAATTTTTTCTATTTTTAGTAGAGATGGGATCTCACTCTTGCTCAGGCTGGTCTCTAACTCCTAAGCTCAAGGGATCCTCCCACCTCAGCCTCCCAGAGTGCTAGGATTATAGGCATGAGCCTACTGTTTTATAGGTACTTACTGGTCACAATGAGATGCACCTCAAAACACTTACCTCATCATAGTGGCTTTTTGCAAATAGGAGTGCACATAGCTCTCCATAGAGTGCAGCTTTGTTTGCTTGCTGGCCATGTTTTGACAGTTTATCCATATATGTCTGAGCTAACTTAAATGTTTCTTCACCCAAATGATACTTGCAGTTTCCATTTCGCACATGAAGCAACCTGAAAAACACAAATAATATTCCTCTATTTTTGATATTTCCATCATGGTGGACTTGATAACCTCTTACAGATCACTATGTAGCACTTACATGACTTATGGTAACTAGATGCAAAAATGAAGCAGCATCAGAAAACAACTGTCTGGCCCAAACTGGGGTTGACTAATGCCCATGAAGAAATACATGCTCTTTCCAGAAAGCTTCCCATGATTAATCTCATCCACCTTTGATTCCTTATCTTCTCTAAATATTTTATGTACTTTGTATACTTGGCATGTGCTGCATCTAAAAAAATAACATTTACTCTTTTTGTTCCAAATCTGCAATATAATTTCAGTATAAAAAACTTGTAAAATAATAAAGAAAATAACATCAACAGGAAATACCCACTATTACCTTCTTATTTTTAGTATATTTGTGTAACATTTGATCAATTACTAATGATTTCATGATGCTGTATAAGTGTTTATTTTTATCCTTCCAATAAGTTTACAGAAAATAGCAGTACTATCAACTATTTTTTTTATAATCTTTATTTTCTATGGTGGAAAATACA
Organism: Cheirogaleus medius; assembly: GCA_008086735.1. Lineage (NCBI taxonomy): Eukaryota > Metazoa > Chordata > Mammalia > Primates > Cheirogaleidae > Cheirogaleus > Cheirogaleus medius. The sequence goes on along the minus strand of VBSM01003215.1, from coordinate 27,564,285 downwards.
GAGTTCTTTACACAAAGTATATGTATAACTATGCTGACTATTTAATAATATGCAAGAGTAGTGAAATATTTTAGATCATACTGATGTCTAGATAGCAACAGACTACACATCTATACAGACTATACAAGACAGGAAAACACTATTAGCACTGGACAAATATTTATGTATCTATTATAATGCCAGCTAGAACATTATGTCCATGTATGAAGCCAATAAAATTTTCTGAAAATGCTCAGCCTGAGAGGGAACAAAAGTATAAAAGTCATTTAAGAGAAAACCAAGGCGAAGTGTGGTGGCTCAAGCCTGTAATACCAGCACTTTGGGAGGCCAAGGCAGGAGGACCCTTGAGGCCAGGAGACAGCCTGGGCAACATAGTGAGATCCTGTCTCTATAAAACATAAAAAACAACTAGCCAGGCATGGTGGTGCATGCCTGTAGTCCCAGCTACTTGGGTGGCTGAGGCAGGAGGGTCACTTGAGCCCACGAGTTCGAGGATAAAGAGAGCTATGAGTGTGCCACTGTACTCCAGCTTGGGCAACAGAACAAGACCCTGTATCTAAAAGAAAAAAGAAAAAGAAAACCAAGAAGTATGGTGAGGTTGGGAAGGATTCTTCAAGACTATAAAATCAATAGATACTTAAAATTTATTTATTCTATCTATATCAAAAATATTAACAGATTAATAACCCAAAATGAGAAAAATTCAAATAATCCTCTAATGTATCTTTTTTTTGTACAGGGAAAACAGAATAACTTCAAAAGAACCAGAACTAATCAATAAGGTAATGAACACTATTCAATGTCAATGTGTATCCTCCCAACACTTACCATACATTTATCTGCTTTTAGAAAAGAATACAACCCTCAAGGAAAATAGTATAGTAAGGTTAATCCAATATTCTGGAGTATCTTTCCCAACATTAAATTCTAACTTAAAGCTGAAATGAAGTAATTTATCAGGCTACTCTAGAATGGTGAGTTGATTGGATTTATATTTTTAAGCAGAAATAGAAAAATGGAAAAAGTACATGTTTTAGTATACAGATAACTTTTCATGCTAATAAGTGTATCGATAAAGAGACAAGATCAGTTCACTGTCAAACTGCTGATCTGATGACTAAGTAGTAGTTTGTAATAATCTCTGGCAAAATGGAAAACAGGCCATACATAGGAAAACAGAACTGAGTTCCCAAAAAGATTAAAAACAAATAAGGTAGTTCAGATGATAATTTTTTGAGAGATTCTCACAGTTAAGCAGTGACTGAGCACCTACTATGTGTCAGTTACTTTTCTAGATGCAAGGTGTAATGGTGAATGAGAGAGAAAGAATCTATGACCATTAAGCAGCTTACATTCGTGGTTGGGTGTGGTGGCTCACGCCTATAATCCTAGCACTCTAGGAGCCAAGGCAGGAGGATCACTTAAGCTCAGGAGTTTGAGACCAGCCTGAGCAAGAGCGAGACCCCATCTCTACTAAAAATAGAAAAAATGAGACGGGCATGGTAGCGCACACCTGTAGTCTAGTCCCAACAACTCAGGAGGCTGAGGCAGGAGGATTGCTTGAGCCCAGGAGTGGGAGGTTGCTGTGACCTAGCCTGATACCAGGGCACTCTAGCCCAGGCAACAGAGAGAGAGACTCTGTCTCGGGGGGGGGGGGGGGGGGGGGGGGGGGGAAGCAGCTTACATTCTGTGGGGAGAAGGGTGTTAGGGTAGGCAAATATACAAATAAGCTAAGACTTTCAGTTAAGGATAAAGGCTGTGAAGATGATAAAAATCGGGTAATATGATCAAGAGCTTATTTTTTTTTTTTGAGACAGTCTCGCTCTGTTGCCTGGGCTAGAGTGATGTGGCGTCAACCTAGCTCACAGCAACCTCAAACTCCTGGGCTCAAGTGATCCTCCTGCCTCACTCAGCCTCCCAAGAAGCTGGGACCACAGGCATGTGCCACCATGCTCAACTAATTTTTCTATATATTTTCAGTTGTCCAGCTAATTTCTTTCTATTTTTTTAGTAGAGATGGGATCTCGCTCTTGCTCAGGCTGGTCTTGAACTCCTGAGCTCAAACGATCCTCCTGCCTCGGCCTCCTAGAGTGCTAGGATTATGAGCCACCACGCTGGCCTGATTTTTAATTAATTTAATTTTAATTAATTTAAATTTAAATAGACACATATGGTTAATGGCTACCACATGGGACAATGCTACTCTAGAAAGAATGCTCTGGCTGCAGTGTGGAGAAGAGATTACAGCAAAGCCAACAGTGGACGCAAAGCAACCAGGGCAGAAGATATTATGACAGTCGAGGAAAAAAAAAATCCTTGAGGAAAAAAGGATTAGTTTTTGAAATACAGACTTGATAGTTAGCTAAATGGATGAATGAGAAAAACAAGAAACTTAGGCACAAGTTGTAAATGTAGACAGTGATAAGAACAGTGCTTACGTCTCATTTCCACAATGCTAACAATTACATTCCCAACAACTCTCACTGTTAAGTATTCTAAAATAACAATTTCTGGAAGTTATTTAGTAACTGGCACATGATGAGGTAGCAAACTAAACATTTTATGCCAGAAAGGCACAGCTTGATATTTTCTCCAGTCACTGCTGGTTGTCTATTGAAACAAAAGGGCAAATTAAACATATGGAGATTCTTCAGGGTCTATGTGTCCATCTGGGCTGCCACTAAGCAGGATGCAGAATCCAAGGAACTTTTGGTCCAATTTACAGTCTAATTTTATCTCAACTCTCAGCCTAAGAGAAAGGCAGGTTCTCAAGATTCTCTAAATGTAGCACTACTATGTAAACACATAGTATTTTACTTTTATGACAACATAAAATCATGTCTACCTGATCAACAGCTGTTGTCAAAAACAATTACTATTTAATTGGTTAAACTATTCATTGTTTGAAATGGAAAATATAAAAATTTAGAAGTCATTAGTTTATTAATATATTTACTATAAGACTGAATAAGATGCCTAGTTAGATCCTCATCAGTCACACATGACAAAAACAAAATACACTAAAAAGTAAACCTAAAAGAAAAGAATTTCTCTCCTTATAAGTGCCTTGTTCTAAGAACTGGTTAAAAATTTTGGAAATAAAGAACAGCTTGCAAGCACAAGGTTGGATAATGAAAATAAAGACTACTGTGGGTTTATAAATTTTATTATTTATTGTGGTGAAATATAGTAAAATTTGCCATTATTTTTAAGTGTACAATTCAGTGGTATTAATTATATTCACCATGTCGTGCAACCATCACCACCATCCACTTCCAAAACCTTTTCATCACCCTAAATAGAAGCTCTGTAACCATTGACAATAGCTTCCCATTCCCCATTCCCCATAAGTCCCTGATAAACTTTAAACTGCTTTCTGTCTCTATGAATTTGCCTATTTTGGAAATGGAATCATACAGTATTTATCCTTTTGTGTCTACCTTAATTACTTAGGATAAAATTTTCAAGACTGATCCATGCTGTAGCATGTATTAGAACTGGCTGAATCACTGTGTAAATATACGTATAATATTGTATGCATATATGCCATATTTTGTTTAGTCATCTGTTGATGGATACTTGGATTGTTTCCATCTTTTGTCTATTATGAATAATTCTACTATGACACATACAAATATCTTTTTGAGTCCCTGCTTTCAATTCTTTCAGGCATATACCTTGGAGTGAAATTGCTGGGTTATATGGTAATTCTATGTTTAGCTTTTTGAGAAACTGCCAAACTGCATTCCACAGCAGCTGCAATATTTTATATTCCCACCAACAGTACACAAAGGTTTCCAATTTCTTCTCATCCTTGCCAACACTTACTTTCTATTGTTTTTGTTTTTTTAATTGTACCCATCCTAGTAAGTATGAAGTGGCATCTCATTATGTTTGATTTGCATCTCCCTAATGACTAATAACACTGAGCATCTTTTCATGTGCTTATTAGTCATTTATATATCTTCTTTGGAAAAATGTCTATTCAAGCCCTTTGCCCCATTTTTTAATTGTGTTATTTGTTGAGCAGTAGTTGTTTTTCTTTTTTTTTTGAGACAGAGTCTTGCTCTGTTGCCTGGGCTAGAGCGCTGTGGTGTCAGTCTAGCTCACAGAAACCTAACACTCCTGGGCTCAAGCAATCCTCCTGCCTCAGACTACTGGTGTATGCCACATCTGGCTATTTTTTTTTTTTTACTTTTTGTAGAGATGGGGGTCTCACTGTGTTGCCCGAGTTGGTGCTGAACTCTTGGTCTCAAGCAATCCTCCCACCTCGGCCTCCCAAAGTGTTAGGATTACAGGTGTGAGTCACTGAGCCCCAACTTTATTCAAATTATTCACCATGCATCTCAAACATTTATCTTCATAATCACCACAACTATTTCTTGAGTCATTTAACAGCTTTTCAGAATAAAACATTTTCACTTCTTTGAAAATCAGTACTTTTGAGTATGTGTATGATGTCACCAGAAATTTTATCCAAAGCTACAAGCAACCATTTGCAAAGCATTAGGTATGTTGGTTGGGCTTTTCCATTCCTCTATGGCAAGTAGATATCCATGATCTCCAACACTGATCCACTCTATCACTTCAAAGTAATCTTTAAAAAGCCCATTAAGAAAGTTATCCAACACTTACAACTATAAGGTAATGCCCTCCAGAATAATTCTAAATCTGTTAAATTTCATTACTTCCTTAAAAAGAAAATTCTGCTAGGTGGTCTCTATGTGCTTCCTGATATTAGCACTGACTGACATTTCAGGTTAACATTTCTTTCCTAAACAGTACTTTGTTGTTCAAAATATAGGTTCAATATCCCTTATCCAAAATGATTGGGAACAGAAGTGTTTCAGATTTTGGATTTGGAACACTCAACCTGTTACAGACTTGAAAGAATATCACATAACATGAAAGTCTTTGTAAGACAACTCTCTTTACTATGGGATGATTTTGGAGGAAATGAGAAATCCAACCTTATCTTACATTTAAGAAGATGTGATAACGGAGAATTTCTGTTTTATGTTATTTCTAAAATTTCCCTTTCATCTCTGGGTTGAAAAAGATCCTTACTTAAGATTTTTAACAGGGCTGGGTGTGGTGGCTCATGCTTATAATCCTAGCACTCTGGGAGGCCGAGGCAGGAGGATTGCCTGAGGTCAGGATTTCAAGATCACCCTGAGCAAGAGTGAGACCCCCTCAGACCCCATCTCTACTAAAAATAGAAAAAACTAGCCAGGCGTGGTGGAGTGTGCCTGTAGTTCCAGCTACTTGGGAGGCTGAGGTAGGCGTATTGCTTGAACCCAGGAGCTTGAGCTAGGTTGACACTATGGCACTCTAGCCTGGGCAAGAGTGAGACTCTGTCTCAAAAAAAAAAAAAAG
>VBSM01003215.1:27537685-27552393 GCA_008086735.1 Cheirogaleus medius | reverse complement strand
AAAAAAAAAAAAAAAAAAAAAAACAGGCAATGGATTTGAACAGACATTTCTCCAAAGAAGATATACAAATGGACAATAAACACAAATTAAGATGCTCAACATCATTAGTGATTAGGGAAATGCAAACCAAAAATCACAATGAGATACCACTTCACCAGCCAAAAGAATGGTTATTAATAATTTTCAAAAAATTTTTTTAGAGATAGGGTACCCCCTGTCTCCCAAGGTGGAGAGGGCAGTGGCATCATCATAGCTTACTGCAGCCTCAGACTTCTGGGCTCAAGCGATCTTCTTGCCTCAGCCTCCCAAGTAGCTAGGACTATAAGTGCACGCCACCACCAAGCCTGGTTAATTTTTAAAATTTTTTTGTAGAGACAGGGTCTTACTATGTTGCCCAGGCTGGTCTTGAACTCCTGGCCTCAAGCGATCTCCCTTGGTCTCCCAAAGTGATGGGATTATAAGCATGAGCCACCATGTCCAGAAATATATTTTTTTAAGTGTTGGCAAGATGTGGCCAAATTGGAACCCTCATACACTAGTGGTGGGAACGTAAAATGGTGCAGCTGCTGTGAAAAGAGTTAGCAGATCCTCAAAAAGTTAAACATAGGGTTACCATATATATACATCCTAGGTATATATCCAAGAGAACTAAGAATATGTCTATATATAAAATCTTGACCAAGAATGTTCATAACAGCATTATTCATAATAGCCAAAAGGTGGAAACAACCCAAATGTTCATCAATAGGTGACTGGATAAACAAAATGTAGTATTATACTTACAATGGAAAATTATTCAAGGAATAACATGAATGAGCCTTGAAAACATGCTAAGTCAGAGAGTCAGTCACAAAAGACCACATATTGTATGATTCCATTTATATGAAATATCTAGAACAGGCAAATCCATAGAAATAGAAAATAGATTAATGGTCAGCCAGAGACTAAGGGTAAGAAGAAATAGAGAGTAACTATTAATGGTTTCTTTTTGAGGTGAGAAAATGTTCTACAATCAGACAGTGGTTATGGCTGCAAAACTCTGTGAATAACTGAATGGTACAATATAAAATGTTGAGTTTTATAGTATGTGAATTATATCTCAATAAAAAAATCTTAAAAGAACAAAATTTTAACTGCTTTGAATAAAGCGAAAAAGGGTCAAATTACAGGCTTTTAGTTTCACAAACATATAAAACACTTACCAAGGGATTTGGACTTGGTGAAAGATAACCTAAGAGATGAAAAAGAGGTATTCCACTAAATCTTTACAAAAGCCATGTTGAGAACTGCACAGAGAAATTCAAATCCCAGAAAGCTGACCTTTCCTTAAGGAATGCTTTTTAAAGCTTTTCTATAGTCTTTTTTTTTTTTTTTTTTACCAAAATCGAGTTCTCATTTATTATTTTTTTACAGACTAATTTTAATTAATCAACCAAGAAGTTTTTCTATAATCTTAGTACATAGGCCACGTTTCAAAGTTATTCTTGGATACTGAAATCATGCTATTTATTTACTTGTTTATTATTTTATCATCACTCTCTAAAACACAAACTCCAAGAGAAAGGGCCCTGTAGATCTTATTCACTGCTGCACCTCTAGCATCTAGAACAGTACCTGCACACACTAAGCATTCGACAAGTATTGACTCAGCTAATTTGTTGAACAAATAAAACTTTGCAATATTATTAGAGAACAGCAGTATTTTGTGAAACTATATTCTTATTTTCCTAGAAATGTGGGTTACGAAAAAGAAATGGCAGTTACAGCAAATTTAGGGGAAAATACTAAATAAAACAGTAAGTTCAATCAAAAGCCAGATCACCTCTTTGTGGTTCCTACTACATGACAACACCTACAATGAGGAAGATGAATTCAGTCTGCATTTCATGAACCCAAAAAGCTAAACTGCCAGAATGTTAACTTTCCAAAGGGGATAGAAGCAGGCAGAACAAACCCTCTTCTCTTTTGTCACCAAGCTTAGTTGTTTGAGCTGTACAATTACTGTAACAATATTTTTACCTTATTCTGTATCATGCTGGTGGGCACTCCTCAAGTTGTAAGTCTTAAAATAAATTGCTTTCAAATTCTACTTCTAGGCTGGGCGCAGTGGCTCATGCCTGTAATCCTAGCACTCTGGGAGGCTGAGGCGGGAGGATCGTTTGAGCTCAGGAGTTGAAGACCAGCCTGAGCAAGAGTGAGACCCCGTCTCTACTAAAAATAGAAATAAATTAGCTGGACAACTAAAAATATATAGAAAAAATTAGCCGGGCATGGTGGCATGTGCCTGTAGTCCCAGCTACTTGGGAGGCTGAGGCAAGAAGATCGTTTGAGCCCAGGTGTTTGAGGTTGCTGTGAGCTAGGCTGACGCCACAGCACTCTAGCCTGGGCAACAAGCAAAACTCTGTCTCAAATTAAAAAAAAAAAAAAAAAAAAAGAAAATTCTACTTCTAGGTATATATCTAACAGACATATATACATATGTTCACCAAAAGATATGTACAAGAATGTTCACAGCAGCACTATTTATAATAGCTAAAAACTGGTAATAGCCTAAATGTCCATCAATAATAGAATAAATGATGACATATTCATGATGAAACACTATACATATACAGCAATGAGAATGAGAAAACTACTGCTACACACAACAAAGGTGATTCTAATAAACATAATATTGAGGGGAAAAGAAAGCCAGAAACAAAAGGGTATAAACTGTATGACTATATATATGAAGTTCTAAAACAGGCAAAATGAACACAGTGGTTACCCTGGGAAGGGGAAGTAGTGACCAGAAAAAAGCAAATCAGAGCTTTTGGGCTTCTAGTAACAACTGTAAATAAAGTAACATAATACATGGTAAAATAATACCAGATATACAGAAAAGTCAATTTGAGACAATTTCTCAATAAAATAATTTCAGAGATTTATATTGGCACTACATGTGTAAAGTTAAGGTTATTTTAGCCATTCTAAGTTTTCTAATATGATCATACCTATGAAGTACTTTCGGTATCATATAAGGAATTGATTAAAAAATAAATGTTACCTAAAAATGAATTTATGGAAAAGAGTAGGGTAGTTTCTAAAAAAATTAAAAATAGCAGCCAGGCATGGTGGTACACATCTGTATTCCCAGCTACTCAGGAGGCTGAGGAAGGATTGCTTGATCCCAGGAGTTCAAGGCCAGCTTGGGCAACATAGCAAGAGCCTCTTAAAAAAAATTAAAATGAAAATTAAAACAGAATCACCATATGATCCAGCAATTCCACTTCTGGGTACGTAACCAAAATAACTGAAAGCAGGAACTCAAAGAGATACTTGTACACTCATGTTCACAGCAGTATTATTCACACTAGCCAAGAGATGGAAACAGCCCAAATATCCATAAACAAACAAATGGATAAACAAAATGGGGTATATGCATATAATGAGATATTATCCATTTCCAAAGAAATGAAAAAATATGACACATGCTACCACATAAACCTTAAAAACATTATGCTAAGTGAAATAAGACAGACACAAAATGGCAAACATTATAAAATTCCACTTATATGGAGTACCAGAGTGTTCAAACTCACAGAAACAGAAAGTACAATGGTGGCTGCTATAGGCTGAGGGGAGAAAGGAAAGAGGAGTTATTATTTAATGGGTACAGAATTTTGGGGGGGATGATGAACAAGTTCTGCAAATGGATCGTCTTGATGATTGCACAACAATGTGAATATACTTAATGCCACTGAATTGTACACTTAAAAATGGTTACAATGGTAAATTTTATGTCACATATATTTTACCACAATTTTTTAAAAAAGAATTTACCTTTTATCCAAAGCTCTCAATACTTTAGCAAAAACTTCCAATTCACAAAATTCACTTCCCAGTTGACATAATCGTCCTTGTTGGTAAAGCTGAAATAAAAAACAATATAATGACTTTAAATTTTTTTAGTTTAATTTTAATTTCTACTTTCATTATATTTGATGAATATAATCTGATGGATTTAATGAAAATGATTCAAAGTCAGTATCATTACACAGTAATATCAGGAAAGAAATCTAACACAAATTTCTACAATTCATACAAAAACATTTTAATAGTCGTATATAACTGTTAAGAATATTTGTTAAAAAAACTTAGAACAATACCTGGAACATGGTAAGTACTACAAAGGTACAGAATTATATATCTATTAAACATAAAAACTGTTAAATTCAAGAAACATATGAGCATGACACTTCACAAACATACTAACTGAGGAGCATGTCTATAGCAATCCAGAATGAAAGGATTTCTAATCAAGTCATAACCATTTATACACTCCGACTTTTTAGAACTGCTATTTAAAATACCATTTTAAGAAATGTGTTAAAATGTTTATCTAAAATAATATGTGTACATGGTTAAAGAGACAAATACTATTGCCCTTCCCCCTCAGCCTCAATTCCACCAAATGCTTTTGAATTTACATATGCTATATAAATAATACAGTGCCATAGAAGGCAGGAATTTTGTTATATTAGCTCACTTTACATTACAGGCACTCAACACTTAGCTCAGTTGAAGAAAATACAGGTTTCAGGAAAAGAACAAGGTCTAGAGTTCATTCTCCAAAAGGGGCAGTTAACTTTACTTTGTGCAGGGAAGACATACTAAAAACTCAGCACATTCTTGGGCATAAATCATTAGTCACAATGGAGGCCAGGTCAAATTAGGTACGTATTTTAATGCAAAGCCATAAAGACTGCTGCAAAAAATCCATAACTGCTGGAGGGGAGAGGAGACAGGGACTACCACCTGATGAGGAAGGGGAGAGGCATAAATGTTATCATCATAATAGGCGAATATTCATATTAACATTAAAACCTTCATAAGGAAAGATTTGCTATTTTTGGAGATGACTATTTTCTGCTACAGAAAAATAAGTGGTTCTGGGAATGTATACAGTAAAATTCACTATTACTGATTATTGTCATATTTACTTGACTATTAATCAATACAGAATAACTCAAGGAAAACAAAGCAGAGAATTTATTACCCAAATTCCTATTTGCGGGCTTAATGTGATAAATTTCTGATTTGAGACAGAAGAACACAGTTACGAAAATAAATACACACACTCCAAAAACACTAAGATAAAAATCTTACAGCCAGGGGTGGTGGCTCAAAAACAAAACAAAAAAACTAGCTTCTTACCAAAATGACAGACTCATCGTTACCAAACTTAAGGTTTAGAATTTCTTTTTCTTTTTTTAAGAGATGCTGTCTCACTCTGTCACCCAGGCTGGTCTTAAATCCCTGGGTTTGAGCAATCCTCCTGCCTCAGCCTTCTGAGGAGCTGGGACTACAAGAGCAAGCCACCACGCCCCACTCAGAATTTCTTTTATTAAGTAGAAGAATTGAAAATAAGTTATACAACTACTTTCCTATACTCACTAGTCAAATAAAAACAAATTTTATGTGTTCAACAACTCTATCCTTTTAATGACTAAAAACTGGTGTATCCTACTAAATGGATTTGAAAATTGAATTTAGAAAAGTTGCTGCTTTATAGTTTACAAATACGCCTTATTAACAAATACCAGCTTTTTCTATATTCAGCTGTTTATTTTTTCTAGTTAAAAATGGGCTCAGATTTAAATTGTGGGGAGAGGGTAACAATTTAATTGTTTCAATTCATCCTTACCAAGTTATCCAAATCCAAAAAAGGCAAATTAACACATTTTCTGAAGTAAAGGTGTTTTGGGATACCAATCTGGAATAAAAATAGCATCTAATCCTTACAGAAATCTTATATGTGCCAGGTACTGTTCTAGTACTTTTCATAAATAATTAATTCTATTCATTTACAGATGAGGAAACTGAGGCATACAGACTTAACTAATCTGTTCAAACTCATACAATTAGTAAGTGACAAAGCAGGAATCTGACCCCAGGCAGTCTATCCCTATATCCATGTTCTTAACAACTTCACTGTACTGTCTCTTTTTTATTTTTATTTTTTTGAGACAGAGTCTCACTCTGTTGCCCAGGCTAGAGTGAGTGCCGTGGTGTCAGCCTAGCTCACAGCAACCTCAAACTCCTGGGCTCAAGCAATCCTTCTGCCTCAGCCTCCCGAGTAGCTGGGACTACAGGCATGCGCCACCATGCCCGGCTAATTTTTCTATATATTTTTTAGTTGGCCAATTAATTTCTTTCTATTTTTAGTAGAGACGGGGTCTCACTCTTGATCAGGCTGGTTTTGAACTCCTGACCTTGAGTGATCTGCCCGCCTCAGCCTCCCAGAGTGCTAGGATTACAGGCGTGAGCCACCGCGCCCGGCCTTGTACTGTCTCTTGAAGATAATTTAACAGGAAATACAAAAAAGCATAAAATGGACAATTTAAAGCCTTTTAATAGAAATAATAGGAGATTTAAAAATTAATCCCTTCATAGATTCATACATCTTATGAAACAGAGCTTAGGAGAGAAAACTGATGTTTTAGGTTATGGTAATTATTTTCATATCAGGTTTTTAAAACTTTAATTATTTTAGTTCATTATTACAGTGTTTACATTCTGTATCCACAGAATAATGAGGCTACCAAAAGGCTCTATCACTACTTTTAGCAGTTCATACCTTAAAGAAAATAAAGAAAAACAAGCTTATTTCTAGAAGCAGGCAAATTACTTCCCTTCAGATATAAAAAGGTAATAAAAATATAATTAAAACATTATATAGGTATGAAGATAGACAAAATGTAAAGTTCAAAAACAGACTATAGTATATGTAAAAATTAACAAATGACAAAAAAATTTTTAAATCACTGAGGAAACAAAAAAATTAGTTAATAAAGAGTACATAAAAATGGGGACACAAAGATGTCTACCTGATAAAATATCATGTTACAAAAATATTAATAAATTCCAGACTTATCAACGTTTTAAAAGTGTTAAAAAATTAAATCATTGCAGTACTAAAAGCTACCAGGTAACATTGCCCTTCTAAGCATCTTATCACAGCTAAAAATCATAAAGGAAGAGGTGACTACATTAAAACCTAAAATGTCCGTGAATATAAAATACACAAAAATAAAAAATGCTGTACAATAAAGCTAAACAAAATATTAGTAGCATACATGTGTAAGAGTTAATATCTTTAATACACAAAGGAGTCTAATAAAAAGACGAATGGCCTTGTGGTGTTTTTACAAACAAGGGCTTTCAGAGAATAAAATAAAAATAGTGTTAGAAAGTGTCTTGCAGTGCAAGAAAGCCCAAAAGCCAGAGAACTCTCTGGGGGATAAAGATGGGTATGAAAGCCTTCCTTAACCCAAGGATTCTAAACTGGCATGGCTGCTTTCCAAGTCAATTCAAAATTACCACAGGCTATAAGGGAATGTAGTTTTATTTCCAACAACAAAAACTTAGAAAAGTTTAGAAAAAGATATTAAAGAAATTGAGTCCAAAACTAAGAATAACTATGAAAAGTCACACTAATGTGTGTACACACAGATCCAATGAAACTTGTGTATCTCACTCATGTTTGAAATTCTATGTTAGTGAGTCATTAAATAGCAAAAACTTCAGAAATGAAAAAAGTTATCAAGGAAAAAAGACCATGATACAAGTGAACAAGATCCCGAAAAGTTCAAGTTATATAATTCCACTTTTGTTTTTAAATTGTGTATCTACACTATATATGCATACATGTAAAAGTCTAAAATGATAGCCAGTAAAATGTTTATATATATGGCATTGGATTTACATCTCAAATTGTTCACCTAGATTACTGCAAAGGTTTGGTAGAACTGGTCTTTCCATCACCACTCTTGCCTTCCTCTAATCAACTGTCTACACGGTAGCTGGAATGATCTTTTTAAACAGTGAATAATATCATACCATTCCCTTGTTTAAAACCATTCAATGGCACCCCCAATGCACTTAAAACATAATCCAAAATCTTTAATGTGACCTATGAGTTCCTAAAAGTCATCTGACCCCTGCCTATCTTTCTGACCTCACCTTTTAGTGTTCTTTCTCTCTGTCTCTTATATTCCTGCCACCTTAGCTTTCTTAGCTTGTGACTTTTGCACACATATGCTGCTGCCCCCACATGAAGCACTGCAACTTGATTCTTCGCCTGGTTTATTTGTAACTCATCCAAATCATCTCAATATCTAGGTCACTTCTTCACCAAGACCTTCCCCTGACTCCCCAGTCTAAATTCTATTTCTTGGCTGGGCAAGGTGGCTCATGCCTGTAACCCTAAAACTACTTGGGAGGTTGAGGAGGGAGGATCGCTGGAGGCCAAGAGTTGGAGACCAGTCTGGGCAATAGTAAAACCTCATCTCTACAAAAAATAAAAAATTAGCCAGGCATGGTAGCACATGCCTGTAGTCCTAGCTACTTGGGAGGTTGAGGCAAGAGGATTGCTTGAACTCAGGACTTTGAGGTTGCAGTGTGCTATGATGATGCCACTGTACTCTAGCCTGGACAACAGAGGAAGACCCTGTCTCCAAAAAAACAACAACAAAAAATTCTGCTTCCTGTTAGACTTCCCATAACACTCTGTATTTTTCCTTCTTCATAGTGGCATCAAGGCATGCATGCATTCACTTAACAAGTCATTTGTTAAATATGTCATTCCATTACACTCTACATTGTATGAGGTGACCACAGTCACTCCAATACCCTCAATATCTAGCACAGTGCCTAGCACTAGGTATACTTCAATATTTTCTGAATGAAAAATCCAAATTGGTAGTTACCTACTTTGGATGGAACTCGGAACCTCAGAAGAAACAAAAAAATTCAAGAAAAAGTCTCTACTTCGGAGTTTATAATTACAGAATCAATGACTTAGTTTTATTACATCTTTCTTTAATGAAACTGTCCAGATTCATCTGGTTGGTGAATTTCACACTTAGGGGAAAACCCCAGTTTCACACACTGTTACCACTGTCTCCCCAATCAAACTGTAACCACCTTAAGGAGAAAGATTTAGTAGGCGGTCTTATGTCCTGTCTTTATAATACTCTGTACAGAACAAGCTAATGAAATAAATTATAAGAACCAATTTGAGTGCAAACTTGATAAGCTAGAGTCTTGAGGAACAAGAAAGTGCCACTACCTAGTGGAAAAGATATCTTAAATTTTTACTTGTGAGAAAATGACAAAAAGGGAAAAATGAAGAACAAATTCTGAAGATAGCTGTTTAAATTTCCAGACAAAAAATAGGTGTTTCTTATTTTAACATCTGATCTTTTTACCAAGTACTCTGGCATATTCATTACATGAAACTCTTAGCTTACTGTACACCTTTGTGATTTTCACATCAAAGGCAAGAATATTACAACTAGGAACATTCTATTTATTATTTGTTTTTATTAATTTAATAAATATCATGAACATCTGTGTAAGGTACTGTGCTTGATTTTGTGGACCATAGTCCCCACAGAAATACAAAGTCAGTAAGAATTGTTCTCTGATTTCAAAAAATTTAGAGCCTTTGCCAGGCTTGGTGGCTCATGTCTTTAATCCTAGCACTCTGGGAGGCTGGGGAGGGGGGATCGCTTGAACTCAGGAGTTAGAGACCAGCCTGAGCAAGAGTTAGACCCCACCTCTACTAAAAACAGAAAAAATTAGCCAGGTGTCATAGTGATCGTTTCTAGTCCTAGCTACTTAGGAAGCTGAGGCAAGAGGATTCTGGAGCCCAGGAGTTTGAGGTTGCAGTGAGCTATGATGACACCACTGCATTCTACCCAGTGCCTCAAAAAAAAAAAAAAAAAAAAAAAAAAATTAGAACCTATCAGAATAGAAAAATAATTAATGTTCACAGATTATATGATGAAGGCAGGCAGAATGCCTTAGGAACACAAAACACTCACTCCAAGGAAGAACTTCAGTTGAGTTTTGCAGAGGAATGGGAGTAAAACTTCTAACAATATGGCAGACAGCACTCACACAGATGTAAATCCTCCAGCCCTTTTCAAACACAGAGAAATGCTGGATATAAAATCATAAAATTACTTTCAGATAAATAGCCAAGTCTGAAGCTAAGAGTTGAAATTCTACATTGTCCCAAATTAAGAAAACACAAACTCAAAAACAGCTGGGAAGAAAGAAAAACAGAATAATTTATACCTCTGAATGGTTTCAAGTTAGAGAAGCAAAGACCAGAAAGGAGACCAGGCAGTATATCCCATAAACAAAGAGACCTGGAGATTATCTACCCAACTTAAAGCCAGGAGTAAAAAGGTCTAACATCTCCTACAACCTTAGCCAAAAGTCTCCCATGAAAAACTGAAACCTCCAGCCCAGGATACATGTGGGCATGGAGTCCGAAATCATACTACTTAGATGATTTATAGTCCCCAAACTCAGAACCTGGCACTAAAAACTGGTCTGAAACCAGTTAAGACTCCATAGAAACAAATGCCTTTTGGGGTGATAATGTTTTATATATTGATCAGCAAAATCTAGACTGCAGAGAACTCTGTAGAGCCTATAGGACAAAGGAATCTGTTTCTTCAACAAATAAATTGCAAAGAAATGAAAACAGAGAAGGAAAGGTAACAGAACAAGAGAGACTTAAGAGATGTTATCAACCAACATCTACAAAGGTATAGACAGAGAAAAAGAAGTATAATTTCTCAATTTCTTTCATGGTTTTTAGTTATTAAATTCTCCCTTTGGTCATTTGTACTTTCCTAGAAACCTAATTTCATTAAGTTTTCCAGACTGATTAGCATAGCATTATACGAGCTATTCCATAGCCAAAAAAGCTATTCTATGATTTAAAAAGCTATTTTTCTCCTTTTCATTGTATCTATGGTTGTTTTCCCTTTCTCATTTCTAATTTTGAGAATTCGAGCTTTTTCCTATGTGTCTTGATTTTGCTAACTAGCAAATTAACTAATTAGCTGAATTATCTATTTTTCTTTTTAAACAACCACTTGGACTTATTTCTCATTCAGTCCAACAATTCTTTTTTTAGAATATAAGTATTTAGGCTATTCTCCTCTTAGTATTATGCAACTTTGTGTCCCACATATCTTATTCTTAAAAATTCTATTTCTTTTAAATATATGTTTTTCTGTTTATCAAAGTAACACATGGTTATAAAAATCCAAGCATTAAAAAATATACAGAGGACATATATACAAAGTAAAAAGTGACTGCAATCCTAGCCCTTGAGTAAACACCATTAAAATTTTGTTGTGCTCCTCTCTAGATTCCTTTTTCAATGCACACACAGAAATATCCACATATATTCTCCTACTTAAAAAAAAAAATCACACAAGATTATGTTATTCATATCACTTTGTAATGAGCTTTTTATTCTCCCTACATGCTCTGTTTAATTAGCATACAGTTGTTTTTTATTTTTGCCACCATAAACAATGCTGTATTGAACATCCTTGATTAGAATTTTCTGCACACTCAACAAGTATTTCTGGAAGAAAAAATCTTTAAATGGTATTGTAGGTTAAAGGGTATAAGTGACTTGAATTTTTAAATCTTGAAGATCTGATTGGTGAAGGCTGATTTTAAAAAACCTTACTGAAGCATAACATACATATAGAAGAACTCATATTCTAAGTATAAAGCTTGATAAATTTGCACAAGGTGAAAATGTACACAGCATCCAGATGATAAAAAGAGAATATTACCAAAATCTCAGAAGCCTCCCTCATATCCCTGCACTGTCACTATCATCCAAGGGTAATCTCTCCTACACTTTAATTTTGCCATTTTTGAACTTTATATAATGGAGTCATATATTATACGCTCATGGTTTCCAAACTGTGCACCAAGGTGCCCTGGGACACTGCAAGATATTTTGAATTTGAGAGAAATAATCTTCAACATCTGTATTACACTATGCCAACTACTAGACTGCTATACTATATTGCTTTCAATGATGTCTTAATCTTCATGAAGCTGTGTTTTCAGCGGTTGCTGTGATAAAAAGTAATATGCAAGAATCAATATAGAACAGGAAATGAGGGTGGGGTGGTTCAATCTGATTGCAAGGATTGAGATGCTGCACAGTGCCCAACAAACTCAAACATCCCATTAGTAATTGTGGTTAAGAATGAAATACTTAGGCCAGGCGCGGTGGCTCACGCCTGTAATCTTAGCACTCTGGGAAGCCCAGGCAGAAGGATCGCTCAAGGTCAGGAGTTCAAGACCAGCCTGAGCAAGAGCGAGATCCCATCTCTACTAAAAATAGAAAGAAATTATATGGACAAATAAAAATATATAGAAAAAAATAGCCAGGCATGGTGGCACATGCCTGTAGTCCCAGCTACTCAGGAGGCTGAGGCAGAAGGATCGTTTGAGCCCAGAAGTTTGAGGTTGCTGTGAGCTAGGCTGATGCCACGGCACTCCAGGCCGGGCAATAGAGTGAGACTCTGTCTCAAAAACAACAACAAAAAAGAATGAAATACTTTTTTTTCTTTCAACTCTGTGCATTTTTAAGAGTTTTTAAAACATTTTTTAATAGGTGTTAGAATATAAATATTAAGGTGTTTTGACCTTACTACTTAATATAAACACAACCGTCCGGTATTTCTTTTCTTTTCTTTTTTTCTGGAGACAGGGTATCACTCTGTCACCCAGGCTGGAGTGAGACAGAAAGTTTAGGACCCTCTGGTATATATTCCTGGGACTGGTTTATTTCATTCAATATCATTTGTGAGATTCATCCATATTGTTTCAAGCAGTTGTCATTCATTCATTTTCATTGTATAATATGACTATATGACTATCCTACAATTAGTATATATATCTTAAAGTGGAATTACTGGGCTATAGGGTATGTATATGTTCAGTTTTAGTAGATAATATTACTTTTCTAAAATGGAATATCAATTTACACTCCCACTAACAGTGAGAGTTTTGGTTGCTCCAAATCCCTGCTAATATTTTTCCTTTTCCATTTAGTCATTCTGATGGGTGTACAGAACAGCATTTCCCTCAAGACAAAATGAGGTCGAACTGCTTTCTACATATTTGACTGGCCTATTGAACATTCTCTTTTTGGATGCTTATTCAAGTTCTTTCCCATTAAAAATTTTTAAAACTTGGTTATTTTTCTTTGCTATTTATTAATTTGTAGCTCTTTAGATGCAGGATGACTCCTTTGTCAGATATATGTACTGCAAATATCTTCTCCCATTCTGTGTCTTGGCTTTTTACTAGTTTTTTTGTTTGTTTGTTTATTTGCTTGTTTTTGTTTTAAGAGACAGGGTCTCCCTCTGTCATCCAGGCTGGAGTGCACTGGTATGATCATAGCTCACTGTAGGCCTGAACTCCTGGGCTCAAGCGATCCTCTTGCCTCAGCCTCCTGAGTAGCTGGGACTACAGGTGCGAGCACGATGCCCAGCTAATTTTTTTTTTTTTTTTTTTGTAGAGATGGAGTCTTGCTATGTTGCTGAGGCTGGTCTCAAACTCCTGGCCTCCTCCTGCCTCAGCCACCCAAAGTGCTGGGATTACAGGCGAGAGCCACCATTCCTGACCTTTTCACTCTGTTAATTATATCTTTTGATGATCTTAATATGGCCCATTATAATTAGAAATATAGAAAATTTATCAAACTTCCTTTATATTTAGCTGATTTTGCATCCTAATTTAGCAATCTTTGATGATATAATAACATTTTTTCCCCAAAAATCTTTTATGTTTTACATTTAGATCAGCAAACTTTCTGGAAATGATTTTTGTGTATGATGTGAGTTAAGGTCAAGATATTTTTTCCCTCATATAGATACCTAATTGACTAACACCACTTACTTGACTTTCCTTTCTTCATGGTGCTGCTGTGTCTCTTTTATCATAAAGCAGGTGACAGTATGTGTCAGTCTGCTTCTGGACTGTTTTGCTGCATTGGTTTACTTGTCTACCCAAGTGCCAATACCATATTATCTTGTTACAGCTAGGTATTTGGTAGTCTAAGTTGTCCAGATTTCCCTCCTTCATGATTGGCTAGATATTGCATTTGAATCTGCATTTCAGTTGAGCACCCTTTGATGTTCGCTGGCCAGTCATACTTCCTCTTCTATAAGCTAGCTGTGCAGGTCCTCTGGACATGAGTTGGCTGCTTTTTTCATACTGAATAGTATTAGATCTTGCTATATCAGGAAACTTGCCCTTTATCTATCAAATGTTGTCACTTGCACAGTCTTCTTAAAAGTGTGCTTACAATTTTTTTCCTCTACTTTTTAATGCACTTGAAAGTATCAATTTCTTTTTTTCCTCTCTGGGTTTTGGTTTCATACTTAGAAAAGCCCTCTTCATGCCAAGATGGCATTAGTGTTGGCAAGATGACAAGACAAGAGGTAAAGACAGAGGACCTTGCCTTTATATTACTTATTTTTTTAAAAGTCGGTCAAATTTAGCAGTAGAGGGTTGTATACCAACTTTACTGACACTAATATTAATAAGTTCTGATTAACTCACTACCATTGGGCCAGCCTATATTACTTATTTTTATAACTTGTAAATTATCTTATAATAATTTCTCTAAAGAAGAAATTTTAGTCATTTCCCACTGCAAGATATTGACCCAGTAATTTATTCTGATACTTTTATGATTTCAACAGCCAAATTTAAATCTTAAATTCACCTGGAATTCATTTTGGTATAGAGTGTGAAGCAGAGGTCTTTCCCCCCAAATAACCAGTTGCCAAAGGCATTTTTATTTTTTTTATTTTTTTTTTTTT
>VBSM01003215.1:27472118-27487561 GCA_008086735.1 Cheirogaleus medius | reverse complement strand
AAAAAAAAAACCAAAAAACAAAAAAAACAGTGCTTTACAGTTTAGCATAGCGGAGCACTGAGTGTTCTAAGATAATCTGCTCCTATACTAGCTCAGAAACCAAATTTGTTAGCACCTAAAAACAAATGCAATGTTTGAATTTGATTAGTTTCTATCTTAAAGGTGGTCTTCTCTGATTTTGTCTCAAATTCTGAACAGTGCACTATTTGGGGCATAAAACCTTCTCCAACAGAAACACAGTAAATAGTACTGCTGAGTAAAACTAAACTATGCAGTAATTAAGTCAAGGAAAAAAAAACACCCTTTTTCTAAATTATTTAAACAAATAGCTTTTCAGAAAGTGAGAGAAAAAGAACTTTTAATCACAGAAAAGCAATAAATAAAGAGTAGGCCACATCTCTTTAGAAAAAGGCTTAGTGTGGAAGTAGAGCTGTCTGAAGAGAAAAAGGTATGAATATTTCTTTCTACATTAATGACTCAGAAACCAGTTATCTGCAGCAAACATGACAGATTGAATTTCCATGGCTAATTAAGAACACATACAGGTTTGACACCTTTGGGACTCAGGCAGCAGTGATTCTAATCTGTGTCTCCTACCAATTCACATTGGTGTATAATGAATGTGACAGTGGTAGTCAGATTAGACTGATTATTTTGTTAAATATTGAGTTGCAAAAAAACAAGGTCAGGGTAAAGGCAGTTTTACATAATTTAACCTCTTGAGACACATTATCTCACAGTTGTAAATACACAGAGTAGCTCTAATAGATGGACAATGGACTACTACTTGGTAGATGTCACTGATATTTTCTAGCTATGGGAAGAAATAATAGCAAATTAATTAGATTCTTATTTTACTTCTAAAATTAACTCTTAGAGTGTATGTTTGAAGATTTTGAACTCAATAATTGAAAGCAAGATATGACTCTTAAAATAACATATCGGTGGATAAGAATAGTTAACATTGAAATAGATTCACAGGTATATAGAAACTCACTATCTAATAAAGGGAGTGTCAGTAACTAATGGATAAAAATGGATCATTTTACAAAATACATTGGGAAACACATCTACTTGAAAGAAATTCAAATTTACCTTATGCCAAAATAATTCCAGATAAACTTGAATGTAAAAACACATTTTAACCATGAAAATATTGGAAGAAAATAAAATTTGAGTCATATTTAACTGATCTCAGAAGTGAAAAGAACATTTTAAACATAAAACTACTGGTAATATAATAGAAAAGTTAAAAATGTTTTTTAGGATATTTTATCACACATTTTCTTGTAGTGTTTTTAAAAATATTTATTTATCATTAAAAACAATGCTGCTTTTCTGTGAAACATGTTTCAGAAAAACAACAACAACAACAACAAAAAACACCCCAAAACCAATGCTGCTGTAAAAGTCCTTGTAACTTGTGCAAAGATGCCTGTATAGTTAAATTCCCAGCAGTGGAACTTCTGGGTCAAAGGATATATGTAGTTTAAATTTCAATGGATATGAATCAAAAGAGAAATATCAAACTATATTCCCACTAATAGATTTGGTGTTTGTCTTGCTCTGTCACCCAGACTGGAGTGCAGTGGCACAATTAATTGTAGCAGCTCACTGCAGCCTCGAACTCCCGGGCTCAAGGGATCCTCCTGCCTCAGCCTCTTCAGTAGCTGAGACTACAGGTGTAGGCCACTATGCCCTCCTAATCCCACTAATAGTTTATGAAAGAGCTTGTCTCTCACACTTTTCCTACCTCTACATATTATCAAGCTTAAACTTTTTTTGCCAACCTAATGGGTAAAAAAAATGTGTTTCTTCTTGCACTTTCACATTTTAGTTTTAGCTATTTAATCCTCTTGTCATACTATTTTAAATGTGGTATGAATTAAGGACTTGACCTTCCTCCCACACCCAAGGATAGTTTTCTCAACAAAGGAATAGCCAATTGTCCTAATACCAGAGAGTGAATAATCGATCGCTTCCCCAATTATTTGAAATGCTACATCTACTACATACTCCTTCACACATATACATTGATCCATTTCTGGACTTTGTTCTATTCTATTGATCCGTTTGGTTATTTCTCTGTTAATGCTAACTTTATAGGATATTCTGGTATCTGTAGGGCCACTAACCACCTTCTTTCTCAATACCATCTTGGCTATTCTTATCCATTTTCTCTTCCAGATAAATATTAGAATCAAGTTGATATTCTAATCAAATATTAGAATCAAATTGATAAATATTAGAATCAAGTAAAAAAAGAAAATCCAGTTGAGATTTTGATTAAAATTATAATAAATCTGTAGATCAATTTGGGGCAAATTGAATTTTCTCATCTAAAAGCATGGTTATGTTTTTCCATTTATTCAGGGCTTCTTTTTTTCTTTAGTGAAATTTCATAGTTTTTCTCACATAAATTTTGCATATTTCTTGCTAAGTGAATTAATGAATCAATTCACTTAACAATTCTTTGTCCTAGGCTCAGAGTATACAGGGATGAACAAGACAAATTTCCTGTTCTCATGGAGCATATTCTAATAGAGAGACAGACAATAAATAAATAGACAAACCAAAAAAGATCAGCTAGTGAGAAGTCATTGCAGAGAATTAAAATAGGGTTATATGATAGAGAGACATTGGGTGGCTACTTTAGAATGGATGATTAGGAAAGTCTCTCAATATTTAAACTGAGATCTCAGTACCAAGAAGAATCCAGCCTTGGAAAGCTGGTAGGGGTGGGGAGAGCATTCCAAGGAGAGGGAACAGCTAGTGCAGAAATCCCTAATTTTCCTGGTAGCTTGATATTTTCTGTTCAAGAAACAGGAGGCTGAGGTGGGAGGATCGCTTGAGGCCAGGAATTTGAGACCAGCCTGAGAATTATCGAGATAACATCTCTACTAAAAAAAAAAAAAAATTAGCCAGGCGTGGTGTCCTGTGCCCATAGTCCTAGCTACTCAGAGGCTGAGGCAGGATGATCTCCTGAGCCCAGTTGTTCAAGGCTGTAGTGAGCTGTGATCACACCACTGCATTCCAGCCTAGGGTGACAGAGTAAGACTCTGCCTCAATAAAAAGAAACAAAAAGAAACCCAATAAGGATAGAGGGTAGTGGGGAAGAGAAAAGTTGTTAGGAAAAGATGTTAGACAAACATTTAGGGGCCACATAGATAATGTAGGCCTTCATAAGAAGTTTGCATATTCCTTAAAATGTGATGGGAAGACATCGAGTATGCTTAGTAAGGGAATGACTTGATCTGATTTATGGTTTTTGAAAGATCACTATAGCAGCTAACAGAAAAAGGACTAAAAGGACCAAGAGTAAAAGAAAGGAGATCTGTGAGGAGGCTGGTGTAGTGGTCCAGGCAAAAGGTAATAGTGGCTTTCAGTGGGGTGGTAGTGCTAGTGCTAGTGAAACATAATGTGTTCAGTATTGATTTTGGTGCTTTAGTCAAACCAGATTTGCTGATGAATTAGAAGGATGGAAAGTGGTGGGGAGAGAGGGAGGAGAGTAGAGAAAAGAGGAATAAACACTAACTCCTAAGTTTTCTGGCTTGAATAGTGTGGGAGATGATGATGTCATTTACTGATATGGGTAAGACTGAGAGAGGAGGAGATATGGGGAAGAAATTGAGTTTGTTTTAGCCATGTTAAGATGAAATGCCCATCAGACATAATGTGGAACTGTCAAAGATGCACTTCTATATAGTCTGGGATTAAGAGTAAAGTTTAGGCCTGGAGATATAAATTTGAGAGTCATTAGCAGATAGTTTTTATTTTTATTTTTTTAATTTTACTAGTAACTGGTTGTGTTGCTTTGAAGCAGATAATTTTTAGAGCCATGGTCCTAGATAGTGTTACCTTGGCCCTACATCAAAAGAATTGGCAAATGAATGTGTGTTATTATAAGTTAAAATAAAATGTTTAAGATACACATGTTTAAGGTACATATGTTTAAGGTATAAATCTGGTGAAAGCTGTCAAATGAAGCAGAGAGGTCAATGAACAAGAGAATTGGAATTTAATTTGGTAATTAGGAGGTCAGAAATGGCTAGTTCAGGAAGGTTAAGAGGATGAAGGCCAGATTATAGGAGAGTAAAATGAAAAATAAAACTACTGAGAAAATCAAGAAGCTTAATTGAAATAAATAATAACAATGATAGTTAACATTTATTGGATGCTTATTGGATGCAGGCATTGTGCTAGACATTTCTGGTGCATAATCTATTTTTTTACAATTTAGGAGGTAGGTACTAAGTAACTTGTGCCAAGTTAAACAGCTAGAAAATGAAATAGATTTTTCTGTTAAAGCATATGCTAGGGTGGGTGAATGGGGGGAACCTCAGGATTTGTCTGATGGGAGAATGCCCTAATGCCTATGAGAAAAGAGCCCAGGACAAAGTCTTGGGGGTACTCCCAACTCCCAAGAACCTCAGGTCTGTGAAAAATCAGCAAAAGGAAATGAGAAGGGGTACTCAGTCAGTGAGGTAGGAAGAAAACTAAGTATGGTCTCTTAGAAGCCAAGAGAAGAAAGCTTCATGAAGGGAACAATAGTTTCACTTGCTACTAAGTTTCAAGAAGGAAGCAAACCATGGTTGAACAGAAGTCAGTGAGAAGAACTGAGAAGTTTTCATTACCTTTGGAACCAGAGAGGTCTGGTTATCTGTAAAAGTAGCCTTAGTGGCATGATGGGGATGGCTGCCTACTTGAAATAGATTTAGGAGAAACTATGAGGTAGGAATTGGAAATAGCATGTAGATAGAAGTCTTTCAAAATATTTTGCTATGAAGGGGAGCAAAGAAATAGGGCAATATAAAGAATCAAGGCAATTTTTAAGATTAAAAATCAGAACATGGTTGTACACAAATGGAAAATGACCCAGTAGAAAAGGAGAAATTGATGAGGCAGAAGCAAGAAAGGACAATTGTAGCAAAGCTGTTGAAATGAAGAGAGGAGAAAAGATCTAGAACAGAAATGGAGGGGTTGCCTTTGATAATAGCAAGGCCATTTCACCATGAACAGGAAGATGAAGAACCGTGAAGCCAAGGTATTGTATGGAAGATATGGATAAAATTTTGAAAAATAAATGGCTGAGAAGTGACAGGAATTGTGGAAGAAAGGAAGACAGTGGGCCCTGAACCAATGAGGGGAGAGTTACCAGGGATCAGTAGGTGACAGCATCTTGGAGTAGTGGCAGTTTGCATAAACAAAAACTTGGGTTTTTGAAGGTGGAAGGAAGCGAGGTGCTTTGGAGGTAACATGAGGCACAGGCCATAAGATAAGAATACCTGTGAGAGGAAAATTAACCTCTTGAAAACTTGCAAGGGAGGTGTTTTGCCAGGTGATAAACTAGGTTTCAGTTGGAAGGGGAAGATGATGGGAACATTTTAGAGAAGCAGCTAAGAGTAAAATGGAAATGGCTGATAACAGATGTTGAAATCTGAAGTGTGGAGTGAAATGGTTAGCATGGTTAGTGGAGTGGGATATGGAATCAGATTAATTGAAGTAGAGAGTAGCATGGAGATACTAGTGCGGGTAATGATGGATGACCCAGAGGCTGCTCGTTGTGATTGAGGTTAAAAGGATTATAAGGCATAATGGAATTATCTTTTGGTAATCTCTTGGGTCAAAGGTGGGTGAACTGTTTAAACTGAACAATACAGAGCTACATAAACTTTTTGTTTGCAGGTCTTGTGGTTTGGAGGCTACTGGATTAAAATTGCTAATATTTCATCCAGGAGTTTTGTATTCATAGTTATGAAATACGGTCTATAGGTTTCCTTTTAGTGTTATAATTGTTAGGTTTTGTTAACAAGGTTATGATCAGCTCTCAAAATAACCTGGGATTTTTTTTTCAAGCATTTGTATGCCCTAGAACCATCTAGTCTAGTGCTTTTTGAGGTAGGGTATATCTTTGACTATGTTTTCATTTTTATTTAATTGGTCTATTCAGACTTTCTGTATGTTCTTGAGCTGACTATGCTTATTTACATTTTTATTGGTGTATTTTTTCCATTTGTATTTCTTGTGCCAACTGTTGGTATTTGCATTTTCCCCATTCCCATTTCCCTTCTAGTAGTATTCCATTTCAACATCTCGAAAGTTGTACAGGAAAAGAGCATACTAAAGAATTGATGATAAAGTTGCCAAAAATAGTGAATTTTAAACTAATTCACTACAAAAATGTTTGCTACTGAGAACATACTAATTTATCCAGAGGCTCATTTCACTTCTTTATAACTGTTTTAACTTTTATTCTATTTATCTGTCTCTGCTGCTTAATTCAGAAAGGCCTATTTTAATTCCGTGGAAATCCGTGCATAGGTTTTAGCTCTTGGATTGTGACCTACCGGGTGAAGAGCGGGGACGACAGGGGACGATAACCAAATTGTCAGAGCACTGGAGCTCTTGGCAGAAGTTTTAGTAAGCTATTTTTAAGTGCTAACTTGCAGTGATACCACAGGAATTAAATGTTGTATCTAGTGCTAGTCGGCAAAAGTACATTTAACAAAAGCTGAAAAGATCTGCTAAGAATTAGTTAAAATACAGCCCATTTAAGTCTCTGATATACCTAGTTGTGTGAGACTGTGCACTTGATGGTGGAAATTTCCTAAGTTTTTTTTAACAACAAAATTGGATCGTCTCTCTCCTCAATTCCCAGTCGGATATGTCCAAACCAAATCCAGTTCAAGGGTGCCACACTTTCCCCAGCCTGTTCACAAACGACCTTTTGAAGAGAGGTTTCCCGCCCTTTCACTTCAAGAAGTGGAAGGTGAAATCGTTTCCCCTACATTCTCCATCCACACTCGCGGGAGGCCAGAGACTACACCGCTTTCCCCGCAAAGCGAGCAGCGAGACGCCAAGGGCAGTAGGCCGCATTACGAAGCCGGGGCGAGGGCAAAAAGGCGACAGACCAAGTTGTTCCGTAAATGCTGAACAACCGTGGAAAACCCGGAGGGTGCAAAAGCCCACTGCGTGGGGCAAGAGACCAGGTCTGAGCGCGGGCCCAGCGCCCGCGGGGGGAGGAGGGAGCGCGGCCGTTGGAGGCGGGAGCTAAGGCGGGGGGCAGGGGGCGGGGAGCGGAGGGCGGGTTCGCTCCAGTCGACTCCGCATTGGTCGGGCGCGGAGAGCCGGGTGACGACAGCCGGAGAGAACGCCTGATTTGTGTGGTGGGCGCGGGCGGGCGGGAGCGGCGCAGTGCGCAGGCGCAGCTGCCTGGCTCCTCTCTCTCCCCTGCGCTCTGGCCCAGCTCTCGCGGACAAGTCCAGACAACGCGCGCCCCCCCTCCGGGACCGCCCCCTCCCACCGCTCGACGTCGTCGAAGATAAACAATAGTTGGCCGGCGAGTGCGAGTGTGTCTCCCGCCGCCGGATTCGGCGGGCTGCGTGGGACCGGTGGGATCCCGGCCAGCCGGCCATGGCGGGGCTGTACTCGCTGGGAGTGAGCGTTTTCTCCGACCAGGGCGGGAGGAAGTACATGGAGGACGTTACCCAAATCGTTGTGGAGCCGGAGCCGACTGCCGAAGAAAAGCCCTCACCGCGGCGGTCGCTGTCTCAGCCGTCGCCTCCGCAGCCGTCACCGCCCGCTCTTCCTGGCAGCGAAGTCTCGGGGAAAGGCCCAGCGGCGGCAGCCCGAGACGCTCGCGACCCTCCCCCGGACGCCGGGGCCTCGTCGGCTCCCAGCCGATGTTGCCGCCGCCGTTCCTCCGTGGCCTTTTTCGCGGTGTGCGACGGGCACGGCGGGCGGGAGGCGGCACAGTTTGCCCGGGAGCATTTGTGGGGTTTCATCAAGAAGCAGAAGGGTTTCACCTCATCCGAGCCGGCGAAGGTTTGCGCTGCCATCCGCAAAGGCTTCCTCGCTTGTCACCTCGCTATGTGGAAGAAACTGGGTAAGTTCTCTGGCTTGTTGGCGCCCACCTCCTTTTCCGGCAGTTCATGGCTTTTATAGCACCAGCACCGCGTGGGCCCTCGCCGCCGAGAGCGCTGTCAAAGTGTAAATTGGTAGAAGCGAAGACTGTCTTCAGTGGGACGGCGCTTTTCTGGGTGGAGGGCCGGGCAAACAAAGTGGCCTTGGGAAAGATAGGATTGCTGTCTCCCTGCAACCTCTCCTCGCTTTATTTCCACCCTCCGAGGATCATAATGGGAAGCAGTCCTCTCCCTTCGCTGCTCCACTTTGGTGGCAACCAGCGAAAAGTGTTTGAAACCTGGCGCCAGATTTTGGCCAGAAGATAAATTGAAGTCACGTTGTTATCTGGGCCAGGCGAAGGAAGTGGGAGATGACAAAAATTGGAGTGTTTCCCTATGTCATAATTTTGCTCTTGAAGGTCTTGTCCCTCACGGTTGCCTCCTACTGGTGGTGTCAGTTCTCCAAATTGACCCCGGATGGCTGGTTGGAGTAAAGTGTAAGTTAATTTAGAAGGGCTGAAATATAATCATCCAGCAACTTAAACTTTTGGAAGGAATTCTGTTGTGATGATCATGAGAGGTTTTTAGGATTATAGCTTGTACTGCTTATGAAAAATAAAAGTGCAGAACGTGTTACCTCTTAAACTGACCCTATGTTAGGGGTGTGTGTTAAATTCTGCCAGGGCTTTTTCGTTTTTTGGGTTTTTTTTTTTTTTTTGTAACTGCCTTACCTAATTGTTTTCAAATCGTTCGCAACAGTTCCTAGTTAGTAATGCCCATCAGAGTAGCGATAGGTAAGGAATTACTGTATGCAAAAAGCAAATAGAGACCTTAATTTCTGAAAATTCGATGTATTTGCAGTTCGTAGTTGTAGTTTCATCAAAGTTTTAAATGTTTTGTAAAGCAGCCAGTATTTCTGTACGGAACATATTCGGTGTTATCTTACAGGATTATAATTACTTATCTATTGCTATGAATAAATGCCATGCATCTTTGTTAGAGAATAGAAGGTAATACTATTCTCCGGAGGTAGAGTGGGGAAACCCTCTTGTTAATTGTAAGCATCATGAAGTTTTATTTTCAGCAGAGGAACAGAGACAGAAAAGAGTGTTAAAGATTTGTCAAATACAGAACATTTTTAGAAAGGTATTGTCATAGAGTTGTAGATTCGCTGGTTTCAAAGTCTGTTTTCCATTTGCTTGGCTTTCTGCCAATAATTGATTTGATTGACTCAAAGACCAACCACTAAGGTTTGTTGGAGACGTTTCCTATCCAATCCCAGGGGCGCCTGTTAAGGATTTATTTTTGTTTTTGTGTAGGCAGGATAGAGCTCAAAGCATTGTAGTATATTTTAGAAATATGTCATATAATTGACTGCAAGGCAACTAGAAGTGGACGTCGGGACAAGAGAGAGGAAGATTAGACACGATGAACTATTTAGAGTCCTGTTTGGTTTTCAGTACGATTGGAGCAACATAAATATGCTGTATGTTTGAACTTTGAGGCTTAAAAAACTTTAAGGTATAAATTCTATTTCATGAGCTTTTTTTTTTTTAATAAAGCAGGGCCATGCTGTTAAATATGAATGTGTATTTCTTGAGTCAGGCTTCCAATCCTATATTAGTTTACAGCCTTATACTCCAGAAAAATGTTAAAATTTGCTTTGTGCCACAGCTAAACTTCGGACACCATCCTCAGAACTTGAATAAAAAGAGTATGCTGACATATGGGAGTCCTCACACAGGAAATGCAGGTTTAAAAAAATTTTTCAGTCTCTAAATCACAGGTGGCTCCTTCTTTTCTATGAAATAAACTTTGTAATTTGTAATCTACAGGCCAAGCCCTTTTCTATCCAAATTTAGCCACCTTATTCAGTTGTATTTGTTACTCAAGTTTCTGTCACATCAGTCTACTCACCTTTTTTCAGGGCACATTGAAATATTCCACTTTCTTGGATTCTGCCTTTCCTGTCCCCCCAAAAAGGAAAACTCAAATAAACAAAAATATATTCATCATACAAACTCCAAGTCAGTATTTTCTTCTGTGAAGACTTCTGTTTCTTTTGGAATTGAGCATCATTTTCAATTTTGAAGTGCACATTGGGTTATAGTAGTAGTTCTCAAAACTTTTTGCTATCAGAACCATTTGTACCAAAGAGCTTTTATTTATGTGGGCCACATCTACCAATATTTACCATATGAGAAATTAAAAAAATATTTTAAAACCATGCATTTATTATGTTAATTTTGTGAAAATCTTTTTTTCCAAAATAAAAAACATTGGTGAGAAGAGTGGCATTGTTTTACATTTTTGCAAATCTCTTTTAATGTCTAGCTTGATAGAGACAGCTAAATTCTCATATCTGCTTCACACGCTGTTGTGCTGTTTGGTTGAATTTATAAAGAAGCAGCGTCACACACATATGTAGTAGGAAGAAGGAGAAACATTTTATTAGTTTTTTAAAGATGATTGCAAATATTCTGTACCAAAGTGGTAACTTTAACATTTCTTAAGTTAGTTGAATTGGAATCTGAAACCTTACTTATGAACTTTTCCCATTCTTAACATTAAGATCCATTGGTCTGTCTTAGACTTTGAATGAATCTTTTATCCATGTGTGATTTTGTAGCATGGAACATTAAACTTCGAAAATAATGGTTCACTGAGTTAAGAACATGCATTTCAGCTGGTGGCTCATGCCTGTAATCCTAGCACTCTGGGAGGCCGAGGTGGGCGGATCGCTCGAGGTCAGGAGTTCAAAACCAGCCTCAGCAAGAGCGAGACCCCATCTCTGCTAAAAAATAGAAAGAAATTAATTGGCCAACTAAAAATATATAGAAAAAATTTAGCCGGGCATGGTGGCGCATGCCTGTAGTCCCAGTTCCTCAGGAGGCTGAGGCAGTAGGATTGCTTGAGCCCAGGAGTTTGAGGTTGATGTGAGCTAAGCTGACGCCACAGCACTCTAGCCCGGGCAACAAAGTAAGACTCTGCCTCAAAAAAAAAAAGAACATGCATTTCATTATATAATGTCAAAGAAAATCACATTTGTTAGTATCACTGAACTCATCAGAAAAGTCTAAGTATTGGGAAGCTATTGAGTTCACTGTGGTGGGTATACATTTTCCAAAATGAGTTTTTTAAAGAAACAATTAGAAATTTATCATTGGCGACAAATAACTGTCAGTTTTTCTTGAAGTGAAAAGCTCACTGTTCATTTTGAAGAAAATATTTACCAAATGTCTCTCAAGTAAAAATGATGGTCCATGAAAAATGTGGCTAGTTCATTTTATTACTCATAATCACAGGTGCTTTTCTCTAGACAACCATAGTATGTAACAAAAACCAGTCTATGTGTACTCCCCTTTTTGTCATATATACTATTAAAAAGATGTATGCATGGTTGAGGTTTAATAAAATTAATTTTGTGTCATCAGGGACTTTTTAAAGAGACAGCTGGAGTACTGTGGCAAAATCACAGCTTACAGTAAGCTTGCACCCCTGGGCTCAAAGGATCCTCTTGCCTCAGCCTCCCGAGTAGCTGGAACTATAGGCATATGCCATCATGTCTGGCTAATTTTTTTATTTTTGTAGAGATGCAGTCTCGATATGTTGCCCAGGCTGGTCTTGAACTCCTGGCCTCAGGTGATCCTCTCACATCAGCCTCCCAAAGTGCTGGAATTATATACATGAGCCACCGCACTTGACCAAGGACATTCTTAAGTGAAGCTAGCTTACTTGAAAATTTTTCTTTAGGCCAGTCATGGTGGCTCACGCCTGTAATCCTAGCACTCTAGGAGGCTGAGGTGGGTGGATCATTTGAGCTCAGGAGTTCCAGACCAGCCTGAATAAAAGCGAGACCTTGTCTCTACCAAAAATAGAAAAAATTAGCTGGGCATGGTGGCGCATGCCTGTAGTCCCAGCTACTCGGGAGACTGAGGCAGAAGGATCGCTTGAGCCCAGGAGTTTGTTGCATTGAGCTAGGCTGATGCCACGGCACTCTAGCCGGGGCAACAGATTGAGACTCTGTCTCAAAAAAAAAAAAAAAAAAAAGATTATAAAAAAATTTTTTTTTTTTAAACCAAGTGGGAAACTGGTACCACTGCCTTGACTCCTGCCAAGGCACCAGCAGTTTTACTATGACTTTTGTGCCATCAGTGCAAATGTCAGCACAGTGAAGAGGGCAAATAAACTCTTAGAATTATTATGAAAATAGTTTTGGCCTTGTGGAATCTCTATAAAGATTATACAGACCATGCTGAGATACTAGTATGCTATAGTATCTGACTCTCAGCTAAATCTTAAGGTCCTTGAAGGCAAAGATATTACCCTCCTCATCTTATAGTTAATCCTCTTAAGGCAGATAACATTAATAATACCTTGCCCAGAGTACCTGCTCAACAAGCAGTTGAGTTTAGTTGAATTTCTATTGAGTGTGAAGATGAAATAAATTGGCTTTCTTACATTTTTTAAATTTAAAAATCTCTCCCTTTAAAAAATTGTGGTAAAATACATATAACATAAAATTACAGTTTTAACCATTTTTAGGTATACAATTTCATGACAGTAAGTACATTTACAATGTTGTGCAGCCATCACCAATATCAATTTCTAGAACTTGTTCATCATCCCAAATAGAAATTCTGTGCTTATTTAACAATAACTCCTCATTTCTCCCTCTGCCAGCCCTGGTAACCTTCATTCTACTTTCTGTTGCTATGGATTTTACTATTCTAGGTACCTCATTTAAGTGGAATCACACAGTATTTGTCCTTTTGTGTCTGGCTTATTTAATTTAGCATAATGTCTTCAAGTTTCATCCATGTTGGTAGTATGAGTTGGAATGTCTTTCGTTTTTAAGGCTGAATAGTATTCCATTATATCTATATACTGCATTTTGTTTATCCATTTTTCTGTTGATGGTCATTTCGGTTGTTTCTAACTTTTGGCTTTTGTGAGTAATGCTCCTATGAACATTGGTGTACAAGCATCTGTTTGCATCCAGGTTTTCAGTTCTTTTGGGCATAAACCTAGAAGTAGAATTGGTAGATCATATGATAATTCTATGTTTAACTTTTTGAGGAATTGCCAAACTTTCCACAGCAGCTGCACCATTTTATGTTCCCACCAGCAATGTAGGAAGGTTCCAATTTATCCATATCCTCAACAACACTTGTTATTTTCCATTAAAAAGAAATAATAGCCACCCTAATGAGTGTGAAGGACTTTCTTACATTTTAAAATAACACCTTTTCTGTTTTACTAAGCCCTTATTAAAGTATTTGATTAATATTAAGCTTGACCTCCCTAATGTCTTTCTAGTGCTTATGTACCCTTCCCAAATTTACAAAGGAAATCAATTTAATCTAAAAATTTTAAAATGAGAGAGTATATGAATGTATCCTTTGTGTAAAAAGTCATCATTGGGCCACGTGGGGTGGTTCAGGCTGTTAATCCCAGCACTTTGGGAAGTTGAGGTGAGGGGATTGTTTGAGGCCAGGAGTTCTAAGACTGGCTTGGGCAACATAGTGAGACCCTACCTCTAAAAAAATTAAGAAAAATTAGCTGGGCTGAGGCAGGAGGATCCCTTGAGCCTAAGAGTTTGAGGCTGCAGTGAGCTATAATCACACCACTGCATACCAGCCTTGACAGCAGAGTGAGACCCTGTCTCAAAAAAAAAAAAAAGCCATTATTTTTCTTTTATTACTTGGTCATACATTTTAGTATGTATCTAATTTATGTAATTCACATATATGGGTTTACTGCTCTTTTATTATGCTTGCCTTCTAAGAAATAATGTCTTAAAGTTTGTATAGGCTGTTTTAGATTTACTCAGTTGAAATAATGTTTTTATTACCGCCTTATTGTGATAGTTAAGGAAGATGGTGAACAAAGTACAACTTTTATCTACCTGTCAGTCTTATCAAGAGAGCCAATAGAAAGATAACAACATACTGTTGAAATAAGTGAAGCATGATCTCTGGTGTGATTACAGGGAATTAGCCACAGTATTTGTAAAGGAAGATGAAATACGAAAGTTTAGTTTTGTTAAGTTGGACTGAAGATTAGAGCATTCATTTTAAAAGAGTATGACCAAAGAAGTTATGATGACGTTAGTATTAAGTTAAATGTTGGTTCTAGGTTTGGCAGATAGTTTTCATTAATTTAAAATGGAAAGAAGCTGAAGAGAGGGAGAAGGGGGAAAGATGAAGGAGGGTGGTAGGAGGGAAGGCTGGAGGGGAGAGAGAACTGAATTAGAAGAAATTTTTAAATTATAGAATTTTAAACCATCAGGGAACTTCACCTTCCCACATGTTCTGAAAGAGCTATACGTCATACTATTTATTGAGTTCAAATTTATTTTCTGTTTTTGTTAATGAGACATTGCTTTTGACTAGTATTAGGTAATCTCCAGAATTGACATAATTTAGTGAAAGGAGAAGCAATTTAACAAATTCTAATTAGCTTTTACCTTATGCACACAAAACTAGATTTCTTTGAATCTTTAAGCTATGTTATGGAATACATCAGCAGTGTAAAAAAGGTATAAAGAATTATATAATATTAATAAACACCCACTCATAACCCAACTTAAATAAAACATTACCATACTTCTCTAACTAGTGTATTACATCCTTTTCCCTCCCCATGAGGGACAAATGCTTCTAAATTCAGTGTTTATCATCCCCGCTCATTTCTTTGTAATTCGATTATGTTACTGTCCATTTCTAAGCAACATATGGTACATTTTGCATGTTTTTAAATAACTTATGAATGACATCTTACTATATGTACAATAATCCTCCCCTTATCTGCAGTTTTGCTTTCTATGGTTTGTTACCCTTATTTAATCTAGAAATAGTAAATGGAGAATTCCAGAAATAAACAATAAGTTTTAAATTGTGCCCTGTTCTGAGAAGCAGGATGAAATCTTGTGCTATCCCACTCTATCAGTCCAGGGTATTAATCATTTCTTTGTGCAGTGTATGTTGTATATGCTACTCTCACGCTTGGTTATTGGTTATCAGATCATCTGTTGCGGTGTTGCAGTGCTTGTGTTCACATGACCTGTATTTTACTTAATAATGGCCCCAAAGAGCAAGAGTAGTGATGCTTGCTGGCATATTGTTATAATTGTTCTATTTTATTAGCTATGGTTGTTAACCTCTTACTGTGCCTAATTTAGAAATTAAACATCACATAGGTATATATCTGTAGGAAAAAACGTAGTGAATATATGGTTAATACTATCCAGAATTTTAACCATCCACTGGGGGTCTTGGAATACATCCTCCTTGGATAAGGGGGAACTGCTGTAGTCTTCTGGGTTTTTCTTTTTTGGTTCAATATTGTGTTTGATCCCTTCATGTTGATACATGTTGCTGTAGTTTGTTCATTTTCACTTATGGATAGTATAAATATACCAGTATATCCATTGTATCCTTGATGGATATTTAGTTTTCAAACTATTTATAATTAAAAACAGTGATGTTGATGGCCGGGCGCGGTGGCTCACGCCTGTAATCCTAGCACTCTGGGAGGCCG
>VBSM01003215.1:27433703-27453754 GCA_008086735.1 Cheirogaleus medius | reverse complement strand
CCTCGGCCTCCCAGAGAGCTAGGATTACAGGCGTGAGCCACTGCGCCCAGCCTATCTTTTCTTTCTGACAGAAATTTTGGCTTATGTTTCTTTATATTTGAAACAGATAAATCATTATTTTGTGATAATATAATTTCATTTTTTAGTTAATGCATTGAGCTACCTTAGTTCTTATATTTTAATCATTTGGAGTATTTATGTGAGCTCTATTTATTTTTTAGTGTGATGAACAAATCCGGAGTGAATCGTGTAGTTTGGAAACGACCTCGGCTCACTCACAATGGACCTGTTAGAAGGAGCACAGTTATTGACCAGATTCCTTTTCTGGCAGTAGCAAGAGCACTTGGTAAGTAGGACTTATATCTGGTGAAATCATACTGGATTTTCTATAATATATGGTGGTAAAATGAGACAAGACTGAGAACTAAGCAAGCCCTTACTTGGCATGTGGTGAGGGTAGAGATATGATGATATTATATTAAATACGTTAAAGCCTAATTGAGCTGGGCATAGTGGCATGTGCCTGTAATCCTAGTTATTTGGGAGGCGTAGGTGGGAGGATTGTTTGAGCCCAGGAGTTTGAAATCAGCCTGGGCAACATAGTGAGATCCCATCTCAAAAATGAATGAATGAATATTATTTGCTGAAAGAAAGGGGGGAAAAACCTAATTGAAGGGAAAGTTAAGGTATGTATTTCAGTGCCAGTTGTGCTTTGATCATGAGTCATACTGAATGTTTTGCTAATTTCCATCTATAGTTAGGTAAGTATATGCATGTCTTAAAACTTTAATAAAATATCTTTACCCCTTAATATTCCTCGTAAGAGCCTTTGAAGCTCATTTTCCTTTAGCTAGCAAAGTCAGTTGTCCATGATGAAATGAAAATAGTTATCTTTCTGATCTCTACCTGGTTTTGGAAGGAAGGCTTAGAGAATTATAGCTATTGAGATATGTTACATTGGCTATGCTAGATTGGGTAGTTTTTCTAAAAAGATTTCTCTGAATAAATACAAATTTATACCTTCTTTCTTCTGATAGATATTTAAATACTGACTTGGTGCCAGGTACTATAATACACTTTGGAGATATTATAAGGATATGCTCTTGCCCTTATGGAGTAAAACCATGTGGTTGGGGATACAGGCAATAAAGAAAGAAGTAAGTGCATAAATGAAATAATCACAAAATAGGAAATACATAAAAGAAATAAAGAGTTCATGGAGGAGGGGCCTAAATGCTTGTATGCTCTGGCCCCAGGCTGAGATCTTTCTGTCCTTATCTAGTAGCACAGTTTTTCTGTGTGTGGGTGGAGGGGGTAGGCGCTCCCCTAAATGGCCACTCCTTGGTCCCTCACACATCATGTAAGATTGAGTCAGTAAATGCTATAAAGGGCATGCAAATTGACCTCTCTGTCAGTAGGTGGCTCTTGCCAAAAGCAACAAGCTGCAGTGTTGTTTTTGGGTCCTGTGATTGGCTCTAGTCCCTCGAATGCCCCAGGTGTTGGGTGGGGCACTGGAACTGCCAGTTTTTGAGCTATCTTCCAGCCCAAGCTATCTTCCAGCCCCTGCATTCTGGTGGAACTGCTGACCCACAGAGACTAGTGGCCCATACTGAGGAACTGACAAAACTGGTATTGCAACCCCCACCCAAGAACCGACTCAGCAAAGAAGACAATTTCAATGCCCCTAAGGTCCTGCCCCAAACCCAGCCAGTTAGCAGACCCAATTGCCTAGTCTTTTGCTGCCAAATTAGCTTTAAAAACTTTCTCCCTGCTGGGCGTGGTGGCTCCCGCCTGTAATCCTAGCACTCTGGGAGACGGAGGCGGGAGGATAGCTCTAGGTCAGGAGTTCAAGACCAGCCTGAGCAAGAGTAAGACCCCTGTCTCTACTAAAAATAGAAAAATTAATTGGCCAACTAAAAATATATAGAAAAAAAATATTAGCTGGGCATGGTGGTGCATGCCTGTAGTCCCAGCTACTCGGGAGGCTGAGGCAGTAAGATTCCTTCAGCCTAGGAGTTTGAGGTTGCTGTGAGCTAGGCTGACGCCACGGCACCCTAGCTGGGGCAACAGAGTGAGACTCTGTCTCAAAAAAAATAAATAAATAAAAAAGAGAGATGAGGTCTTGCTATGTTGCCCAGGCTGGAGTTTAGTGACTGTTCACAGGTGTAATCATGGCATACTATATCCTTGAACTCCTGGGCTCAAACAGTCCTCCTGCTGGACCGCAGGCACACACCACTGTGTCTGACTCAGGAAGTGTTATTTTAGCTGAGATTTGAAAGCTGAAAAGGAGCTAGTCTTATGAAGAGTCTGTGGAGGAATATTTCAGGCATGGATCCTGAAGTGGGAAAGAACTTGGCGTGTTCTAGGAACTGGTGAGGTGCAAATGGGTCTTATTCATGGCAGATATTTGCATTCTCATCTAATTTCAGTGGGAATGGAAAGCATTGAAGGATATTAAGCTAAGAAGTAACATCTGATTCACCTTTTAAAAAGATCCTTCTGGAGCCAGGCACAGTGGCTCATGCTTATAGTCCTAGCTGCTCAGGAGACTGAGGCGAGATGATCGTTTGAGCCCAGGAGTGTCAGGCTGTAGGGAGCTATGGTCATGCCACTGTATTTCAGCCTGGGTGACAGAGCAAAACCCTGTCTCTTAAAATTATTCCACTTATTATGTACTGTCTCTTATTGATCTTTGATCAAATGTACATAGTCCTAATCTTCGAGGAGTCTGTAATCTAGTGGAGGGAATAGATAAGAAACAAATGAGAAAATCATTTTTTAAAGTGTCATAAAAGGATTAAAAAAGGTGATATACCAGTAATTTCTGGGAGGGATAGAGGGTGGCAGAGGAGGCCTACTTTAGAGAGGATGATCAAGGAGCATTCTTTAAGGAGGTGGTATTTGAGTAAGACCTGAAGGAGGAGAAAGGAGTCAAGGAAAAGAGCAATCACAGCAGAGCCATTGCAAAGGTCCTTAGGCAGTTAGTGGACATTTGATTTTTCGTGGGGAGCAGTGGTATCCAGCATATATTCTTTCTTCTTATTAATTAACACCTTCATTTCCTCTTGGGAAATTATCTCTTTCTTACTAAATAGTCCTAATTTGAGCATTCCTATTTAGAGTCCTTTTATAAAACGTATAAAAGGTCAGGCATATAACCCCAGCTAGACTAATCAGATTCTTTATTCTAGGATTTTAAATTTAAATCTAGTAAGGACAAATTTTTTTTTTTTTTTTTTGAGACAGAGTCTCATTCTGTTGCCCAGGCTAGAGTGTTAAGGCGTCAGCCTAGCTCACAGCAACCTCAAACTCCTGGGCTCAAACGATCCTCCTGCCTCAGCCTCCTGAGTAGCTGGGACTACAGGCATGCGCCACCATGCCCGGCTAATTTTTTCTATATATTTTTAGTTGTTTGGCTAATTTCTTTCTATTTTTAATAGAGATGGGGTCTTGTTTTTGCTCAGGCTGGTCTTGAACTCCTGACCTAGAGCTGTCCTCCCGCCTCGGCCTCCCAGAGTGCTAGGATTACAGGTGTGAGCCACCACGCCCGGGTGACAAAAATTTTTTTAAAAAATGATTTGTAATGAATTCATCCTAATGAAATTGGCTTCCTTCAGCAGCTGCCCCATTGATAAAATTGGGTTTTCTTTCTTGGTTGCTTGGAACTCTCCTGTTTCCATACCTGGTTCTCCAGCTTCTTGTCTATTCAGTGAGCTACTTGATTTTCTTTTAAGTTGCCTTTTAGCCTAAAGTTAACCTGAGCTGGAATTTGTTGTCTGCAAGCAAAGTATCCTAATACAGGAAGGAGAAAACTTGATGTCTTTGAAGAACAGGAGTGAAGCCAGTGGGAGAGGGAGGAGGTAAAGATATAAAATGAAGGTGAACATGAGGCCGCTTAACAGATTAGGAAGGATTATGCAGGCCAAAGTAAAGAGTTTGTTGAAGACATTATGGCTGGGCAGGAACTAAATCCTATAGGTCTTTCTAGACCATGGTAAGAGATTTGTTTTTTATTTTAAATATTTTTGAGAAGAGATATAAAAGTAGGAGAGGAAATATACCATAGTAGTTAAGAGATGGATTTTGAAGCCAAAATGCCTAGGTTCCATTCCCCATGCTGTTTGTTATTGTGTAAACTTGAGCATATTACTTAATATTTTGGCACAATTTTTCATCTGTAAAATAGGGCCTGATAATGCTATTCTTTTAGTCTGTTTTTTGTTTTTTTTTTTTTGCTATAACAGACTACCTGAGACTGGGTACTTTATAATGAAGAAAAATTTATAGGCTCACAGTTTTGAAGGCTGGGAAGTCCAATATCAGGGTGCTGGCATCTGGCAAAGGCCTTCTTGCTGTATCATCACATGGCCAAAGGAAAGAGGGTGAGAGAGCAAGACGGGGCTGGACTCGCCCTTTTATAATGGCACCAATCCCACCCATGAGGGTGCATTCCTCATGGCCTAGTCACCTCTTAAAGGCCCCACTTCCTGATGCTGCTGCAATGTCAATTTAATTTCAGCAGAGGTTTTGAAGGGGACAAACATTCAAACCATAGCAGGTACCTACCTCATACTGCTTTGGGTATTGGATGACCTAATACATGTAAAGTGCTTACAATAATGCCTGGTACCTAGTAAGGGCTCTATAAATGTTAGCTATTGTTATTGATATTTATTGAAGTAGGGAAATGACAAGATCCCATTTATTTTTAAAGGATCATTTTGGCTGCTACATAGCTAAAGTTTGTAAGGAAATAAAATTGGAGGCAAGGATATCACTTAGAGGCCTGCTGCAATATTCTAGGCACTTTATATATTTTAATAGACTGTAGAAATAGAAGGCTGTCCAAGTGACCCAGGTCATTCATTCATAGTATAAGCATGTGATACAATTGTTTTTCCAATTGTTAGCAAGGAAAAAGGGGGGAAGGTGATAAGCTATTGCTTACATTTCAGATAGGTGGTAAAATTTTGGATTGACTATCGCCATTATAGCATTATTGAGCTTTGAAAGGGGGCGCAAGAGGCAAGGAATCTATATTACTAAAAAATAAAGGGTTTTTTTATGAATAATTCGTTGGACTGAGGGCAGGATCTTACTCCAGGTTTAAAAGTAAGGCGAACCTTCAACTTAGAAAAGTAAATACTGGGTTATTTTGTACATATGAGTGTGTGCGCCAAGCATTTCAAATAAACCTTGAAACCCTTAAGTGATTGTGTAGAGGAAGAAAAGGAGAAGGAGTGGTAGAGAGGCAGCAGAAAAATCAGCTGGTTTTTCTGGCACAGACATTCCAGCTCAGTCCAGTGATAGTCTCTAGAGTAATTCAGACAAGTAATTCAGTTCCTGCTTGAATGTTTTCAGTAACCTAAATGTTTCAAAGTACAAACTCTTTACTTTATTGAACAACTATAATTGTTTATTGTGAGTTAAAAATCTGCTCAGATATTTGGCCTTCCTTCGTTTTGTGTGCTGAAACAAAAACAGGGCAGTGAACTTATTTTGCCTGTTGCATAATGACAATCATTTATTCAAAATTGGTCGACCTGTCTCTAGTCTCTCCTCTGCTAATTTCAGATCCTTTATTATACTTGTCATGTCCCTCTAGATTTTTCCTTCAATAAATGTGGTTCCAAAATTGAGGGCACTCTGCAAGATGTGGTCTGACCAGTTTGAAGTACAGTGGAAATATTTAGTTTTATCTCTACTAATAGAATCCTGGAATCCTGACTGTTGTTAGCTTTCAGTAGTCATATTACATTGTTGGCTAATTGAGCCCATATCTCCAGATATTTTTCTTAAGAACTGCGTATGAGGTCATTTTTCTATTACATACCCTGTCGGTTTTTATTGGGGTGGTATAAGGGCCAGGAGACAGAGACTGGATAATGGCAGCATTAGGTGAGTTCCTTGTAGAACACCTTTGGTATTGATTAATAGATTAGTGTGTATTTGGAGGGAGAAATCTTCATATATGTGATCCTGTGTTTGGTCCATAGCTTTTTTTCACATTTGTTAACTACCTGGGGAAAGAAATAGAGTGTAT
Organism: Cheirogaleus medius; assembly: GCA_008086735.1. Lineage (NCBI taxonomy): Eukaryota > Metazoa > Chordata > Mammalia > Primates > Cheirogaleidae > Cheirogaleus > Cheirogaleus medius. Next base: position 27,447,708 of record VBSM01003215.1, on the reverse strand, counting down.
AGTACTTAATTTTGTATATTATACAAATATTCAAAAGGTCTTAGGCAGCAGGATATTAACATTGTCTTGAAGTGTCTCTTCATAGACTGTTTTTTAGTTGGAAGGAAGAAAAAATAGTACGTAGGCAGTAGAGGAGTCAGGCAACACCTTGGATGATCATAATTAACCTCACTAATGAGGGATAGTTGGACATTGTGTGCCTCCACATGTGTGGTACACTGAGAAGGACACTATATCCCTTGTGTAGTATTCTGGCCAAGAATGTATAACCTCAATCCCGATTAAAGGAGACTAAAAAAATGTTACAAGTAAGTTCCTGACCCTAGACTGAATCCAATAAAGGACATTATTAGGTCATCTCATAATTTGGAATGTGGATGTTAGACAGTAAATTAGTTTAATGTATCAATGAAAATATATAAAGCTGTTAAATACACTGCAGTTATATAAGAGAATATCCTTATTCTTGGAAAATATATATTGAAGTATTTAGGGGTAATAGGTTATAATTAAAAATATTATATATAATATATATAATTATGATTATATATACACACAGAATGTTTATATATAGGTTAAGTATCCCTTATCCAAAATTATTGCAACTAGGAGTGTTTTAAAATTCTGATTTATTTTTCTGGATTTTGGAATATTTGCATATATAAAATAAGATATCTTGGGGATGGGGCCCAAGTCTAAACACACAAAATTCATATATATTTCTTATACACCTTATACACATAGCCTGAAGGTGATTTTATACAATGTTTTTTTTTGAGATAGTCTCACTCTGTTGCCCAGGCTAGAGTGCCATGGTGTCAGCCTAGCTCACAGCAACCTCCAACTCCTGGGTTCAAGCAATCCTTCTGCCTCAGCCTCCCGAGTAGCTGGGACTACAGACATGCACCAACATGCTCAGCTAATTTTTTCTATATATTTTTAATTGGCCAATTAATTTGTTTCTATTATTAGTAGAGACGGGGTCTCGCTCTTGTTCAGGCTGGTCTCGAACTCCTGACCTCGAGCGATCCTCTCGCCTCGGCCTCCCAGAGTGCTAGGATTACAGGAGTGAGCCACTGGGCCCAGCCTATGCAATGTTTTAAATAACGTGCATTTATCACATGAGGTCAGGTATGGAATTTTCCACTTTGGTGTTGTGTCAGTGCTCAAAAAGTTTCAAATTTTTGACCATTTTGAAATTTAGATTTTCAGATTAGGGATGCTCAACCTGTATATGTAGACAGACAATGATAAAGCAAATGGTGTAAAATGTCAACAATAATTGAATCTAGGTAAGGAGTATGTGGATGTTCTTTGTCTTTTAATTTTTGTAACTTCTTATACATTTGAAATTATTTCAAATACAGTGTTTTAAAGGGTAGATAGGCCAGGCTTGGCATGGTGGCTCACACCTGTAATCCTAGCACTCTGGGAGGCCGAGGCGGGAGGATCGCTCGAGGTCAGGAGTTTGAGACCAGCCTGAGCAAGAGCGAGACCTCGTCTCTACTATAAATAGAAACAAATTAATTGGCCAACTAAAAATATATAGAAAAAATTAGCCGGGCACGGTGGCGCATGCCTGTAGTCCCAGTTACTCGAGAGGCTGAGGCAGAAGGATCACTTGAGCCCAAGAGTTTGAGGTTGCTGTGAGCTAGGCTAACGCCACGGCGCTCTAGCCTGGGCAACAGAGTGAGACTCTGTCTCAAAAAAAAAAAAAAAAAAAGTAGATAGGCTGACAGTAATATGAAATTTACTAGGAATAAACATTAGTTACTGGGCTTGGGAGGGGGAGGAAGGATGGGTAAATTCACATCTAACAGGTACAATACACACTATCTGGGTGATGGACACACTTACAACTTTGACCCAAACTGTACAAAAGCAATTCATGTAACCAAAATGTTTGTATGCCCGAAATATTCTGAAATTTAAAAAAATAAGGTAAAAGGCTTAAGTACAGAACATTAACAATATTTGGAAGATATCTGCTTTCATAACAGCATTTCATATGAAAAAGAACTAGGGATGTTTTTGTAGTTGGTTAGTCATGAGTATAATATAATCCAACAGTGTTAAATGTAACTTGGCCACAAAAAATAATTAAGTTTTAGAATGCAGTAATAGTAGAATATTCAGAATAAGGAAGTGGTTATGCCACTATACTTTGTACTTAAAAATACATCCAGAGGGCCGGGCGTGGTGGCTCACGCCTGTAATCCTAGCACTCTGGGAGGCCAAGGCGGATGGATAGCTCAAGGTCAGGAGTTCGAAACCAGCCTGACCAAGAGCGAGACCCCGTCTCTACTAAAAATAGAAAGAAATTAATTGGCCAACTAAAAATATATAGAAAAAATGAGCCGGGCATGGTGGCACATGCCTGTAGTCCCAGCTACTTGGGAGGCTGAGGCAGAAGGATTGCTTGAGCCCAGGAGCTTGAGGTTGCTGTGAGCTAGGCTGACGCCACGGCACTCAGCCTAGCCTGGGCAACAAAGTAAGACTCTGTCTCAAAAAAAAAAAAATACATCCAGAGGAGGGTGACCAAATTGAAGATAGTCCTAAAATCATATTGTAGGAGAAAGAAAACAAATTGAGTGGGATTTTTTTTGGTGTGCTAGCTACTATAGAAGTGTTTTACATGTTATTTCACTTTTATACTTTATAAAATCATGGGAAGGTAGGAATTATTTCCAGTGTATCAGTTAATAAACTTCCTTAGCAGATCTAGTAAATTGACCAAGTCTACACTTTTGGCATTTGAGTACAACTTTTTCCAATTTAAGAATATAAACTCCTTTCCATTGTATCATGTTGCCATTCTGCTAACCTGACACAGGATAACTTGGAAAGGTTTAGCTTGGAATAGAAATATCGAAGACACTTATGGCTGCCTTAATATTTGTGAAGATCTATCATCTAGAAGAGGAAGTAGTGTGGTTTTTTAAAAAGAAAATTGCAGTGAAGAGTTATAAAAAAGAGAAGCAGATTTTAGCCTGGTAAAACAAAAATTTTTTCAGCTGACAAAAACGATTACTTTGTGAACTTTAGTGTGCCATCCCTTCACCAAGAGTGTTCAAGTGGCTAAATGTTTACCTATGTGGTTGGTAGGGATTTCTGCATTGTCTAGAAAGCTAGAAAATACAAGACTTTGGTGGTCTTTTATAGCTCTGTGTCCATAGAAATATTGCTAAAATTGTTGATCTTTGGATCAGCTTTCCATCATAATTAAAACAACTTTTCAACTTTACTTTTTCACTGGGCATTGTTTTTAAGATCTGTTCATGTTTATAAAAGTATACTGTTCATGTTTATAAACGAATGTAGTTCTGGTTTAATTATCAACCACTATATAATTTATTTTCAATATAAAACTAATTTCTTCTTCTACACCCTGATTGGTGGACTTTCATGTTATATCCAAGCATTTGCTATTATGAAAAATGCTGCAATGAATATGTCCTTATTTATACACGTATGAGAGTTCTTTAAGGTACATAACTAGAAGTGGAATTGCTGGGTCATAGTATGTTATTTACTAACTTTTTTTGCATCATGACACTCATACAAGATGAAATATTTGTACAGTAAATCACAGGAAGCTATGTGAGGCTGAAAGTAACTGAGCTGGAGGTTCTAGCTATCCAAGACCTACCCTGCTACCCCAAGACCACACTCATAGCCCATCCAAGGCATACAGGTTGGAGGAGCTCAATTCATAGATATCTATGTATTGTTAAATTTCTTCCCAAAGTGACTATGCCAGGTTAATACAGTCCCACTGTATTAGTTATCTATTGCTGTGTCCCAAAGTATCTTCAAACTTAACTAGTTTAAAACATTTTTTGTCTCACACAGTTTCAGTGATTCAGGAACTTTAACTGGGTAGTCTTCTGGCTTAGGGTCTCTAATGTGGTTGCAGTCAAGATGTCAATAATCAGCTGAAGGCTTGGAGTTGGAGCATCTACTTCTAAGATAATTTACAAGGCCGGATGTGGTGGCTTATGCCTATAATCCCAGCAATTTGGGATGCCCACGTGGGGGGATGGCTTGAAGCCAGAAGTTTGAGACCAGACTGGGACATATAGCAAGACTTCAAAGAAAGCTTTGAATCACTTGCTCTAAGTAAGCCAGATCCATATTTTAAATGTTTGCACTGGATCACTAAATCCAGCCCATTCTCAAGTATATCAAAGAATTTGTAGACATACTTTAAAAGCACATAGTTCCCATTTCACCAGATATTTATTAAATACGTGCTATGTGCCAGGTACCGTTCTAGGTGCTGGGGAGATTCAACAGTGAACAAAACAGTAAAAAATTCCTGTATCCATGGAGCTTATTTTCTAAATTAGGGGAAAATATGATAAACTAACATAAATAAGTAGAATATATATTGTGTTAGATACTGAGAAATGCTACCAAGAAAAATAATGCAGGGTATGTTTAGGGGGCAGGGTTGTAATTTTAAATGAGATGGTCAGAGGAGGTCTCACTGAGAAGATGATATTTGATGAGTAAAGAGATGAGGCAGTGAGACCATTGAGTGTCTGGGGCAAGAGAATTTAAGCAGAAGTAACAAATGCAAAGGTCCTTATTACTCATGATTTTTAACTGAGCCAGCTGGAAGGGTGGAGTTGCTATTGACTGGTAGAGGAAAGACTTGGAACAGTGATAAGGGGAGGTTATGATTTAGTTTTGGACAAATTACCTTTGAGGCACTTAATAGATATTAAAATTGTGGTGTTCATTTGTTTGTTTGGTTTTTGGGGTTTTCTTTTGAAACAAGATCTCACTCTGTTGCCCAGTGATGTCGTCATAGCTCATTGCAGCCTCCAACTCCTGGGTTCAAGCAATCTTTATGCCTCAGCCTCCTGAGTAGCTGGGCCTACAGCCATGTACCACCACACCTCATTTTTTCTTATTTTTTTTGCAGAGACAGGGTCTTGCTGTGTTGCCCAAGCTGGTCTTGAACTCCTGGCATCTAGCAGTCATCTTGCCTCATCCTCCCAAAGTGCTAGGATTAAAGGTGTGAGCCCCTGTGCTCGGCCTTGATTTTTCTGTTCTATCACATAAATATTTTCTCTTCAAATACCCTTTATTTTAATTTTTTTTAGAAACAGTGTCTCACTGTTGCCCAGGCTGACTCAAACTCCTGGTCTCAAGCAATCCTCTTGCCTCAGTCTCCCAAGCAGACGAAGTGCACGAGTGTACCACTGCCCCCAGTCTAATAATACCTTTGAGATTTTGACATATAAAGAACTAAATTACTGTTTTTTCAGTTTACCTTGTTGTATGGTAATACTTATTGGCCCAGAGGAAATTAAATGTGCCAGTATGTAGCACCATACTAATGGTTTTATGGCTATTTTTCTTAGTTTTTGGGAAAAGAGAAGCCTCCTTACCACAATTGGTACCCTGTAGGCACTGTTAATCAGTACAAATGTAGCAAAGGTGCCTTCTAGTGGCTGCCTGATGTAATTGCACTTGAATATTGCAAGTCATTTATTCTTTGAACAGATATTTTTTGAGTGCAGTATTTGTGAAGCACTGTACTGTATGTCAAAGTACATAATTTTTGCCCTTGTGGAGCTTATAGTCTAGAGAAGAGGAACAGTATTCATCACACGATCACAAAAAGAACTGAAAATTTTCGACTTTTAACTACTTATGTGTGTACTAATAAGAACTTAAAATTAGGGATATTTTACCAAGCCAGAGAGGCCAGAGAAGGGATATTTGAACTGAGATCTGAATAATTACTAGAAGAGAGGAAGAAAGGGTATTTTAGGCATGGGAAACGGCATTTTCGAAAAGCTCCGTGATAGGAAGATGCGTGGTTATGTAAGGGACTCTGAAGGCCAACATAGCTGGAATAGAGATGTGGGAATAAGAGACTTGGATAAAATGAGAAATACTACATCTTACTGGCTATGGTAAAGAATTGTATCTTTATCTTAACTGTAGTAAACTATTATAGAGTTGGAGTGGGAAACATAATTTATGTTTTTAAAAACTGTGATAAAATATACATAACATATACATAACTTACCATCTTACCATTTTATAGTACAGCCATCACTACCATCCATCCTATATTTGTGGTTTTTGTTTTTGTTTTTGCTTTTGCTCTATCACCCTGGTGTCATCATAGCTCACAGCAACCTCAAACTTCTGGGCTTAAGCGATCCTCCTGCCTCACAAGTATCTGGGACTACAAGCCACCACACCTGGCTCATTTTTTTCTATTTTTAGTAGAGACAGGGTCTTTCTTGCTCCAGCTGGTCTCAACTTCTAAGCTCAAGCAATCCTCCCACCTCAGCCTTGGAGAGTGCTGGGATTACAGGTGTAAGCCACTGCACTCGCCCCTATATTTGTGTTTTGAGGAGATGATTTTAATTGCAGTTTTGAGAATGTATTAGAGGGGGCTAATGTTGTTGGGAAACTCTTCATGGGAAGCCACTCAGAGATTGCAGGGGGTGGGGATGGTAGTGCTGAAATTTCCTGGGGGTAAGGACCACTGTGTGTCCTGTGTACTGCTGGCTTCCATGTGCCACTGGAGCAAGCAGAGAAGAGTTTACTGGAACCAGAAGAAAGGTCTCTTTTCTGGAGTCCTTTCAAGTTCCCTCTATTCAGGAAAAAGGGGAAATGGACATTAAGCAGGCTCTTTTTGCCAATGTCCCAAGGCACCTCCCTTCAGAACCTATAGACATGACATTCTGTGATCCTATTTTGGTGTACAAAAACTAGACCAATAGTAAAAATTCTTAGTTAAAGGCCCAATTCTGATCCTTACTAGTTATTTGATCTTGGATAGAGCCATGTAAACTTTTTGAACTGGTAAAATAAGGGAACTGGGCCGGGCACAGTGACTCATGCCTGTAATCCTAACTAGCACTCTGGGAGGCCAAGGCGGAGGATCACTTGAGCTCAGGAGTTTAAGACCAGCCTGAGCAAGAGCGAGACCCTGTCTCTACTAAAAATAGAAAAAATTAGCTGGCCATGGTGGCGTATGCCTGTAGTTCCAGCTACTTAGGAGGCTGAGGCAGGAGGATGGCTTGAGCCCAGGAGTTTGAGGTTGCTGTGAGCTAGGCTAACGCCACGGCACTCTAGCCTGGGCAACAGAGTGAGACTTTGTCTCAAAAATAAATAAATAAAATAAGGGAACTGGTTATGAATATGAATCATCTGGTGAGTTTGTTAAAAGTTCAGATCCTAGGTACATTTACTAACAAATTTGAAGCAACTTGAGCATCAAAACAAATTATAACAGGAATAAGCTAAAACATATTGAGTGAAAAAATCCATAAGTCTGTACTGATACTAAAAAATTGTAAAGAGGTAGATAGAGGAATGGAAAACTGTTCTTTAAAAAATACTCTCAACTCTCTAGCCTGGGCAACAAAGTAAGACTCTGTCTCAAAAAAAAAAAAATACTCTCAACTAATAAATGTAGTTAGAATGTTCTAATTCTGTCATCAGTTTAATACTTGATGCATACAAGAATCATCAAATAAAATATGGCGTATTTTGATATAGAACACATCCTTGAAGTGTCACTCTACAGATTACTCATCAGTTACAAACAGAAAAAGGCACCTTTACAGTGCTAGTAGACAGCATTTACACAAAATTACCAAACTTGGCATTGGCAATAATAGGATAGACTGACACACTATCTCTTCTCATGAGATATTCTGAGAAGAACCCAACTCCCGCAATGTAGTATTAACATTATGGCCCCCCCAAAAAGTTTGACCTATCACATGAGCCCAGGAGTTTGAGGTTGCAGTGAGTTATGATGATGCCACTGCACTCTAGCCCAGGCAACAGTGCAAGACCCTGTCTCACAAAACAGAAAACAAAGTTTAACCTGAACACAAACCTTTATATATAGCATGAGAATATGAGGAAACAACCAGACAAATCCAAGTTAATAGTCATTCTGCAAAACAACTGGCCTGGACCATTCACAATTGTCAATACCATGAATGATAAAAGCAAAAAAAACCCAAAAAACAAACACCTAGGCAACTGTTTAGGGTTAGAAACAACTAAAAACCACAACTATATGCAATGAATAACCATTGAATGGACCTGGATATTAAAAATGCATTATTGGGAGAATTGGGGAGATTGAACATGTACTTTATATTATACAGTAGTGGGGCAATATGAAATGTTCTGAGTGTAGTTATGTAGGTCATCCTCATGCTTAGGAGATGAATGTGGAAGTATTGAGGTGAAATGTTTTTTGAATCTGTAACCTTATCTCAAATGTTTCAGCAAATAACTAAAACTATCTCTATCCAGGGATGACAACATTATCTGCATAAAAAATCCCAGAGGATCTCCAAAAAAGCTATTAGAATTAATACGTGAATTCAGCAAGGTCACAGATCCAAATTCAACATACATAGTCTATCGTATGTTTATTTTATTTTTTTTTTTAAGGCTACTTAAGTGAAGCAGTGGGAGTGGAGAAGGAACAAAAGAATCTGTAACTGATTGTAATCAGTTAGTTGTAAACACCACTGCACTTGGACCAGCCTATCATATGTTTATGTACTAGAAACAAACAGTTCAAAATGAAATTTAAATACTATCATTTATAATTGCACCAAAAAGCCATGAAATACTTAGGTATAATTATAACAAAATATGCTCAAGATTTGTATGTGGGAAACTATAAAATGCTGATGAAAGAAATCAAAGAAAACCTAAATAGAGATATACCATATTCTTGGATTGGGAGTTAAAATATTAAGATTGCATTTCTCCCCAAACTGATCTTTGGGTTCAGTGCAATCTTAATCAAAATAAAAATGCAGAATTTCAGAAATTTAGAAGAAATGAGCCTTTCTTCTGGAAATGTATTGAGATTTAGTGAGAAAGAAAGAAAGAAATTAGCTGGAATATTGGAGACTAGTGATTTGGGAGTTGTCTGTAAAAGAGTTGGAAACTTGAGAGGATAGTTTCATCAAAGCAGTGTGCATATATGCTTGTATACATATAGACATCTCCAGAAGGATAAGAACATAAGAATAATAGTTGTTTCCTGTGTGGACAACTGGGAAGGATGGGAACGGGAAGGGAGAATTTTCATTGTATACCCTTTTGTATCTTTTGATTTTTGTACCATGTGAATGTATTACATACTCAAAAAGCCCAAATAATAGGGCAAACTGTGAACGTTTTGGGCATCACTTATGAACTCTGTAAGTGCTGCCTTAATATTAATATTTGTCTTACTGTCTTCATGTTCATTTTTATTATTTCATCAGCCAGGGAACTTTGTTTTGCTGGTATAAAGAAGTAAGTGTCTTTGTGAGCTGCCCTGGATTATAATAAGCTTTTAGTGGTCTCATATGTTCCTTTTGCTACTCTGAAGGTTGAATTGCCTCTTTGAAGAGGCTGGTTAGCAGTGATTTTGCTATTTTAGAGTGGAGTAATTGATTTGAATTGTTCTTTCCTTGGACTCTGAGCATGTTTGAATACTTCTGATAGGAGCTAATGCGGAAGTAAATAAGGAAGGGAAAGGACAAAAAGCTTTCTCTGTTGTTTAACAAAAGGTCTGACCTACAGAAAGGGAGCAAAAGCTGTTTACCCTCTTGTCTGAAAACCTTTTGCTTTTAATTTAGGCCTATCACCTGAGTACCCCACAACAAACAAAAGAGGCAGAAATTAATATTTTCTTCTTTTAGTCTCTTCCTCACTTTTTGGGAGGTAAAAAGTTTGCACTTACGTTGTCTTATGTATTACAGAAGAGTAGATTGTTTCTATACATTGTTTTTTTCTTCTATTTCAGTTTTATTGATCTTTTTGATGGCCTGAGTCAACTAAAAGTTTTTTTCTTTTGAACATTTTGAGGTTTATATCTAATAGGTCTAAAAGGCAGATGTTTAAGGCATTGTTTTATGTGCACCTGAATCGATGAGGAGGATATGTAAGTACTTTCTTTTTCTGGCTTACTGAAACGGGAGAGAACTATTTTTTTTTTTTTTTTTTTTTTTTTAGAGACGGGGTCTCGCTCTTGGTCAGGCTGGTTTCGAACTCCTGACCTTGAGCTATCCACCCGCCTCGGCCTCCCAGAGTGCTAGGATTACAGGCGTGAGCCACCGCGCCCGGCCTGGGAGAGAACTATTGCTCTCCAAAGACTGGTCATGTGGTAGGTTAAAAACATAAAAGTGCTCATTATCTCTGGAATTTTCTTCCAAGTGATTGGCACTTAATTCTGTAAGTTTTCATGTAGGCACTTCAGGACCTAGACGTTAACAGGAGGTTTTCAGATAGCCATTGGTATTCCTATTTGTAGGAGTTTTCCTCATCTTGTCCTTGGTCTTCAAAATTATCTTGGTTAATCCTAGTCCTTTGCTTTTCCCTACACATTTTAGAATCAGCTTGTCAAATTCTACAAAATTCCTTTTGGGATTTTGGTTGGAATTACATTGACTTTGTAGATTATTTTGGGAGGAATTAATGTCTTTATAATAGTAGGTCTAATATTATGTTATCTATGAATCTGATTGATTTCTCCATTTAGATAATCTTTTAATGTTTTAGAATCTAATCTATAATCTTCTCTATAAAAGGCTTATTTACCTTTTATTAAATTTATTCCTGTTGTAAATGGGATTGTTTAAAAATTTGTATTTTCTATTGCTATTGTATAGAAATACAGTTGACTTTTATATGTTGGGTTTGTATAATATTTAACAACCTCACTAAAGTTTCCTATTCTATTTTCTCTTTTCCAATTCATCTATCTTATTTATTTTTATTATCTTACTGTGCTGGGAAGCACCCAATATAATACTGAAAGAGAAGTGATGATACAAAGCATAGTTTTCTTACTCCTTCATTTTAAAAGGAATACTTTTAACATTTTACCTTTAAGTAAGATGTTTGTTATAGATTACTGATGGATATTCTTTATCAGGTTACTTAAGGGAGTCTTTTTTTCCCGAGTTCGCTAGGAACAAAAATTTTTATCATGAATGGATTTTGATTGTTACCAATTGCTTTTCTGCATCTATTGAGATGAATTGTATAGATTTTCTCCTTTATTCTGTTGCTGTGATGATACACTATTAGCTTCCAAATAATACTACTTCCTTCTACTCTCTTCCCCCAGGTGATTTGTGGAGCTATGATTTCTTCAGTGGTGAGTTTGTGGTGTCACCTGAACCAGACACAAGTGTCCACACTCTTGACCCCCAGAAGCACAAGTATATTATCTTGGGGAGTGATGGACTTTGGAATATGATTCCACCTCAAGATGCCATCTCAATGTGTCAGGACCAAGAGGAGAAAAAATACCTGATGGTGAGAAGCGATTCAATAATTTGATAATGTTTTCTAACCATTGTTTTGTACTTTTGTCAGGGGTCTTGAACATGAACTAAGGAAGGATGTTCACCTTGGGTAGACTTTTACATTTGCCTGGATTTACTAGCAGTTAAAACATAGCTTTTGCAGCTCCTAATTATTAGAGGAATGAGACAGAAAATAAATAAGTGAAACTAGATATAACAAAACATACAACTGCTTACTCCAGTATGAATGGCCCTTGACGTAACTGACCTGTGAAACCTCACCAATCCTTTTCTTTAAAAAATGAGATCAAATTTGCCTACCATAAAATTTCTTAGTGTCGTTCACAAAGTTGTACAGCCATCACCACTATCTAATTCCAAAACATTTCATCATCTTCCCCCAACCGAATAAGGAAGTATCTGGAATCAAAGGTACATGGGATGGGTTATCTTTGGAAGGGATGATCTTTCTCTAAGATAGGAGGAATGGTAACTCTATACATATTTTGAGGTGGAAAGGAGGCAAATTAATTGAACCTGTGTTAAATTGCCTCCATTCACTCAGCTAACATACTAGGTATTTAGTACATGTGACCTTTGAGTCCAAATTTTACAGAACAAATACTTTTAGTGAAGGGATTTGTTCTGTGAAGTTTGGATTTGGTTGAGGGACCACATTTAGGGATCTGGAGGGCCACATGTGGTCTTAAGGCTGCAGGTTTCCCACCCCTGTAGGTACTACCGGTAGGTACATGGGATGCAAAGGTAAATGGGATATGATCCTTGCTCAGCACTTAACCATATTATTACAAATAGAATATATAAATAACTATCAATCCCATTGGATTGTGAGTTCTTTTTTTTTCTTTATTATTATTATTATTTTTTCTTCTTTCAGCAGAGGATTGAGTTCAATAGATTGTGAGTTCTTTAAAGGTGAGAATCATCTCGATTCATTTTTACAGCCGCAGGGCCTGATGCATTGCATTTGGTCAGTGATTATTGGATGTCAAAGATTAAATAACATAAAGCCTGTTTTGTGTAAAGGATTTAGAGTTCTTTAATGATCTGAGAGAGATCATTTCACTACCGTGATGAGGACAAAAGCCAGTTTGTAGTGGATTGGGAGAACCTATTTATAAACACCAAAGAGTTTTAAGATGAGTATTGAAGGAAATATCCATATAACAAAAATTAAAACAAGTCTTATGAGAACTGGGAAGGCAAGAAGATAGAAAACTCAGGAAGGCTGCATAGGAGATTTCTTAGAAGAGAATGACATTGAGCAAGTTTTAAAGGTGGGGTTGAATTTACTAAGTAATCAAAGGAGGAGAGAGAAGCTTTCCAGGCAAAGAAACTAGAATATGTAGCATCGAGAAGGAGAGATGACTATGACATATTCAGATTTCACAAGTAGCTAGGTGTGATGGGAGGATAGGATGCTCTGGAAGTGAAAGGAGATGAAGCAAAAAGATTTTGATTGGTTTGTTATTGAATTAGGTCTTTATAGTCAGGCAGCTAGATTTTAGGAAGCTTACTCACTGCAGGATGGAAGATAAAATAGAAAGTAGATGATAATGGATATGAGGCTATCTAGTAGGAGGTGTAGCAAAACCATCTATCCCCTTAACAAAACTAAACAGATGCAAGGTTGGCAATGAATGAGAATAGATGGCAGCAATGATTAGTGAAGGATCCCCAAGAGAAGGTGAATTTTGATCAGTGGAATCATATGGTTCATCTCCACCTCTCTTCATATGTTGATTCTTATTGACTTTTTGACAGTGTAACTGGTTTGATTTTTTATTAATGGATCTATTAAACTTCCTTCTTACATGCTGATGTTATATTCCAAATTAGAAATTTTGCTTGCACGCTCGATCTAAGGCAGTGATGGTTTAAACGCACACACACACACACACACACACACAGAAATACATGAGTAGCAGAATTGACAGCACTTAGGTTTATAAGAAGGAAGACTATGACGACACCTAAATTTCTGACTCTGACAGAGCTACTGTCAAGACGAAACACATTGTTTTGAAGGAGAGGGAAAGTATTTAGTTCAGATGTAGGCATATTGAGTTGGAGGTACCTGTAGTTCATCTAGATAGATATCTTCAGTAAGCAGTTATAAATATTTGAGAGAGCCAGGTGTAGTGGCGCGTGCCTAGTAGTTCCAGCTACTTGGGAGGCTGAGGTGGGAGGATCACTTAAGCCCAGGAGTTCGAGGCTGCGCCTGTGATCGTGCCTGTGAATTGCCACTGCACTCTAGCCTGGACAACATAGTGAGACCCATCTTTTACATACTTGAGAGAGAAGCCTGGAAATACTAATTTAAATGTTAATAAGAGTTAGGTAAATCTGTGGCAATATATGAGATCACGTAGGGAGAGACTGGTAAAAGAGGACATAATGTTAGGGGATCCCAAGTCAGCAAAATTCTAGTGAGCCTAGGAAAAAATGCAGGTAAGGTGGTAGAAATGTCTTAATTAGATTTCTATTTTCATGGAGCTTTGCTGGGAAGGGAAACAGAGGCAACTGAAAAGGTGAAAGGTAAGATAGTCCTTCGGGGAGTCCTCACTGTTTGGAGAGTGATAGACCCGTGTGCCCTGGGGAATGTGATAGATTCATGAATTAGAAATTAGGCCGGGCGCGGTGGCTCACGCCTGTAATCCTAGCTCTCTGGGAGG
>VBSM01003215.1:27422005-27432047 GCA_008086735.1 Cheirogaleus medius | reverse complement strand
TGTATACCAACTTTAGTGACACTAATGTTAATAAGTTCTGATAACTCACTACCACTGGACCAGCCAACACATTATACTAATTTTTGTAAAGGAATTTCTTGCCAAAGCTTTATTGTCTTTGAAAACCTTGAATAATAATGCAGGTTGGAACCTTTTAAAGTCTCTTAATTCTTTTCAAAGCTGTGAAGGAGCTTATGTTTGTATATTCGTCTATTTCTGAATATTAAATATATTCTTTACTTTCATGTTCCCTGATAACTGACCTTTAGGCAGAATAGAGAAGGAGGCATTAGGGTGGAGGTCATTGTGAGAGGACAAGAGGATATTATGATAGGCATAAATATTCATTTGAGACAGAGTCTCATTCTGTTGCCCAGGCTAGAGTGCAGTGGCATGATCATAGCTTACTGTGACCTCAAACTCCTGGGCTAAAGTGATTCTCCTGCGCAGCCTCCTGAGTAGCTGGGACTGCAGGCGCATGCCACCATGCCTGGCTAACTTTTTCTGTTTTTAGTAGAGATGGGGTCTCGCTTTTGCTCAGGCTGGTCTCGAATTCCTGACCTCAAGCTATCCTCCTGCCTCAGCTTCTCAGAGTGCTAGGAGTACAGGCATGAGCCACTGCGCCCAGCCAAATATTCTTAATATTGACCTCAAATAAAAATTATTGCAGTCTGCTGATTGACATTGGTAAAACCATACACAAAATATGTTTTTAAAATTATTATTCAAATTCTAAAAATGTTGACCTAATAATAATCCCCAAGTAAAGATAAGGAGACTTATACGTGCACTGATATGCAGGCATGGTTATTTGTTAATCAATTGGCCCTACCTAAATATGGGAGAATATTTAGATCAATTCTGAATAATTAGTATTGTTGGTTCTGATCTAACAAGTAAAAAAAGCAAATTTCTGCCCAAGAAATTGGTTTTGTTTTGTTTACCTTAATTTATGTAACGGTGAAAACTCAGGAGTATCTATGATCTATTTCATTATTATTGTTATCCCATGTTTAGTAACTAGGCATTTGAGACTAAGTTTATCTTTCTGTAAATATGTCTACTTCTGTTTGCATTCTGAAGTAAATTAGTCTTTGTTTTGGGGTGGGACAGTGGAAATACCTTTGTTTAAGTAATAGATTATTATGGCCCACATTTCTTTCTCCATTCTTTCTTTAAGGCAAAACTAAATCTAGCTATGTTTGACAAGGGAAGAGCTATAAGAAGTAGGAATAGGGGAAGAGAAGAAATAGTTTCAGAAAATTAAAAATTAGTTTCAGTTGTATTATAGGCACAATTTGTAATTAGTTGTTTAATATTGGATTACAGGATAGATGGAAGGAGAAAGTTGATCTCTGAAGCAGTGAACTTTTTTAAAGTATGTATTTTTAGGGGATAATCTCTCAATATCACATAAATGTTTTGTGAACATGCAAGATTTAGCAATACAAGTTAATCTGGCGTGAGTCTTAAGAAGTCTAAGCAGTTGCCTGTGCTAACAGATGCAGTGTATTCCCACAGAATGCCAATAAAAAGAGGAGGAAAAGGAAAAGTTCAAGGAGGAAGTGGGGGAAGAGAAGCCAGTGCACCTGTAGTGTCAGAATAATAATCTGTAAATTTAAAAAGATGCAGCAAAACAGAAATTGTAATAAATTGTTTTAACTCTGAAATTGTCCCATTGTTCTTTTATAAAGGAATTCCACCAAACATCTAACTTTGTTATCCATGCTAGAGCAATATGTTCTATTCCAATAAATAGCTTGATTAGTACTTTTTTTCTTGTGCCTAAAGTAGTAACATGTGATTATTTGGCATTAGCAAACCTTCTGCTACAGACCTTATTTGTTGCCTGGTCTTGTTGCACATCTTTTTTCTATATTAAAGTAGCATGAGTTCTTGGTTAGTGATTACTTATTACTTATATTATTTTTCTCTGATCAGCAAGAACATGCTTGTGACCCAGTTAAACATTTAAATCAACCTAATGCAGGGGCATTAACTCACATACAGCTATCATTGTTGCTATTATTAAAAGCCATATATGTAAATATTCTAGAACAGAGACTGTTCTGCTATCCTTACCTCAACACTAGTACCTTAATTTAAAGTAAAGTTGCTGGGGCTTGTGAGGACAGAAGAACTCAAAATAAATAAATAAATAAAAGAAATTAAAATATATATAAAAAAAGAAGAAAGTAAAGTTGCTGCCCAACATCTAGTCAGTGTTAAAACAGGCAAGAATAATCAGCCTTTCACTAAACCATGTAATGTGTAATAAATGGGCCAATGGCTCCAAAAAGAAAGAGTTTATTTTTAATAAAAAAAGAAGCAATGTATTTGGGGCAGTGCCAACTTAGGCATTCTGTGTCCTTTTTACATCTCCAGCTTTAATAGGACCTAAAGTCAATACATTTTTTTTTTTTTTGGTTAAAGCATGTTCGTGTCTATGGTTAGATTGAAATACTTTTAAAAACAGGACTCTGGATTTCCCTTTTCTTTTAATTCTAGACACATTAAAGGGAACATTCTTAGTATAGATATATTTCTATGCAGCACTTTTTATTTATTTTTTTAAAGACAAGGTCTCTGCTGCCCAGGCTGGAGTGCAGTGGCATGATCATAGCTCACTGTAGCCTGGAACTCCTGGGCCAAGATGATCCTCCTGCCTCAACCTTCTGAGTAGCTGGGACTAATTCGTGCCACCAGCTACTTTTTTAACTTTTTTTTTTTTTAAGAGATGGGGTCTTGCCATGTTGCCCAGGCTGGTCTCAAACTCCTGGCCTCAAGCAGTCCTCCCAGCTCAGCCTCCCAAAGTGCTGGGATTGTAGATGTGAGCCACTGCACTCGGCCTATATGGCACTTTTTAAAAAGGTGTTTATTCATAGGGGAATTTATATCAGAGGAAGATGTCTTCATTTACTATTCTACAAAAGGGTTTGCTTGGCCTTTTCAGAATATATTAATATTTTCATGAATTTGATTGCGTGTCCACTTGAGGGAAATGTTACACACTTAGAGGAAGAGATAGTATTTATGCTTTAACTCTGACCTTGAGAAATTGTTAAGACAATGATTTTATAAAATATAGCTACTTTGGAAGATTTAGGTTTGATAGGAAGAATGTTATCTGTCTGGAGCTAGGAGTATATTCTGAATATTTGTAGATCTAGAGCTACACTCAAAGTAGTGGTACATATCTGGATCACCGTGAAGCTTTTTATTTATTTATTTTTTTTTTTGTGAAGCTTTTTAAAAACAATAAAGTTCCTTAGGTGATTCTCATTTCATTAACTAACTGAGAGTTCCCTAACCATTCTGAGTAGGGTTCAGTATGTCCTCCTTTTCCTATTAAATACTTTTCTCAAATCACAGAACAGTATCTAGTGTTTGTGGGATGAGTGCAAAGCAACATTCATCTTGAGTTTCCATTATGACACAGTTGCTTTAATGTGGTACTTCACATTTTACATACTACTAAATATTCAGAAATTGGAATTTAGGAAGTAGGAAATAAGCCCAAAACCTACAAATTTGTCACTCTTCCTAGTGAAATCTCCATCCCTCCAATGGTTAAGCTAACTATGTTTTAATTACCAGAATATTAGTATGTTGTTAATGGCTTATTAAAACAACTTTTTGATGGTCCCTACGGAAAATATAAGGCTTTTGTAAAAAATAATTGGAGCTATTTCATCAGCATTATGTTATTGACAAATGTAAAATTAAAATGTAAACAGAGAATGTGATACTTTTGATCTTCTTCATGTTTGGGTATAGATTAGGATAGTGGAAGAGTAAATATGAGTCTGTGATTATTTTTAAAGTATCTCATTTTTTTGTTATCTGCCAATGGACAGAAAATACTTAAGATGACATGAATAGATTATTTCATCTATTACCCTGAAGGTGCAGACAGAGTTCATTGTCACTGTTACCTTAATTTTGCTGCCTTCTCACCCAGGTTCCCTCCCATAAAACCTTGCACATAGTTCAATAAATATAGTGAATGAATGAGTGAATTCATACCATGTTTTTGCCATCTTAATAATTTCATAAGAAGCCTAATACTACATGTCATGAATTTGTTGAGTTCTTCAATAAAGTATTTCTTATTTGTTTTACCTTCTTATCTTTCAGTCACTGGAGGAGGATCCATGGCCAAGGCTGAACTCTAAGGACCATATACCTGCCCTGGTTCGTAGTAATGCTTTCTCAGAGAATTTTTTAGAGGTACCAGCTGAAATAGCTCGAGGGAGTGTCCAAGCTGTAGTCCTACCCTCAAAAGATCCACAGCCACTTGAAGAAAATTGCGCTAAAGCCCTGACTCTAAGGATACATGATTCTTTGAATAACAGCCTATCAGTTGGCCTTGTTCCCACCAATTCAACAAACACCATCATGGACCAAAAAAATTTAAAGATCTCGACTCCTGGTCAAATGAAAGCCCAAGAAATTGAAAGAACCCCTCCAGCAAACTTTAAAAGGACATTAGAAGAATCCAACTCTGGCCCCCTTATGAAAAAGCACAGACGAAATGGCTTAAGTCGAAGTAATGGTGCTCAGCCTGCAAGCCTCCCCACCACCTCTCAGCGAAAGAACTCTGTTAAACTTACCATGCGACGCAGACTTAGAGGCCAGAAGAAAATTGGAAATCCTTTACTACATCAGCACAGGAAAACTGTTTGTGTTTGCTGAAATGTATCTAGGAAGTGAGGTTTTTCCAAACTTAGGTCATAAGAGGGCTTTTTAAATTTGGTGCCGAAGTTGAACTTTTTTAAGGGGACAAAATTAAAAGAGTATATGGTTTGACTTTTTGGAATTCAGCAGTTTTATCCTGGCCTTGTATTTGCTTGTATTATAAATGTGAATTTTGTAGATGTTAGGGTATAAGTTGCTGTAATATTTGTGTAAATTTGTATCCTTCACAGAAACTCAGTCTCTTACTCCGATACACAGTACTTGTGACAACAGGGCTAAATGTTTTAAAAAATCAAAAGATTCTATTAGATTTTAGAGAAACATTTAAACTTTTAAAAATGCTTATTAAAAACTTTGTATAAGCCACTTGTGATGAAAACTGCGCAACTTTTTAAAGTAAATTATTATTAAGCAGACTGGAAAAGTGATGTATTTTCATAGTGACCTGTGTTCCACTTAATGTTTCTTAGAGATTACAAGTGTCTTTTAAAAATTATTTTTTATTTCTAATTTCATAACTCAGAACTAAATTTTTCATAGAAGTGTTGAGCCATGCTAAAGTAGCTGGATGTTAGTCTTGTTGCAATTAAAAAACTATGCAGTATCTCTTTAGTAGCATTTTTCTAAAACATTAATCACCAGGTGTACTCACAGAAGGAGGCATAGAAGGAGGTATGTTTACCTAAAACAATGCCTTTTTTACTCATCCCAGACCAATGGCATTATTAGGTCTTAATGTAGTTTATCCCCTTCTAGTGTTTGCTTAAAATATGTGAAGTTTTTCTTGCTATTTCAATAATGGATGGTGCTGCTAATTCCCAACATTTCTTAAATTATTTTATATCATACAGTTTTCATTGATTATATGGGTATATGTTCATCTAATAAATCAGTGAACTGTTCCTCATGTTGCTGGATTTTTGTGGTTGGTTTGTTTTAATGGTATGTACAGGTTGAGTATCCCTTATCCAAAATGCTTGGGACCAGAAGTGTTTTGGATTTTGGATCTTTTCAGATTTTGGAATGTTTGTATTATACTTACTGGTTGAGAATTCCTAATCAGAAATTCAAAATGCTCCAGTGAACATTTCCTTTGAACATAATGTCAGACCTCAAAAAGATTTGGATTTTGGATTTTTGGATTAAGGATGCTCAGCCTACATTCTGTTGTATCATGATTGTGCTTTTGCGTAACAACTTAAAATACATAAAATCTTAATTTTTACACCCCAATTTTTTATTTTAATATAGAATATGTTAAAATAAACTAAATATCTAACAATAAGAATGTGGTTAAGTCAGTTATAACTTATAAGCATTTGATAAAATATTATATAACAATTAAAAATCAGTAAAACACTGTATACTTTGGTGATACAGGAAAAAACCTGCAAGAAATTAATACTAAAATATGAAGAATATATAATTTTGATGTGGTGAATTATGTTTTACAGTGAGATATTTAAAAAATTATTAAATTTGGAACAAGACCTCTCATTGAGAGAGTAAAGAGTTAATTCATGCATTCAATATTGTGCACCTACAATGTGCTAGAAACTGCAGTTGGAAGCATACTAATTTCCCATTGGAGGATTAATTGAGAACCAGTAATCTAGGTGAAATGTGATTTGTGGTTGGTTTTAAAGAAGATTTTTGGATACTGAAGAGGTTTTTTTTCAGATATTTCTAAGATAGACACGAAGCAACTAGCAGATACTTCTGGAGTCAATTCACTGTGAAGGGCTTTTCCATCTTTTTAGACCTGTGATACCATCCTAGCTGTACCAAGTAGAAATTCAGCAAATCTGAATGTATATTAAAATCCATTTAGCTACTTTTGACTATGGTTATAAATAAAATAATCTAACCTTACACATGAAATTAAAATTTCCATTTGATTAGAGTCATAGATTATATAATCTTCATTTTTCAAATCAATTTTTTAATGTAAAAGTGTCCTAGTATTAATTTTAGCATTAATTCTTTCCTACATCACATTATTTCCTAGTGCAATAGAGTCTAATTCCATACCATATTAGTATCTATCTAATATTGGAAAGGGTTTTAGTTTGAGACACCTTAACTGTAATTTTTTTTTTTTTTTTGGAGACAGGGTTCCACTTTGTTGCACTAGGCTGGAGTGCAATGGTGTGATCGTAGCTCACTGCTGCCTCAAACCTCTGGGCTCAAGCAATCCTCCCACCTAGGTCTCCTGAGTAGCTGGGACTACTGGCATGCACCACCATGCCTGGCTAACATTATTTTTTGTAGAGACTGGGTATCACTATGTTGCTCAGGCTGGTCTTGAACTCCTGGCCTCAAGTGATCCTCCCTCAGCCTCCCAAAGTGCTGGGATTACAGGTGTGAGCTACCATGCCTGGCCTATATCTATTTTTTAATGGGATTTGTAGATGTCTATGTAACACAAATTAGAAGTATAATACGTAATGGGAAATTGATGATCTATAAAATCGTGCATAACAAAAAGCCTCCCACCTCAATCCCCAAAGTGACCAGCCTTTCCCCCTAATTTTTTGTTTGTGTAATCCATGCAGACATGTAATGATACCTGTGTGTATCTCTTAACCTTATGCCTTTTTTTTTTTTTTGAGACAGTCTCACTCTGTTGCCCAGGCTAGAGTGCCATGGTGTTAGCCAAGCTCACAGCAACCTCAAACTCCTGGGCTTAAGCAATCCTTCTGCCTCAGCCTCCAAGTAGCCGGGACTACAGGCACACGCGACCATGCCTGGCTAATTTTTTCTATATTTTAGTTGTCCAGCTAATTTCTTTGTATTTTTAGTAGATACAGGTCTCACTCTTGCTCAGGCTGGTCTCGAACTCCTGAGCTCAAACGATCCACCGGCCTCGGCCTCCTAGAATGCTAGGATTACAGGCATAAGCCACTGTGCCTAGCTTCTTAACCTTATGTCCTAAAGATTTTTCTATATCAGCAGATCATAGAGCTTCTTTAGTATTTCAGTCTATGGATACAAGTTGTTATGCCATTATTTAACCATGTCCATATACTCTGGTTCTTTTTAATATTTTGGATCAAGATAATTCTTGATCTATGTATCTTATGCCTCAAAGATTAAAATATGTATCAGTTATGTATTCCTACATATTATAATACCTCAATATTTAGCAGCTTTAAACAAACATCTCAGTTTCTGAGCCTGAGAAATCTGGGAGTAACTTAGCTGGGTTATAGTCTCATGTGGTTGCAGTCAAGCTACCCCCCCAGGGCTACAGTCATCTGAAGGCCTGAATTGGGCCTTCCCACAAGGCTCACTTACACAACTGTTGGCAGGAGACCTCAGTTTGATGCCACATGTGCCCCTCCACAGGGCTTCTCACTATATGGCAGTTAACTTCCCCCCACAGCAAGCAGTACCAGAGAGAGCAAGGCAGAAGCCACGGGTGTTTTTTGTAATCTAGCCTCAAAAGTGTCATATCATCAATTCAGTATTTTATAAATCACACAGACCAAATCTGATACAATGTGGGAGGCCCTTTCTTCATTCTTGATATTCTAAGTTCTTGATATTTTAAGTTTAATATTTTTTAACACTTTAAAAAATATGCCATTGGTTAGAATCTTGTGGGTTGAGGAGAAAAAAAAAAAAATAATAAAAAATAAAAAACATGCCATTGGCCAGGCAAGGTAATCCTAGCACTCTGGGAGGCCGAGGTGGGAGGATCACTTGAGCACTCTAGCCCAGGGACAGAGGGAGACTTGAAAGAAAAAGCCACTTCCCTCTGGCCTCCATGTTTTCTGAAGTGAAATCTGTAGGCATTTAAATTATTCCTATGAAGGTCATTACATTATGCATTATTTTTTCTCTGGTTGCTTTCAAGATTTTTTTCTCTTTAGTTTTTAGCAATTAGGTTATGATATGTCTGGATGCGGATTTCTCTGGGGTTTTCTTTTTGAGCTTCAATCTATAGGTTTATGTCTTTCATCAGATTTAGGTGGTTTGTAAGCCCTTATGTCTTAAATTTTTTTTTTCAGCACATTCTTGTTACCTTTTAACTCTTTGTTTTCCCTTTTGCTGGAACTTTTTTTTTAATTTTCATTTTGTTCCTCTTTTTATCTTCTCTTTGCTGTCATTTGGGTATTGGCATCTGTTGGTTATTTTTTCCATGTGAATCCAGATTTTTCTGGTTCTCTGCATACTGTGTAATTTTGGATTACAGCCTAGACATTTGACTATTATGTTATGACATTCTGCATCTTGTTTAACTCATACAGAGAACACTGATATTTTTAATAGGCAATTAATCTGGTTAGGTTCATGCCACATGTTCAACCCTCTGTGGGCTGTGGTTTTAATGTCAGTTCAGTTTCCAAAGCCTCTGCCATTGTGTAATTTGTAATCTGTCCTTTGTGTACATCACTCTGTGGATAGTATGGGACGTGGGCAGTGATCTATCTGCTAGTTCAATTCTCAGTGTCTTTGGTATGCTGATTAGGATCAGATGAGGTCATTTTCCCTTAAGTTCTCACTCCCTACAGTCTCCACAGTACTTTCCCTTCCCTCAGACTCCCCTTTTAAGTTCTCTGAGCAGAAAGCTGGGGCTTCAGGTACCTCATAGTTCTACCACTGTGCCTGCCTTCAGTTAAACACCTTAATATAATATCTTTGTGTCTTGGTCCTCATCTATAAAATGCAGGTAACACTATAATGACTGGCATATAGAGCTCAGTGAATATTACCTAATATTATTTTTATTAAATATTTAGCTTATCAAAACTGTTACTACAGATTCAGTTTTCCCAGATTTTAAGATTGTTACCAAAAGATCACCAGGATGGCTGACTACTAGAAAGAAGAGCTTTATTGGCGATAACAATTTGCAAACCAGGAAGAGAGAGAATTTCTGGCATGGACTGAAGGTTGTTTCTCTTCAAAGAGGGAAAGGGCAGGTTGGTATTTATGCCACATGGGATCTGTATTACACCATAGAGACATACATGTTCAGCAGGTTTTGGGGAAAAGCTATACATATTTATGAGGGGGTTGAGCGCATGTGCAATGGGTAAACATATATGGAACATACATCCCATGTTCACTTTGGGGTGGAGTTTTAACATTAAAATGAGGTGGAATTTGGCTCCTCATGTCAAAAGGTGACCTATAGAACACAAAGACAGTTTGTGCAGTTTCTATAAGCTGGCTGAAACTGGCTTGAGGTCTGCAGTTTCTTATCAAGAAAGAATGTTGTGGGCCGGGCGCGGTGGCTCACGCCTGTAATCCTAGCACTCTGTGAGGCCTAGGTGGGTGGATTGCTCAAGGTCAGGAGTTCGAAACCAGCCTGAGCAAGAGCGAAACCAGCCTGAGC
>VBSM01003215.1:27410459-27420738 GCA_008086735.1 Cheirogaleus medius | reverse complement strand
GAGGTTGCTGTGAGCTAGGCTGATGCCATGGCACTCTACTCAGGGCAACAGAGTCAGACTCTGTCTCAAAAAATTAAAAAAAAATTTATAAAGATATAGTCTCACGATGTTGCCCAGGCTGGTCTTGGACTCCTGGCCTCAAGCAGTACTCCTGCTTCAGTCTCCCAAAGTGCTGGGATTACACTCATGAGCCACTCACTGTGCCCAGAATATCTGGAGAAATTTCTAACTGGATCTACAAACTTTAAACTTATTTACTCCTCATAAAAAGCCTACGAGGCTCATAATTCTTTCTACAATTCACAAAGGATGAAATGAAGGCACAGAAATTTATCCCCACCAAGAAATGTATAACTCTGCTAGTAGTGTTCATCCTATTTATTTATTTATTTCAGCATATTATGAGGGTACAAATATTATGTGTTCATCCTATTTATAAAGGGCACCACTCAGTTCATCAAGTCCAGAACAGCATCTCTCTATGTTGTCCAGGCTGGTCTGGAACTCCTGGGCTCAGGTGATCCCCCTGCCTAAACCTCTAGGGTAGCCATGATTACCTGTGTATACTACTGCATCTGGCTGTTTCTTTTGTCTGGACTGATTTTTCCCTCAGAGTAGCTTTCTCACTTCATTGAGATTCTTGTTCAAATGTCATCTCCTGAGAGGTCTTCCCTGACCACACTACTTAGAGTAAGGCATTTCCTACCTCTATTTATCTGGTTTCTTTTTTTTTTTGAGACAGAGTCTTACTTTGTTGCCCAGGCTAGGGTGAGTGCCGTGGCGTCAGCCTAGCTCACAGCAACCTCAAGCTCCTGGGCTCAAGCAATCCTCTTGCCTCAGCCTCCTGAGTAGCTGGGACTACAGGCATGCGCCACCATGCCCGGCTAATTTTTTCTATATATTTTTTTTAGTTGGCCAATTAATGTATTTCTATTTTTAGTAGAGACGGGGTCTCGCTCTTGGTCAGGCTGGTTTCGAACTCCTGACCTTGAGCTATCCACCCGCCTCGGCCTCCCAGAGTGCTAGGATTACAGGCGTGAGCCACCGCGCCCGGCCTCTGGTTTCTTTTTCTTCATAGTATTTTACACTATCTGATTTTCTCTGTTTTTGTGTTTATTTTTGTCTTTCCACCAGGATGTAAATTCTCTGGTTGAGGACAGGTATATTGATGTGTTGATTTGTTCATTCCTGTATCCCCAGAGTCTAGGATGTGTCTAACACTTAATAGGTATCCAAACATTTGCTGAATGAATGAATGAACTTGTGTACAAGTGTATCCTTTTTGGTTTTTGTTTGCTTGTTTTTTCCATAACTTTGTAGAGGAATGGTCAAAGAGTTATGGAACTTAACAATGCATATAAAACAGCTATTTAAACTGAAAAACCTTATACAAATGCTGGTTATCCCATTTGCATAGATTATTACCTATTGGTCTTCTCTGGACTTCCTCTTTATTAGTGCTCTGGATCCTGGAAAGCCTAAGAATATTAAGTATTTTATTTAAATAAGTCTGAACTTTTAAATACCTGTTGTGTGTTCAGGGCTGTTACGTGTTGTGGGAGATTCAATAATGTAAAAGCCTTATCTATTAATGCCTAGGAGGAGTTTAACTTTCTAGTTGGGGAAAAATGAGATAAGCACAAGAGAAACACTCAAAAAACTTTTCAAAGACAACAAAGAAGTAAGCCAGTGATAGCAATAAAAGCAGAAAGAATTTCAAATATTGGAAAGATTCCTTCTTTAGAGAGCTTAATGTGTTAAACAAAAATTACAGGAGGCTATTGTTTTGAACCAAACTCCTGCACTAGTCCCCAACAGACCAGACTAATAATCAAATTATAATCACCTACCTTCACCAAACACAAACTGAGTTGTCATCTGGTCTTCCAAAAACACTAGAGAGAGAGAGAGAGAGAGAGCCAAATTCCCAAACAGGATAGTTTCAATCTTCAACTGGCATGATCATGAAGTTTACCTTTTGAGAAATGTAGGGAGCAAATCTTAAAACCTCCTTCATGTTGGGAATTTGTGGAGAGGAAATAGATGAACATTCATAATCCCTTATTAACCAGTGTTCAAACATGAGGCTGATAAATGGAACACTTTGCAAATTCTATTTACTGGCAGTGACTGAGCATCTAGAGCAAATGGGTGGTTTCTTGCCTACAGCTATTTCCATATCTCTATCTACTATCTCTGTTTATGTTTACATCTATATTTATATTTACCTCCAACCCCTGATTAACTGTGCTATTTCCCGGGAAGTAGTTTTTTTTTTTACTACATTTCCCCCTCTCCCATTGTGCTAAGCCTTTTTAAATTTTTATTCCTGTATCAGCCAATTCGTTACAAACCCCATGCCAATTAATAAGCTATACGCTCATGGAACTGTCATTAGCATTAAATTTGATACTACATACTAAGTATTGTATATGAAGTATATGAGGGATTGTGCTGAACGTTCAATAAATCAATATTCTTCTTATGTAAGAAATGTAACTGATGAAATGACAACAGCGAGATCTCCAGCCTCAGAGATACGGGATATGGAAACTGAGCTAAGGAAGGAGTCAGGCTTGGTCTACAAACCTAGCTCAAACTGACAAGATTAGCGGTCGCATCCCTTACTCAGATTAACACTTCGGATGACCACAGGCGCGAGCCAGCCTAGGCTCCCGGAAGGTAAACACATTGCAAAGGGCGGGGCAGAAGGCGGGTTGGGGATGGGTGAGCGGCCAACTGAAAGTGATTGGCAGCTGCCATGTCCACGTGCTTTGAGCTTCGAACCAGGTGTCGCGAGAATTCGATGTAAACAGACCCGACTCCCTGTCCGGCTCCCAACCTGAGATGCTTGGATGAGGTGCACAGGAATCTGGGGTATGTTGCTTTTTTTTTTTGACAAAGCCACGAAGGTGCTGTCTGCAAAGAAAATATACCTGCTCGTAATTCCTACCCACCTGCCTGCGTTCGCAACCGAACCTGACACGTCGGCTTCAGCCGAATTTACATACTGTTGTGTTGTCCCTCCAGCCCCAGCGGATTGGACAAATTCAGGAGGCGGGTCCGCCTCTTTTCTACTTGCTGGTTGGCGAAGCTGACCTCCAAGGGCGGTGCCCAGCCGTAGCCAGTTTGCTTCTCGGATTGGCTAGAGGGCTGGTTCCGCTGAGGCGTGGTAGGAAGTGGCAGCCGTCAATCACGCGGGGAGACTCCAAACAGTGAGCCTTGAGCTGAAGAACAGCGTTTACCGGCGGGGCGGCCGGTGAGAGGGCTGGCGGGTCTTTGGCTTTGGGGAGGCTTGGAAAGGACGAGGGGCAGGCAGCGTGAGGGGACCGGGTTGGGCTGGCAGGAATTCGACGGGGGAGAGGTGTCGATACTGGAGGGGGAGGGGAGAAGGGCAAGGGGCCAGAGGGCGGCCGGGGGCAGCGGTGGCTCCTGTTGGAGGTTAAGTGGGTAGCGCTGTGCCGGGTGTCTTTCAGGAGAGTGGGGCCTGAGGGGCTAGCGAGGGTCGTCCTCAGGAGACAAGGCCCTTAAAGGACAGGGCTTGGGAGACTGTGGTTTGAGAACGAAAGGGTGGGATGGAAATGAGAGGGCTGAGGGACTGGAGGTGAAGGTACCCCCTGAGGAAGGGGTATCTGGGCTAGTTGGGGCAAAAGAGTATTTTGGTTGTAGGAGGTGAGGCTCACCAGGTGGGGAGTTTTCAAATAAGGTGGTAGAATGCTCCCTACTTAGAAGTGATTGTTTTAAGTGCTTTCAAGATTAGGTTCAGGTGTGGGCTTTCCTGTCAGAGATCTTTAATATTGTTGTCAGTCCTCTTTTCATCTTAAGCAAGTAGCCTCCATGCTCTTAAAACTTCCTCAGTGATTCAGAGGCTCATTAAACGTTCTAGGATCAGGACTTATTGATGTGACAGGAAAGGATAAGGGGCTTCTAACATGATATAAGTTTATGTTACTTATTTGACTTATTTGTTACTTATAATTAGGTTACAGTAGCAGGGGGGTTAAAAATATGTTATAAATCCTGGCCATGCAGTCTGACTCATAGATTCCCGGAAGGTTTAGTTGGAAGGTAGAGTGGTATCATGTCACTGTTTCATTGGGTGTTGAAATATTGTACCATGTGTATTTCCACTATCTCAACATAAAATTCCACTAATTTCCTATTCCATGATCTGTTTGTGTTAACAACAGACTAAAAGTCCAATAAGAGCTTTAACTGGTCTTGTGGTTCTGAGGCCTGGTCGTATATATAAAACAAAACAAAACAAAAAACAAAAACCAGTGCTCACTTTGGCAGTACGCATATATAGTAAAATTGAAACAATCCAGAGATTAGCACGATAAAAATATTTTTAAAATTAAAAGAAAAATAAAAAAAACTTTATGATAATTTGAAAATTTAAAATATCTAGTTCATCCCCTTGTCTTCCCTTTCTGGTTAAAAGGAACTGCTGGAAAGTTTCCTGCATTTTAGGCATTCTTGAAAAGAGATCTCTAGTGAGCAACCATAAACCTTCTTCCCTACCCCCAACAATAATGATCCATTTTTCTATCTTTTTGTTCTGGAAACAGGTTTTATGAATGAAGCTATGGCTACAGATTCCCCTAGAAGACCTAGTCGTTGTACTGGTGGAGTTGTCGTTCGCCCCCAGGCTGTCACGTAAGCACATTTCATATAAGCCCAATAGCTAAAGAAAAGATTGCTCAGAATAATAACTAACATTCAGGTTTTCTTTTTGAACAGTGATTACTTTGTAAAAATCTTTTAAATTTTGGCTTAAAAGGATAAGTAAATATCATTGCCAAAGCCAAATAAAAGAATTGGAAGGTTAAGTAGAGGTATTCAGCATATTTATAGTACCTGAAGAGCACTATGCTAAATCCTGAAGAGCAGTGGTTTTCAAACTTCAGGTTTAACAAATTAGTGGACCATTAAATCAATGTTATTTATTTATTTATTTTGAGACGGAGTCTCACTCTGTCACCTGGGCTAGAATGCCGTGGCATCTGTCTAGCTCACAGCAACCTAAAACTCCTGGGCTCAAGCAATTCTCCTTCCTCAGCCTCCCGAATAGCTGGGACTACACGTGCATGCCACCACACCTGGCTAATTTTTCCATTTTTAGTAGAGACGGGGTCTCACTGTTGCTTAGGCTGGTTTCGAACTCCTGAGCTCAAGTGATCCTCCCCCCTTGGCCATCTAGAGTGCTAGGATTACAGGCGTGAGCCACCATGAAATCAATTAGTGGGTCAGGACAATATTTAGAAATAGAAAAAAAATGAAATAGAATAGAAAATATAGCTGGGAGCTAGTATTGTTTTGTGACATGCTTGTAGATAAATACATACATGTATATATTTACTAGATCATGATGTAAAATGTATCTCTTACTCTAGGTTTCAGTCAGAAAGTTTCAAAATAAGTCATAGTACTTTTCTATATTTTAGGCATTCTTTGACAAAGAATGTCTATACTTACTAGGAGTTTATAATCCAACATGGCTTAAAGATATATGTACTCGAAATCAGTATAATCAGTAAAAGATAAAAGATGCCAGAAAAACAGCATGAGGATTTAGAGGGAGTATTTTAGTGGAGTGATCAGAAAATGTTTCAATAAGAAGGTAATATTTATAGTGTTTCTTTAAAGGCTGAATAGAATTTGGGCACTTAGAGTCAAGGATACATTTTAGGCAAAGGGAATAGAATCCATTTCCCAGATGTGGGAAAGGCCAGCTATTTTTATAAATGAAATATAGTCCTGATACAGGGAAGTTGACCTATTTAAAGTAGATTGGGATGGGCAATTAAGACCCTCTACACCTGGCTAAGGAGTTAAAAACTTGTTTTCTGCCTTTTAAAATGCTCTTGGGGGTGTTGGGCACAGTGGCTCATGCTTGTATTCCCAGCTACTTGGGCAGCTGATGTGGAAGGATTGCATGAGCCCAGCAGTTCAAGGCTGCAGTGAGCTATGATTGCACCACTGCACTGCAGTCTGGGTGACAGAGACCCAGTCTCTAAAAATAATAGATGAATAAATTTAAAAAAGGCTCTCAAGGAAATTTTGGATTATTTCCTTTGGGCAGTTTACATGTTTCAAAAAGATTGCCTTCTCAGACTAACAAAAGTTCACGTATAATATGAATATGATATTTTACCATAATTTGCCCTTTTTCCCTGCTACATTTCTCAGAGCTATATTTCTTTGCTAACTATGGACCCTGGCAACAAATTAAGCATGTTAATAGCTTTGAGTTAGGTAATGTTTTAATCTCCATTTTACTGGTGAGGAAACCAAATCAGAGAGATTAAGATATCCTTGGTAACAGCAAAGAAGGGGAACCAGGATCTAACCCAGGCAGTTTGTGCACTTATATAGTATTCTATGCTGTTTCACCTTAGGGTATTCAAAATGTATTGCATTTTGTTATGTGATACATAATTTTAGTGGTTTTTTCTTTTTTGAGACAGAGTCTCACTCTGTTGCCCCAGCTAGAGATAACTGTGGCGTCAGCCTAGCTCACAGCAACCTCAAACTCCTGGGCTCGAGCGATCCTTCTGCCTCACCCTCCCAAGTAGCTGGGACTACAGGCAAGCACCACCATGCCCGGGTAATTTTTTCTATTTTTGGTAGAAAAGGGATCTCACTTTTGCTCAGGCTGGTCTCGAACTCCTGAGCTCAAATGATCCGCTGGCCTCGGCCTCCCAGAGTGCTAGGATTACAGGTGTGAGCCACCATGCCCGGCCAATTTTAGTGGCTTTAAAAAAATCATTCATTCAGTGTTCTTTTAACAAATAATGCTTCAGCATCTACTCCAAGCCTAAGTATTGGCTTTATGGCTTATAGATTCTGGAGATACAAGGTAAATGTGAGAGATAGATTCTTTTGTGTAATGGAGCTTACATTCTAGTGAGAGAAATATTAAATAAGTAAACAAGTAAAATAATTATAGGCTGTGACCTTGCACAGGGTGCTATGATAGAGAATTATAAGGGGGAATCTACATAGTGCTGTCGGAATGTCTCTCTGAGGAGACAACAATTAAGCTGGAGATCTGAAAGGAAGAGAAGAGTATGTATGAGAAGGAATGCAGGCAGAAAGAAATGTGGTGTAAACATGTTGACTCAAAGAAGAGCTTGGTGTATTCCAGGAATTGAAGTTGCATATGACTGAAGCAGAGTAAGTTAGGAGAGCAGCAAAAAAAAAAAAAAATATATATCAGAGAGGTAGGCCTAGTCTTTCTTTTTAGGCTTTATCAATTTTGTAGATCTCTAAGGCATAATGTTTTTTTAATAGGATTCATAAGAACTCATAATATTTCTTCTAGTATAATTTTTCATATCTCCTGAAATGAATTTGACTTAGTATTTTCAAGAAATTGTTTTTCTTGGTTAGGCATGGTGGCTCATGCCTATAATCTTAGTACTTTGGGAGGCTGAGGCGGGAGGATCACTTGAGACCAGGAGTTCAAGACCAGCCTGAGCAAGAGCGAGGCTCCGTCTCTACAAAAACTAGAAAAATTAGCCAGTTGTGGTGGTATGCCCTTGTAGTGCCAGGTACTCAGGAGGCTGAGGCAGAAAGACCACCTGAGCCCAGGAGTTTGAGGTTGCAGTGAGCTAAGATTGCACCAATACACTCAAGCCTGGGTGACAGTGAAAGACCCTGTCTCCAAAAAAAAAAAAACAAACAAAACTTTTTCTTCACTTGCTGACATACATTAATACTTCCTGTTTAAAATATATTAATTGTGGCCAGGCATGGTGGCTCACACCTGTAATCCTACCACTCTAGGAGGCCAAGGCAGGAGGATTGCTGGAGGTTAGGAGTTTGAGACCAGCCTGAGCAAGAGCAAGACCCTGTTTCTACTAAAAATAGAAAAATTAGCTGGGTGTGGTGGTGTGTGCCTGTAGTCCCAGCTACCTGGGAAGCTGAAGCAAGAGGATGGCTTGAGTGGAGGAGTTTGAGGTTGTAGTGAGCTACTACTGTACTCTACTTGGGAGACTCTGTCTTAAAAAATAAATATATATGTGTGTGTGTATGTATGTATATACACATATATGTGTGTGCATATGTATATATACAGTGTCCTTAACAATGTTATTTTTTCCCTCACTGTTACGCATTTTAATATTTTCCCATGTCTTATCTATGCCAAAAGTTATGTGAGTTCTAATGCCTGCACCTACAGCAAAATGCAGATACATTTGCTACATAGAGATAAGGGAATAGGTTCATAACCAATTTAAACACTAGCTCACTAAATACTGAATCATCAGCAACTGTTTTCCTTGCTGTAACTAGGGCATTCATTCTCTGACTCAAGAGTAAGGTCCTGCCTTAGCCAGGTCCTCCATCTTGTCATCACTCCTTCAAATACAAGTTAGAAATTATCTCTATCAAATTAGGAGAGCATAACTTTTTTTTCATTTTCTTATAAACTGATACTACAGTAAGCATGACTTTTATTTATTTATTTTTGAGACAGTCTCACTTTGGTGCCCGGGCTAGAGTGCCGGGGCGTCAGCCTAGCTCACAGCAACCTCAAACTCCTGGGCTCGAGCGATCCTTCTGCCTCAGCCTCCTGAGTAGCTGGGACTACAGCCATGCGCCACCATGCCCGGCTAATTTTTTCTATATATTTTTAGTTGGCCAGTTAGTTTCTTTCTATTTTTAGTAGAGACGAGGTCTCGCTCTTGCTCAGGCTGGTTTCGAACCCTGACCTTAAGGGATCCTCCTGCCTCGGCTTCCCAGAGTGCTAGGATTACAGGTGTGAGCCACCGTGCCTGGCCTAGCATGACTTTTAAAAAGAGAGAATGTTTTAAAGGCTGGGCACAATGATTCATGCCTGTAATCCCAGCACTCTGGAGGGCTAAGGTGGGAGGATCTTTTGAGCCCAGTAGTTTGAGATTGCAGTGAGCTATGATGACATCACTGCTATCTAGCCTGGACAGTAGAACAAGACCTTGTCTCAAAAAGAAAACAAAAAAAACCAAGGACACAACAACAAAAAACAAAAAACCAAGATAATGTTAGAAAATGTTAAAAGGTCAGTTATATTTGTTAACATATACAGAGACTCATGAAACCAGAAAATTGTTTAGCAGAATTACCAGGTGATAAGAGTTGGCCTTTTTTTTCCCCCTCCCTCCCAGCCACCTGACCTTTTTTTCTTGTTTTAATATTATGAGTGACTTTTTTAAGGCTTGTAAATAGAGTTTTTTCATGGTCTGTATTAAGGTCTCATGATAAATTTTATCCATTTCACCCTTTTCCAGAGAGCAGTCTTACATGGAAAGTGTTGTGACTTTTCTACAGGATGTTGTGCCACAGGTAAGTGTCTATGTGTGATTTTGGAAATAGTACGTTTTACCTTTGTCCGGGGGAGCTCTGAAATGTTCTGTTTTCTAAACTTGACACTAGCATCAGAGACTTCAGAAAGGCTTCTGATGTTTTAGCCTCCTGAGCATTGGTAGGGTAGAACTAGACTTCTTACTGTGTAGATGTTCAGTGTTGTGATGACAATGGCATAACTATTACTGCTTAGGAACTTGGTCTCCTGAGAGGAATCAAGGTGTGATGTTAGTAGAGAGTTGAGATTTGAGACTTTCTAGTTGGCTTCTATTTCTGAAATCTTTCTGTTGTCCTACTTAATTGTTGCCTGTCTGAAGTGAGAAAAGCAATGTACACTCTGTACTTTATTTGCTAGATATTAACTAAATATTACACCTGAGCACAAATCTACATTTCTTTTATATTGAGCAGTATTTTTATGCCAACTAGTATAGTCCTGATACTCTAACTTAAAAGAAATTAAGCTCTTTAATGTTCCCTTTATATAAATGTGAGGCTAAAGAATGAGAACAGCCTTACTGGGATCATCTAGTATACTATTGCCCAAACTTAAACCTAATTATCACTTGGCACACTTGTTAAAAGTAGTAATAATTTCCTCTCTCAGAGAGTAGAGTCTGACACATTGGATTTGAGGTTGTGTCCAATAACCTTTGTCTATAATAAGAATCTCAATTACTGTGCCAAGGTACAGAAAAAAAGAATCTGAGTTAAATCTTATGAAACAGTAGCTTTGGGAAGCACTGTTCTACTGAAACTACTCAAGAAAAAGTTTTCTGTATTTTCTCCTTATGGTTATCCCAGCACTTTGGGAGGCTGAGGCAGAAGGATCTCTTGAGCCAAGGAGTTCAAGGTTACAATAAGCTGTTATGATCTCACCAATGCACCACTGCCCTCCAGCCTGGGTGCCAAGTGAGACCTTATCTCT
>VBSM01003215.1:27362508-27372516 GCA_008086735.1 Cheirogaleus medius | reverse complement strand
TCTCATGGGGCAGATGAGAAGGGCTGCTCGTCTTCTTTACCGTTCTGCGACGAAGTGCATGGGTTGTGCAGATATGCTGCGTAGCCAGGCCCATCACTAGATCTTATTTTCAGGATAGGGTTTGTATTGCATAAATGCTTAGAAATCCTGCTAGGGCTTATTTTATGGGTAGGTCTTATTTTTGGGGAAACATGGTATGTGTCTTTATCTTTAAAGTAGGTTTCTTGTAGACAACATATAGTTGGATTTTACATTTTAATCCACACTCACAATCTCTTTTTTAATTGGTATGTTTAGACCATTGATTGTTTATGGTGCTTATTGGTATAGATAGATTAATATCTATCATATTTGTTACTCTTTTATGTTTGTTGCTCATATTTTTTTATTCCTGCTTTTATCTTCTACCCTTTTCCTGCTTTTTGTAGTTTAATTGAGCATTCTATATAATGCTTTCTTTTCTTAGCATATCAATTATACTAGTTTTAAAACTTCTTTTAGTGTTTGCCCTGGAGTTTGCAATATATGTTTACAACTAATCCAAGTCCACTTATCAAAGAATGCTGTATTGTTTCATGGGTAGTGCAATATATAATATTAACAAAATATTGCTAATACCTCTCTCTTCTTTCTTATATCATTACTGTTATTTATTTCACTTACATATAAGCATACATGAGCACATATGTATATATATACACATATATTCCTATACATAAGCATACTCAATTGAATACGTTGTTGCTATTATTTTGAACAAACTATTATCTGTTAAAACAATTAAGAAATATAGAAGTTTTATTTTACCTTCACTTATTCCTACTCTGATGTGCTCATTTCCTTTATGTAGATCTCAATTTCTAACTTTTATTATTTTCTTTCTCTTTTAACATTTCTTGCAAGGCAGCTCTACTGGCAATAAATTCTCTCAATTTCTCTTTGAGAAAGTCTTTATTTGTCCATCAAAATTACTTTTGAAGGCTAATTTTGCAGGATGAGGAATTATAGGTTGGTTTTTCTTCCCCATACAATACTTTAAATATTTCTTCTTGCTTGTATCGTTTTTGAGGAAAAGGCAATGTAATTCTTATCCTTGCTCCTCTATAAGTAGGTGTTTTTCCCTCTGGCTTCTTCTTTCCTTTCTTTCTTGCCTTACTGCTTTCTTGCCTTTTCTTTCTTTCTTTTCTTTTCAGTGGCCTTATCATACCTTATTGTAACCTCGAATTCCTAGCCTCAAGAGACCCTCCTGCCTCAGCCTCCCGAGTAGCTGGGACTACAGACACTACTACACCATAGCTGGCTAACTTTTAAATGTTTTGTAGAGACAGGTCTTGCTATGTTGCCGGGCTGGTCTCAAACTCCTGGCCTCAAATGATCCTCCCGCCTTGGCCTCCTAAAGTGCTAGGATTACAGGTGTGTGCTACTGCACCCAACCTTAAGATTTTTTTCTTTATCTTTGATTTTTTCTAGTTTGCAAATGATATGTCTTGGTGTAGATTTTCTTTTGGGCATTTATCCTGCATGTTCTTCTCTGAGCTTATCATATCTGACTGTCATTCTGATACTTGTTTAAGTCTCTTCAAACTGTATTTTTTTACCTTTTAGTATGCTTTCTAATATATTATTAAAAGGAGGGAAATATGTTAAATGGGCCTTTAGTAATACAGTGGTAGTGTGTGGGATGAGGAAGCATTGTATAATCCTATGATTAAGTCTCAGTCTTTTCAAGTGCATCACAGTTTTTTATTATATTTTTAACCTTCTTAGGTAAGACAGAAAGGCTAGAGGGGACTAGAGTTGGGTATTTCTCTTTCCTCAGGTAGGTTAGGCTCTAATATAACCCTAGCAGGATAGGCTGTGATAAAATAGTTTCTCCTGAGAACAAACCTGTCAGATGCTCTGACATATTTTAAAATAGTTCCATTTTTCACACCCACTGCCAGAGGGGTTTGAGGGGATTTTTCATTTTCTTCAGTATTTGCCGTTAGGACTTGGGTATAGCTTCTGGAGATAAAACACATAAATGTGAGGGCTTGCCCTAGGACTTGTTGGCTCTGGAGTTTTTATCTCTCTGGCTTGTCCACATTGAGCCTCTAGTAGTTTGTGAATCATAATTTAGGTGTTTCTATCCTGATACTGGTTCATGTAGAGGTTTCTGCTTATGGATTTCAGTTCTTGTAAATTGTGATTCTGTGTATTCATCTGTCTCTCCAATTTTTAAAATTATTTTATGAGGCCATCTCAGCTTCAGAAGTCTCTCTAATTTTTGAGGCTGTGGTTTGCCCTGTGACCTCATTTCTCTGATGGATATAAGAAGAGTGGTTGATCTTTTAAGTTCAGCTTTTTACTTGTGGTTAGGACGAAGTGAAGACTTCTAAGCTCCTTACATGCCAGACTGGAAACTGAAAGGCTAAATTTTTACAAATCAATATTTTTCTACTTAAAGCAACATTGTGTTGTTATAACCCAACCATTGTACCTTAGCTGAGGGAAGGATTGGTCATTATTGTTTGAGTTAAGATATGAATTTTATTAGGTACAAAAAAAATCTTTACCTTTTTCCAAAGCTGCTGAAATGAGTCCTTGAATCTCATTCATATTCCATAATATTATACC
This sequence comes from Cheirogaleus medius, assembly GCA_008086735.1. Taxonomy (NCBI): domain Eukaryota; kingdom Metazoa; phylum Chordata; class Mammalia; order Primates; family Cheirogaleidae; genus Cheirogaleus; species Cheirogaleus medius. The sequence goes on along the minus strand of VBSM01003215.1, from coordinate 27,369,900 downwards.
TATCTATGAAAATGAAGGTCCTTCAGGACAAGAGTCTTACATCAGCTCCCCTCACGGAAAGCCATTGTAAATAAAGACCATCTGTTTATATAATTACTTTTAGGCAGCATTACATATCCATAGGAGGCTGATTTATGCATTTCATACAGCGTGCATCAATTGATTTAAATCCATAATTTATTCTGTAGACCCAGCAGAATGGCTGCCACTAGTTGTTGGCTAGGATGTGGAATAGATAGAATCCTCATACATTGCTGGTAGAAGTGTAAATTGGTACAATCACATTGTAAAACAGTTTTATTAACATTTATAAAAGGTATACATATGCCTACCCTAATATCTTTGTATAGAAACAGTTACTCTACTAGATATATATCCAGAAGAAATACAGAAATATATGTACATGTTTACACAAAAGACATTTGTGAGAATATTCATAGTAAGATTCTTTATGATGTTATTTTCAAAATAGTAAAATGATTCTCATGCAACTATATAAAGTACAGATGTTCTAGATTTTATTTAACTCATTTATTAATGAGGGAGTTGGGAAGTTACTGCAGCTGGCTTAAAGTAGAAGGTGAAGATCAAATATAGGCAATTAGGAATACTGAAATGAAGTTGCTAATAGATGCAAACCTCATTAATATCTTGTTGGCATTACAATATACTGTTTGGTATCATCTTTTCTACAAAGTAGAATTTGATTGTATCTCTACCAGGCAAAATTTATTTGCATTTCTGTGCACAAGAATCTATTGCATTACTCTCAGTTTTCTGTCGGAGGATTGTAAAATACCCCAAAGACAAAGGTGTGGATCTCTAGAATCAGATAACGCCAGAGGGTCCACTACCACTAACTCTTTGTAATCCAGTGAAAAACCACACAGTAATCTTTTTCCCATTTCAAAATCTTTCACAGATTTTCCTTGACAGCTTAAGAGCCAAAAACTAGAAACCAAAAACTCAAAATACCTCAGAGGTCCATGAATAATAGAATGGATAAAATTGTAGTATTTTCATACAATGGAAATCTATATAGCAACAATAATTAAAAAGCTACAATCCCATGCAGCAACATGAATTAATTTCATAAGCATAGTAATGTGTGAAAAAAGCCATTCACAAGAGTACATATTGTGTGAACCCATTTACATTAAGATGAACAAGTAGAGCTTATATAAGGTTTTACAAATCAGGATTGTGGTCATGGTCATTCTTGATTTGGGGTTATGCCTGGGAAGGGACATGGCAGGACTTTGTGAATATCTATTATTTCTTTTTCTCCTATTTTTGGAGACAGAGTCTGGCTCTGTTGCCCGGGCTAGAATGCTGTGGCATCAGCCTAGTTCACAGCAACCTCAAATTCCTGGGCTCAAGCAATCCTGCCTCAGCCTCCCGAGTAGCTGGGACTACAGGCATGCGCCACCATGCCTGGCTAATTTTTTCTATATATTTTTAGTTGCCCAGCTAATTTCTTTCTATTTTCTAGTAGAGATGGGGTCTCGCTCTTGCTCAGGCTGGTCTCGAACTCCTTACCCTGAGCAATCCTCCTGCCTCGGCCTCCCGGAGTGCTAGGATTACAGGTGTGCCACCGTGCCGGCCTCTATTGTTCCTTGATGTTTGTCAGTACGGAGGTATATTAACATTGACAACTCCTTAAGCTATACAGATACTTAGGAGTTATGTACTTTTTCTGTGTTTGTTATCTTTCAGTAAAGTTTATTTAAAAAATCATTTGCAGACCACAAACATCCATTTAACTAGTGTCTGTAGGGGAAGGTAGAGATCTGAATATGTAATCTTATCCTAATTCTGTGGCATTGTAGAGCATTATTTTTATTGTCCTTGGTATTTGGTTGAATTTTCTATATTGTAGTCAGATAGTCTATTAAAAGTTATCAGGATTTCAGAAACAAGTTTGGCTCTGAGGACTAGATGAACTTCAGTTGCTTTCAGAGAATTCTAAAAGCCCTTCCAGAAGTTTTATAGCCTTTTCTGTGTTTATTATCGTCTCGGCTGTTGTAATTTCCTTTTGCCTTAGATTGAGTTGTGAGATTCTAAAATTGTACTCCTCCTCACCCCGCATTTTGGTTTGGTATGTCATTTGCATATTTTCACCATGCGAAAGCTATTTTCTATGGTTGGAAAAGATTTTTTTTCCTACAGTGTGAACAAATCATTCTTTGTTCTCTTTATTGTGCCTCCAAACTGGTACGTCCGGTTTATGCCCCAAACAACAAAAGTCTGTCATCAGAAATTAAAATGCCAGTAAGAACAAAGGCAGAGATCATGAGGAGCTCTTGGAGAGGTTTCCTCCCAGTTTGCTCCTCTCCCCAAGTTACCACAGTTGCCAGGAAGTTGGAACACTGCTTGGTACACTCTTTCCTTGTAGTTCTGCTCTTGTATATATTGTTATTGTTGGTTTAAAACTGAACTTACAGCTTCATATAATTCTTTTTAGGATCTTATAAAATCCTTATCTCTGAGATTCTTTGCCATTTTCATTCAGTGAACTCTTTTTAAGAAACCTAAGATTCACTTTTGAGAAAATGTGTTGACTTTTAAAAAATTAGTTTTGACACTCATTTATTTTAAAGCAAAATTATCAGTGAACATACTTTATAAAATTATTAAAGGCAATTCAGAATGATAACTAAAGCAGTGTGTAAGGACATGTCCGTCTCTGTGTGTCCTTTCTAAAATATACACATCCTGTTTGTATGCACTTTGTTAGCACACAACTGAACTGTTTATGTTCTGAAATGGTATTCTAATGTAGTTTGCATATCCCATTTAGGGAGTTCTGTCCTCTAGGAAGTTTGACATTTGTGACTCACATAGGATAGTTGAGAATTTTTTTAAAAATTTTATTTTATGGGGTGGGCTCTGGTGGGGATCCAGTGTTGAGGGAAAGGGCTGATAGTTTAGAATTATGCTTCTAATTTCAGTAGGTTGCACAATCATGATTTTAATATATTCACAAATGAAACATATTTTCCCCCCTCTCCCCTGTTATAATTACACAAAGATTCTAGAACCTTAACTTAGAGGTAGGGAAGAATGGGCAATGAATGTGGGTGCATTTTATAATCAGTCCTAATGTTTTTTCTCACCTGTTACTTTACATATAAAGAGGGATTTAGAATAGAAGCTTTGGATAATAGGCATTTAGGTTTGTTTTGAAAATTGTTTTGCTGAAAAGCATGGTGTGTTCAGATTTCAAAATGTTTTTCTATGTCAAAGTAAGCTCTTGCATATTAAATACAGTGGTAAATCTTTATTATATAGTGAGTATGCCAAGACAGATTTGTTTTACTTTTTAGTATAATTGTGTACAACAGCTCAGTTAAATATGATTATACTTTTTTAACATTAAGGCTTTGTTTGAGAGAACCAAACACTAAATGCTAGACCTCTGGCATGTAGAAATAATAATATAGAGCAGTCGATTTTGTGTCAGAATACTATAATTTGTTATAAGTGTAACTTTATAGGTGAGAAGTATTTTTCATTACTCTGAATAATAATTTCAATGTAAGTTCTATAATATTTTAAAACTTATTTTTAATTTTCTTATTAATAGAAATAGCAAGTATATTGGAAAAGAGTGTTATTTATCTGTTGCCCAATAATTTATTGTCAAAATGTAAATGACTTGGCAGTGTTTTTATTCTTTTGGCTATTGTTAAAATTTCAAATGTTAGGTAGGTGAAATAGCCAGTACACCACCTGTAATACAATTAGATTACATTAGTGTTACATCTTTTAGCATATGTGTGCTTAAAATCAAAGAGATTGTAATTTTTAGATTTTAGAGACTGTATGATTATTGCATTGGATGGGAGTTTGAACAAAGTAACCTTTTATGGCTTTTTCTAAATTTTAAATTCCGTTCTGTTATAATCAAATGTAGACTATAATGGCCATGGTGTTCATTTTTAAAATTAAAGGTTACAGGCCGGGCGCGGTGGCTCACGCCTGTAATCCTAGCACTCTGGGAGGCCGAGGCGGGAGAATCGCTCAAGGTCAGGAGTTCGAAACCAGCCTGAGCAAGAGTGAGACCTTGTCTCTACTAAAAATAGAAACAAATTAATTGGCCAACTAAAAATATATAGAAAAAATTAGCCGGGCATGATGGTGCATGCTTGTAGTCCCAGCTACTCCAGAGGCTGAGGCAGAAGGATCGCTTGAGCCCAGGAGTTTGAGGTTGCTGTGAGCTAGGCTGATGCCACTGCACTCTAGCCCAGGCAACAGAGTGAGACTCTGTCTCAAAAAAAAACAAAAAAGATGAAAGGTTACCAAGGAATTTGCAGAGCCATATAAGTTCTTACAGTGTGCTATACTGAATTCATAGCTTTTGTGTGTTTCATTGGTGGTAGGTGGTGCTATTGTTGCACAGTTAGTTCTAGCATTCCTCACATCTTCTGCATCCTAAGTGTTACAGAAGGATTTGTCACTGCAGCCATTAAATAAGTTGTGATAATCATCTTAAGCGAAATGAATGTGATGGCTCTTTAGGCATTGCCATAATTTAACATTTATAAGAAACAAAAATATTTATAGTTTTCAGCTCTTAAGTTCAGATAGAAGACAAACTGAAAATCTAAAAAGGTAATTACTCTAAAAGGCAGCTCTGTAGATTTATAGTTTAATATTGTAATATTTATAAGCCTTTTATAATGTATACATTTTTGATATTTTAAACTGCTTGTTTGACAGGCCTATTTAAAAGAAATACCTTCAGTATGTTTCCTCTATTGAATTTTTATCTTTATTACATCTGTTGTATGTTTTTGGGTATTTAGAACTAGTTTTATAATGTTTGCCATATTCTCTGACATATATTCCATCAAACACTAGGCAATTATGAAAATGTATTGAGAACTACAGTAGTACTACATATAGTAAGTCTGGGAAGCCATCCTTAACTAATTCTAGTTTAATCTGTTCAGTACTTCAATTAACACTTGAAAAGCAGTCATTTTCACACTTGACTCATATTAGCACACCTCTTTTACCCTTTGGATTAGTAGTATACTGTACTCTTTATGTCTGAGGAGTAAGTCTGATATGACTCAAGGTGAAATGTACTTTCATGCAGTGTTTGATCTATGTGTATAATAAAAATGATAACTTTTAACGTTGCTTACATGTAACTTGTTCACAGAGGATTGAAATTAAAAGTATTCTGGAGGTCTTTTTAGCAGCTTTTCCTTCTCATTTTATAATTGCCAAAGAATATAGGCTTTTTGTGGTTAAATGATTTATTCAAAGTTAACAGTTAATGAGTTGCAGAACCATAACTGGTACCTGAGTTATTCACATTTCTATTATGTTTTCTTTGCAACATATATTGCTTTTTTTTCATTTACAACATATTTGTTAAAGTTGCTACAATATTCAAGTTGAGCTTTTGGAATAGTATCATGGTTGCTTTGCTATGAAATGGAAGACAGTTGTGCAGAAACTGCACAGATTTCTAATAGTTTAATAAGATAAAAATTATAGACTTCTAGAACAGACCATTTTTTTGTATTAATTGTGTACTCTTATAATTTTCTAAAATTGCTTGTGGTAATTTAAGATATGAATATATTTAATGTGTATGACCAACCATAAATGTATGTGGGTGTATCTGTATATGTGTGTGTGTGTGTATATATGTTTTAGACAAAAAATTATAAAATTCCGGAGATCTTATTTTCATATAATGATAGTGTGACCTGCATTTTCATTTACTGAATTTGTTTCTGTCTTCTCTTACGCAGATCAGTGGGGAAGCACAGGAGCTCTTCTCTGTACGACATGGCCCAATTCGAGCAGCTAGAATCTTGCCTGCTCCACATTTTGGTGAGTGTAGCCCTTAAGCAAAAACAAATCATTCAGAGTTTCTCTTTTGTTGGTCTTGGACTACAGACAGCAAGAATGATAACTAAAGTTTGTTTTCCTCCAAGCATCCACTCCCCTTCCCCTCCTCCCCACAAGATAAACTCTTAACTCTGTCAGTTGAGATGGAAATAGGTAATCTTAACCAATTCAATATGGTCATTCACTTTCTGCTGTGGTTTTGATTTATCTTCATCTTCTTTGATCTCAATTTAGACACTGCCTCTGCTGGCTCTTTCTTGAAGCCCTTTTCTCTCTTGGTTTTCGTGGCATCTTTCTTTCCAGATCCCTTCCTTGCTGACTGTGCTGTCTTTGTTATGTTTCTGGCTTAGCTTTCTTCTGTGAGTATTCCTCAAGTCTCTGTTCTCATGCCTTTGCCCTTTTTCTCAGTTATACTTTACTGCCTTGGAGAGCTTTGTTTTCACTATTATCTCTATTGTAGATGACTGCTCTTTGCATCTCCAGCTATGTCAAAAGTGAAATTTTTGGCTTTTAACCTTTCACCTCCACCTTAATAGAGAATACTTCTTAATGTATTTAAATAGTATATATGCTTTATATTTATTTTAAAAATTCAAACATGTTTTTGTGTTAAATATGTTATTTAGATGGTTAAATTTTGGGTTCTTTAATACTTTGAGCTTTCTAAAAGTTATATTTTCTCATTCGCTTTTCTGTGTTCACTCAAGAATGTTTTAGCCTGTGCACTGAAAAGACAATCATATTAATCATGTTTGGACACTTTAAAATCTTTTTAAGAATAAGATATTAAAATATTTTAATTCTATTGTATTTACAAAGGTTATCCTGAAGTGGAAAAATGTTACTTATAAGACTTCTTTTAGCAGTTAACTTTTCTAAATTTGTGAGAATGATGTATACTAAAACTTATGACAGTGTGATTGTGCGTAAGTAATTTTAGGGATAAATTTAGTGATTAAATTGGCTTAAATGAAATGGGGAGGGTGGAGGAATCAAGGCAACAATATCTTGCAGTTATGTGGAGATTTTCTCCCTTGCTGTTCAACTATATGGCATATACAGATTTCAGCTCTGTAGCTGTCTCTGTTTCTCCCTTACGTGATCACACACACCCATGCTCTCTTTCTTTTTCTGTTTTTTGTTTCATTTGCATTTTGTTGAAGATTCTAGACCATTATTTTCTGGAGGGTTTTTAGGATGGCCAGCTTTTTCTTTTTGAATGGCTGGAATCAAGAACTTTATTACTAAAGAACTTCCGATATGTCTTTGTTTCTTTTGTATGTAATTCACAGAGGCAGACTTTTCTCTCTTGTTTTATTTATGAAGTGCTTTTGTTTATACTTACTGATATTCAACTTTTCTCAACTTTTAAGGCAGAAATACTTCATAAAAATATCTGATTAATATTAGTATAATTTTTTTTTGAGACAGAGTCTCACTCTGTTGCCCCGGCTAGAGTGCATTGGCGTTAGCCTAGCTCACAGCAACCTCCAACTCCTGGGCTCAAGTGATCCTCCTGCC
>VBSM01003215.1:27334404-27361281 GCA_008086735.1 Cheirogaleus medius | reverse complement strand
TCCCAGAGTGCTAGGATTACAGGCGTGAGCCACCGCGCCCGGCCTGTGTTTTTCCATAACAGTTTATACTGTGAACATTGTTTCATTTCAAAACTTATGAATTTCTTTCATTATTGCTAAAAATTATGTAACATTGCATTGTATGGGCATTTATATTGTTTTCAACTTTTTCCTTGTTACTAAGTTATATTGTCATACACTTCCATGTATGAATATTTCAAAAAATATACAAGGAATTTGTTTTATGATAATCCCCAAATGGGGGATTGCTCAGTCAAAGGATTGTACATTTAAAATTTGGATACCTGCTTTAAAATTGCCTCTCAGAGAGGATATATTGACAACTATATACGAGAATTTCTTTTCTCTTTATTCTGTCCTATACTGGCTATTAGGAATTTTTTCAATCTTTTCCTATCTGGATGGCAGAAAATTCTACTCATACGTAATTTTTTGTTCCTCGATTACTAGGGAGGGCAGAAAATCCTCATATTTTTGCTATTTATATTTATTAATATCACATTTGTTTGTATTCTTTACTCCGTATTGATTTGAGATGTTTATTAGGTTTCATGATAAGAAAGTCCTTCTGTATTTCCCCATGAATAATTTTTTCCCCATGAATAATTTTAATCATGACTTTCCTTGAAAGTTTAATTTAAAAAATTTTCCATTTTGTTATCTTTTTTCTCTTACATTTTCTTTATTGTTCATCATAAAGAAGTAGTTCTTTCCTTGTCAGTCTCTGATTTTCATATGTTTTGGAGGACATTACTCTTTCATTGTGGACTTTCCCCTACTATCATGTTAGCTCTTTGGAAAAATAGGAACTGTGATTTCTCATGTTTGCATTTTTTGTGTAACATGTGCCATATAAGGGGTACCCCCAAATGAATTTATTCAGTATTTCATAGGAGATAATCTAGAACTCTACTTCTTGTAACATGTTGTTTATGTATTATCAGTGACCAAATGATGCTGTTTTTTAATACTACCAGAGCTTATAATTCTTAGGAATTACATTAGCCTTGTTTCCTTATTGCTCATGGATAAAGACATCATTTTCACCTTGGGCTATTTCTTAGAAATGCAGGTTCAACTTTATTCTTTATCTTTAGGAGTTTAGTATCCTGAATACCTGAACGTTCTCCATGTATGGATGTTTTAGAACTAATTCTTATAACCCAGTGTGGTTATTCTGAGGATAGACGGACTCTTTCAATATATAATTCCCCGAAGTATCTATGGACCACATTTATGGCACTCATCTCAAAATCCTGGGCAGCAACTTGGTTTATTTCTTCTATATTATTTAAGCCTCCTCACCTATAAATTAGAATAATAGTACTTACTTGGAAGTACTATTAGTTTTAGTTCTGCTATACAAAGAATTCACAATTGCACATCTCAAAATGTTAACACTACATGTTCAATATTTTTCTTAAGGTAAAACTACCTATTTTATTTTTTTCAGACAAGTTGAATGTAGTTTTTATCATGTTCAAAAAATAACTATTTGATTTTTTCAGCTATATAAAGTCAGAATTTATGATTAAGTTCTCCAGAAGGTTTTGCTGTATTTTTTTTTTTTTTGGTGTAAAATTTTAACTCTGTTTAAACAAGTAAATCTTGTAACACACACACAAACACTCACAGTCTGTTCAGTCAAAACACTAGCAAACCTCCAAAAGTAGGCCAACTGACATTTGCTTACAGTCATCATCAGTATGTTGCAAAGATGAAGAAACAGGCTTATTGACATTTTAAATGGCTAACCTATGAGATTTAGGGCTTCTCTAATGTTTTCTGCTCTAATTACTTCTCAGTTTGCCTTGTGTATTTTTTTCATAACACCTAGTCTTTACCGTTGAGGTCTTACTGCCTGTGATCATTTAGGTTTTTACAGTATTTTGCTAAGCCTGTGATTTTGATAAATTGTAACCTGGGAACATATGTTCTGTTTATATTAAATTTCTTTAATGTTTTTGGTAAGAGAACAATGTTTCTAGGGGAGAATGTCTGCTTTAGAGGTGCTGCTTTTTTAGTTTTGGTGATGTCATGGTATTGGAATTGAGAAATTATTCTAAAAGTATTCTCAGTTTATACCTATCTGAATCCTGTAATTAGGGCCTTTTCCTGACAGAGTAAGTATTCTGAACAGAAAAGAGGAAAGAAATTTATAAATTAAGTGAGTTATATATTGCTTGATGATATTTTTCAGATGTCATTTTAGGTTGACATTATCATTATAATTATATATTATCACCACTTTACCACTATTCTACAAGGTAAATATTATTATTCTAATTTAGAAGTGAGGAGACTTAAATCTCAGATTAAGTGACTGGCATAAAGTCATAAAGTTGATCAGGGGTGAAGTTGAAATTTGTACTTTAAAGCTCACCTCACTTAGACCTCACAGTCTCCCAGTATATGATTTTCCCATTACTACAGGGAAACACTTTTACCATATCCAGGTGTTTCTAGGCTACCTCTCTCACTGCAGAAATCACACATTTGTATATTCATTGAAACATGTAAAAAGTAGTTGTGTTTCTATTTTTTTTTTCCATTTTGAAGATCTACAATACCTTCAATTATCTCACTGTCTTCATTATATTTGGAGCCCTTGGTTGTTTAGTCTAAGGATGAAGTACCATGAAAATAGTCAATATGGGGACCAATATATAGAGAAGCCCTTGGCCTACATTACTACATGTAAATTTTAAACTGTTTGGATAAGTATGTCACAAAGACAGCAATAGCCTATTTAAATTTCTTTCACCTTAAATCAAATCATGCCTTTAAAAGAAATGTTGGTTCCCTTTTACATGACTTGGAATAAATTATTAAAAGTACATCAAAAGGGTTAGTGACTGATATCTCAAATCAGGTTTTTTAAAAGGGTGTAACATGAAGTAGGTAAATTCTGTGTGAGCTTAATGATTCTGACCCAAATGTGAAATGAGTCTTCAGTTCATTTGGGTAAATACCAAGGAGCATGATTTGAGCATTGTATGGTAAACGTATGTTTAGTTTTGTAAGAAACTGCAAAACTGTCTTCCAAACTGGCTGCACCATTTTGCATTTCCACCAGCAATGAATGAAAGCTCTGTAGCACGCATCCTTGCCAGCGTTTGGTAGTGTCAGTGTGTTGGAATTTGACCATTTTATAGTTTTGCATGCAATTGTATCTTATTATTTAAACTTCCAATTCCCTAATGATATATGATTATTTTCTTTGTGGTGTCTGTCTGTCTTTCTTTTTTTTGTTTTTGAGACACGGTGTTGCTCTGTTGTCTAGGCTAGAGTGCAGTGGTGTCATCACAGCTCACTGCAACCTCACAATCCTGGGCTAAGCAATCCTGCCTCAGCCTCCTAAGTAGCTAGGACTATAGGTGTGCGCTACCATACCTAGCTATTGCAGTGTCTTTTGCAAAGCATATTCAAATATTATTTTCTTTCTCTCCTCTACATGGATTTTAGCTGACTTGATATTGTTTCACAGCTTACCGATGCTCTCTCTTTATTTTTTTAGTCTCCCTCCCCCACCGTTTACAATGGTTTCTATTAGTGCCTCTTCATGTTTCCTATTTTCTTTCTTCTGCATTATCTAATGTTGTTAACCTATCCAGTATAACTTTCATCTCAGACACTGCATTTTTCATTTATAGTGTAGGCGTGTATGTGTAGAGACAGAGACAGATCTTCCATGTCTTTTTAACATGTTCACTTTCGTAGAGACAGAGACAGATCTTCCATGTCTTTTTAACATGTTCACTTTCCTCTACTTTCTTGGATAAATAGAGTATGTTTATCACAGCAATTCTAATGATATATATCTGATTCTATTAATTAATTTTTCTCCTTATTATGGGTTATATTTTCCTCGTTTTTTGCATGCCTCCAAAGTTTTGTTTGGATGCAGCACTGTAGATTTTATGTTCCTCAAGCTATTTTGTATTTGTTTAAATATTTTTGGGCTTTGTGCTGCTACATAGTTAAATTACTTGGCAATAATTTGATTCTTTATTACTTAGCCATTAGTCTAGAGCAGGGGTCTGCAAACATTTTCTTAAAAGAGTTAAATATTATAGTAAGTATTTTAGGCTTGTGGACCATATAGTATCTGTCCCAACTACTCCACTATTCATCTCTGCCATTATTGAGTAAAAACGGTCATTGATGGTACTTAAATGAATGCGTAGTGAGTTGGGGCATTCACAGGGCTCACATTAATTGTTTTTCTTGTCTTAGGCTGCCTGTTGTTGAATATCTGAAAACTGTTTTTTCATACATTTTGTGTTTCTTAAATTTTTCTGGCAAAGGGGGTAAATCTGATACTTGTTACTCCATTATGGCTAGATACAGAAGTTTAGTATTTTGCTTTAATTCTATGTTTTGGATAATTTTTCTTAAGATTACTTAGAGCAGTACTTGGCACACAATAAAAGCTTTTTGTAAATAAAAGAAATAAATTTGAAATTGAATTTTATTTGTAAGACAGTTTAAAAAAATTAATGTATCTTTGGAGAGGTTAAATCTCAAACCCTTTGAAAGATACAAGCATTATAGAGAAATTTTTGGAGATATCATAGCATTAAATATGTTCTTTCTGGTGCTAGATGTACTAGCAAAAGAAAATGATAAAAACACCAAGGGATTCTTTTATTTCTTTTGATCTCATGAATAGGTAAAGGAGTCTTAAACTTTCCTTCTCCTCTTAACTATCATCAAGGGACTACTATGATTCTTGCCTTTCAGAGACTGGCATCCTTTTTTTCCCCTTTTCCCATGATGCTTTTAGTCTTAAAAACAAGAAGTGTAGGCCTTTGTTGTTATCATTTGAACTATCTTCTTGGCACTTACTGTTTAACCTAGTTTTCATTGAATTTGTTCCTTTTGTTGATGTTACTGTACTTTGCAATTTTTATGTATACATGGGTTTAATGGGAATATTTTGGAATTTCTATTTTTTTCATTCGTAGGACATGGAAATAATCTAATTTGAAGCCGTATGAATTTATAGAGCTTTATAGTTAGCAGCAACAACCAGACACATGAACTAATAAAACATACCTCCTAATTTTAAGATATGGAAAACAAAAACCGTGTGTGTGTGCACGCAAAGGAATGATAAACACAAGGTTTAGGGTAGTGACTACCTAATGGTGGATAACAGGATTTAATATATATGAATTTGTATAAGTAAATGAAAATTATTGGCAATTTTTACTTCTCATGGATGATAGGTTGATAGGTGTTTATTATTAAAATATAAAGAAGAGGTCTGTGTATTCACCATTGAAGAAAAATGAACCAAGGATTATTATTATTATTTTTTTTTTTTTTTTTGAGACAGAGTCTCACTCTGTTGCCTGGGCTAGAGTGCCGTGGCATCAGCCTAGCTCACAGCAACCTCAAACTCCTGGGCTCAAGCGATCCTCCTGCCTCAGCCTCCCGATTAGCTGGGACTACAGGCATGTGCCACCATGCCTGGCTAATTTTTTCTATGTATTTTTAGTTGTCCTGCTAATTTCTTTCTATTTTTAGTAGAGATGGGGGTCTCATTCTTGCTCAGGCTGGTTTCGAACTCCTGACCTTGAGCAATCCGCCTGCCTCGGCCTCCCAGAGTGCTAGGATTGCTGGTGTGAGCCACCATGCCTGGCTACTCAGCAAGAACTTTGTAGTACTTAGCAAGACTTATTTTCTTGCAGTCTGTAAATCTTTAAAGGAACTGGACAGACTACCAAAATTTAGTATTGGGATATAGTTGAAATCTGGTTGGCATGAGTGGTCTTATACCTCTTTATAAGAGGATCGATCTATCTAAAAAGTTCAACCCCAGCATTTTACCAGGCAGTATAGTGGTATTTTGTTTTTGTTTTTAAGAGATAGGGTCTCACTCTGTTGCCTCAGCTGAAGTGCAGTGGTGCGATCATAGTTTACTGCAGTTTCAAACTTCTGGGCTCAACTGATCCTCTCTCTTTGGTTTCCCGAATACCTGGAACTACAGGCATGTGCCACCATGCCTGGCTAATTTTTAAAATTTTTGTAGAAATGGGGTCTCGCTGTGTTTCCGAGGCTGGTCTTGAACTCCTCCTGCTCTCAAGTGATCCTCCTGCCTCTGCCTCCTGAGTTGTTGTGATTACAGGTGTGAGCCACTGTGCTTGGCTCAGTAGTGTTCCTTGTGCTCGAAGTTTAGTGGTTTATGCATGTGTATTGGGTGTATGCTATAAGTAGTATATGATCGTGTGGAAAGATAAAGGTATGAGTTGTGTACATATTAACACATTTTTATTGTAAAATTTTTGTGCCTAATGTAGATTTATTTCTAGGCAGTTATTTGAATAAACATCTATTCTTTTCTGCAATATACTTTTTTGGATAATGAATGTTAATGTTCTTAATTTGTCCTAATACAGCCTTGGTTCTAACCACATTATACAACAGATTGAGCATGCCTAATCCAAAAATCTGAAATCCAAAATGCTCCAAAGTCCAAAACTTTTTGAGTGCTAACATGATGCCACAAGTAGAAAATTTCATACATAAGTACTTAACACAAACTTTGTTAATGCTCAAAATTATTTAAAATACTGTATAAAATTACCTCCGGGCTAAGTGTATAGGGTGTATATGAAACAAACGAATTTCATGTTTAGACTTGCGTCCCATCCCCAAGATATCTCATTATGTATATACAAATATTCTAGAATCTGAAAAAAAAATCTGAAATCTGAAACATTTCTAGTCCCAAGCATTTCAGATGAAGGGGGCACAACCTATGCCATTCACTAAGTTTTTCTAACTCCTGCAAGGATGGTATGATTATGTTTGGAAAATATTTTTGGTGCTATTTAATATGCATAGACCTTTAAAAAATAAGAGATGAGACAATGCTCTGTTATGGTTACTGGAACTTGGTATATATTACAGTTTTTTGGGAAAATATCCAAATGTAAAAACTTTTTGTCATGTTAGCACTTTAGGTAACTTCTCATACACAGAGATTTATTAGTGCTTAAATAGATCTTTTAGCACAAACTTTTGATAATTTGCTTGTAAAATAGTTCCACCTACGCTGTGGTGCAGAGCTTCCGATTATAATTTGTATCTACTCAAAGCATCAAGGGATGAATGACTGTGATGGGAGCATATTAGCAGTGTTGCTGCTTCTAATTCCCAGGGTGAGATCCTTTATACTTTTCTTAGAGTTATAGCTAATTTAGTCTTGAATTTTTTGAAATACTTTCTTAAGCTAATTATAGAATTTCTGACTATATTTTGTTAGATTTATATGCAGATGTTTAATTTTGGCCCTTCAAGGTAATTTGCCACCATAGTTCTGTTTTGTTTTGTGCTTTTAGGCATCTTTCTCAAATAATTTATTTCCTTCTGCTTCTTGTTTTTCTTCTTCAACGTATATTATATTTGGATCATATTTCTTATTTTCTCTGTTTTATTCCCTTATATCTTTTTAAAAATTAATTAATTTTTTTTTTTTTTTTTAAAGAGACAGGGACTCAGTCTGCAGTGCAGTGCATGATCATAGCTCTCTGCAGCCTCAAACTCCTGAGCTCAAAACAATCCCCCTTCCTCATCCTCCAGAGTAGCTGGGACTACGGGCGCGTGCCACCATACCTAGCTAATTTCTCTCCTCCTTTTTTTTTTTTTTTGAGACAAAGTCTCACTCTGTTGCCTTGGCTAGAGTGCCGTGGTGTCAGCCTAGCTCACAGCAACTTCAAACTCCTGGGCTCAAGGGATCCTCCTGCCTCAGCCTTCCGGGTAGCTGGGACTACAGGCATGCACCACCATGCCCGGCTAATTTTTCTATATATATATTTTTAGTTGGCCAATTAATTTCTTTCTATTTTCAGTAGAGATGGGGATCTCACACTTGCTCAGGCAGGTTTCCAACTCCTGACCTTGAGCGATCTGCCTTGGCCTCATAAAGTGCTAGGATTACAGGCGTGAGCCACCCCGCCCAGCCCCTGGCTAATTTCTTAAACTTTTTGTAGAGATGGGATCTTGCTTGTTGCCCAGGCTTGTCCTCAAACTCCTGGCCTTGAGCAATCCTCCTTTCCTTGCCTCCCAAAGTGCTGGGATAATAGGCATGAGCCATTGTGCCCATCCTTATTTCCACATTTCTTTTCCCCTATTCTTCAAAAAGAATTTAAAAACAAATTTTTATAAAAATGAATTGTACAATTACATGTACTTCTTTACCCATTTTCCCCTTAGTTCCATTTCTTTTTGCATTAGTTACTATATTAACAGTTGGTATACAAGCGCTGTCCGGAAAGTATCCAGCCATGACCCTTCTCATTATAACAATGGCTGGATACTTTCTGAGCAGCTGTCTTACATGTTTCCAGACCTTCTAGGTATCAATGTCTTTTTAGTCTGCTAGATATTTAACCAAGCTTTTTAGTTCTGCCTTTTTATAATTCTGGAAAATTCTCTGCCTATTTATCTCTTTGAATATCATTTTTTTTTTTTTTTTTTGAGACAGAGTCTCACTCTGTTGCCCGGGCTAGAGTGCCGTGGCATCAGCCTCGCTCACAGCAACCTCAAACTCCTGGGCTCAGGCGATCCTTCTGCCTCAGCCTCCCGAGTAGCTGGGACTACAGGCGTGCGCCACCATGCCCGGCTAATTTTTTCTATATTTTAGTTGGCCAATTAATTTCTTTCTATTATTTTTTTAGTAGAGATGGGGTCTCGCTCTTGCTCAGGTTGGTTTCGAACTCCTGAGCTCAAACGATCCGCCCACCTCGGCCTCCCAGAGAGCTAGGATTACAGGCGTGAGCCACCGCGCCCGGCCTGAATATCATATTTTTAATTCTTTCTATCTGCCCTCTATCGTTGCCCTCACCATCCTCCACATAGAACTTTCTATCTGAAGTTCAACATACCAGATGAATAACCTAGGTAGAAAACAGACTTTCATAAAAGCAAAAGAAACATACACCAGCTACACAGCTTTTTTTTTTGGCTTAAGTAAGAACTAAAGACTAGGCACGATGGCTCACGCCTGTAATCCTAGCACTCTGGGATGCCAAAGCAGGAGGATCGCTTAAAGTCAGGAGTTTAAGACCAGCCTGAGCAAGGGCGAGACCCTGTCTCTACTAAAAATAGAAAAAAATTAGGTGGTCATGGTGGTGTGCGCCTATAATCCCAGCTACTCTGGAGGATGAGGCAGGAGGATCCCTTGAGCCCAGGAGCTTGAGGTTGCTGTGAACTAGGCTGATGCCATGGTACTCTAGCCCTGGTGACAGAGCAAGACTCCATCTCCAACAACAACAACAAAAAAGAGTAAAAATTAAGGATGACCAGCATATGAGGAGTCCAGAAGTTTCCTGCTGAGGAGGGTTGACTTGAAACTTTTATCTGTTGCATTCTTTCAAATAGCTTGTAGCACATTGTGAAACCTAATAATTGTTGCTTAATAATTATATGCTGTATGTATATAATAGTTATAAAAATTTTATTATTTTACCAACTTTTAAACATCACATTTCCAGAATTCCTCCATTTTATCTTTGTTCATGATAATAGCTACGATTTCTTGAGCACTTGGTATGCTCAAGGTAGGTATTATCTCCCCTTTACAGATGTGGCAGTTGAAGATCAGAATTAAGGTTATAAACCAATCAATTGTGAAAGCTAGGTTTGAAATTCATGCCTACCTGACTTAGAATTCTGCACTTTCTATTTTGTATATTACTGCTGTTCCAATCAAGTGTTGTGACTAGAAAATATCTTAGTTGGTCTTTCAAAATTCTACATTAAGGCTTCACATATGATAATTAAACTTGGGGTCTGAAATGCATGCATATGTATATTTACATATTTGTGTACATAAAAATAAGGTATTTCTGGGGGGAGGAAGGGATGAATAGCCAGAGCACACAGGGTTTTTAGGGCAGTGAAAATACTGGGTTTGATATTGTAAGGTAGATATGTTATATATATTTATTCAAACCCACAGTTTAGAATGTGTACAACATCAAAAATGATCCACAATGTAAACAATGGACTTTGGGTGATAATGATGTTTCAGTGTAGATTCATCAATTGTTTAGTTAACAGATGTTGGTAATGGGGTAGACTGAGTCTGTGTAGGGACAAGGGGATATTTGGGAGTTATCTGTACTTTCTTCTCAATTTTACTTTGTACCTAAATAAAATAATATCTTAAATAAACAAAAAGATCTTTCCTGTATCTTATGATTTTTGGTAATACAGTTCTAGTATCATAATAGCTAGATAATAGATTTCTCATCATTAACCTCCTGTTTGTCTTCTTTTCCTGGGCATCTTTGGTCTAAACTAAATGTATCCCCCCATATCCCTAGTATGTGTGTGTGTGTGTGTCTGTGTGTGTGTCTGTGTGTGTGTATATGTATTTCTATATTAATGTAAATTATGAGATAATGCCATATGTATTGTTTGAGTCTAATTCTACTTTTTTTGTTTATTTCTCATTTTATAGCAGTTTCTTTTAATTCTCTAGAGTTCTTTATGGGCATATGTGCAGCGAGAGTTGGCCACACAAAGTTTGCTTAAAAATCAGGGTGGTGGTGGTAGATGAGATATGGCTGGGTGAACATAGAGATGAAGTGTGATATAAAGCAGTTCTCTGCTGTAGAACTGGTGCCGGGAAAGTATGTTTACATCTGGAACATGGTCACAATTCTATATTAAATAATGCAATTAGGCATGTAGTATGCCTGAGTTTAAAAGCTCTTTCATTGAAGATGTTAGTCATCTAAAGAACTGTAGCATTTAAAATTTGAGAATATGGAGTAAAGAAAAGGTCCCAATATAAAATAACCAACTTTTTAAAAATTAATGAGAATACTTAGTGTTGATGGGATGTATTCTTACAAATTTGGGGAGAAATGTGAATTTTAAAGGCATTTTTGGAAAGTAACTCAGAAAGCGATATTTACTAAATAAAATATATCTAGCAATTCCACACATGCCCTTTATGTTAGTAATTTCATTTTTGAAAGTCTATTTCATAGGAACAAAAGTATTAGCATATAGTCTATTTACAACAATGTACAACAATGTTTATAGTCAGAGAGTCTGAATGTACATCAGTAGGAATAGTTAAATAAATTGTTATAGCCATATATTATGAAGCTATTAAACACGGAGTTAGATGTGTATTTGTTGACCTGGGGAGATTTACATGAAGTATTGAGTGAGGAACAAAAGATGCAGAGCAATACGTATACTGTGATCTCATTTTGTAAAACAAGTATCTAAAAAATCTCTTCTATATTTAACAGTGTATAGTCAGCTCTCATATCTGTGGATTGCACATTCGTGGATTCAACCAACGTTGTATCAGAAATATTCAGGGAAAAAATTTTGTCTGTACTCAATATATACAGACTTTTTTTCCCTTATCGTTCCCTAAACAATACACTATAACAACTATTTAATAGCATTTAGGTATTATAAAGTAATCTAGAGATGATTTAAAGTACATGGAAGGATGCATAAAGGTTATATGCAAATACTATGCCATTTTACATCAAAGACTTGAGCACCCACAGATTTTGGTATTTGAGGGAAGTCCTGGAACCAATCCTTTTCTGATACCAAGGGACAACTGTGCATGTTTTTCTTCATGATTTAATAACCATGCATAAAATTATAGGAGCAATTTCAGGGTATTAGTAAGTGCTTACTTGGACATATTGGCAGAATGTGAAAATACATATATTATGTGTCAGTGGAGATGTGTGTATATTACTGTCAATATGTAAACATTTTAGTTTGCTCATTGGTGAGACTAATGAACATTAATTGACTTTGGTTATGTCAAACAGTGCTCATGTTTGCAGTTCAGCAATTAAAATGAAACAGAGACTAGTTATTACAAGTGCTTAGTCTAAGGTTATTCTGTTTTCCAGTTAACATTTGTCTAGAAAGATCAGACTATAACTTGTTAAAACTTTGTTTTACATCGGCAAACACTTTTAATGTTGAAGCGTTTATTTGCAGTGAATTGGATTACTTTTTATTCTAATTTGTATCTTTTTCAACTTTATATTTTGATAGCTATCAAACCTCCATAAAGGTAAAAAGTATATGATAATGAACACCTGTATATCTGTCACCTAGACTAATTATTAATATTTTGTCATATTTTGGACAAAAAGAAAAAACCCACCTCTTGTCTTACCACTCTAATCAACCACTGTTAATGTTATACAGTTAATATCCTTTGACACTGAGCATATTTTTTACTTGCTTAAATTTTTAAATGCAGGTATAATTTATAGTAGGTAAATGCATAGATTTATGTGTTACAGTCTGAGTTTTGACAAATGTATGCACTGTTATACCTATACCTCTATACCTCTTTCTACAAAGATAGCATTTTTATCACCCCAGAAAGTTCCCACATACAATTTCCCAGTCACCCTGATCTCTCACTGAGGCTTAAGTACTATTCTGAGTTCTTTCACCTCAGAGAGTAATTTTCCTGGCTTTTAATGTTATTTTTGTTGTTGTTGTTGCACCAAAGGCATATCCTAGCTTTATTAAAGGGCGTGTGTCGCATAGTCAATATAAAAACACAAAAAGTCCCATCGGTTTAATAACAATGAAGAACCCCCAAAATGAAAAACTGAGAGGGCTGGGGAAGAAGCCCCTGGGCCAAAGGCATGAGGAGCCCTGCTCATGGCACCAGGCCTGGCTGCAGGGTCCCTGGTATTGCTGTTGCTATGAGGTTGGGGGGCTGTGAATATCCTGTGGGAGCCACTATTCACCTGGGTTGTGGACCTTTACTTTTGCTTGGGTGTGCTCAGCTTCTGCATGCCCCGGATCTTGTCCAGCAGGCCAGAGATGAAGGCCTCAGTGTGTTTGTAACAGTCAACCACAGCTCTTTGACCCTCACAGCCCAGGTATCATCACTCTCCGTGTCCAGTAGCTGATCTACATCAATCTCCAGTTCTGGGATCTCCTCTTCTTGGCAGTCGTAACTGTGTGTGAGCTGCTCCAGAATCCACTCCTCCAGTTTGTGAAGCTTCTGTAGTTCCTTGAAGTCACACTTGATGATCACCTTCCCTTGGTGCCTTACTGGGCCCTGGCATTGCCTGGGCTCTCACCTGCAGCCCCAGGGGTCTCTGAAAGTACACTTTGGGTCCCGGGCCGACACTGCCCAGCCCAATGGCCCAGGGCACCAACTCCCCAACTCCCGTGCTGCAGGACCACTGTTTGCCAGGGCGAGTGGTTCAGATTAGCTCAGGGATGTTGGCTTGGGGATTTTGGCCCCAAATTCTGGGGGCAGAATTTGGGTTGAACATTGTTTTGAGCTATTACGAGTAAAGTTATTATGAACATTCTCATCCAAGTCTTTTTGTATCATGGAGTTACCTTTTCAGTGTGCTGAGCAAATAAGTAAATCAGCAATATATAACTTGAACAATATGAGGTTCTGTTAAATGCTATGAAGAAATAAATCAGGGTAAGGAGATAGAGCATGATAGAAGATGATCTCTAGAAAGGTCTTTCTGATTAGAAGATATTTTGGCAAAGACCTAAAAAAGTATGCAAGTGAACTATGCAGATTTCTAGTAGGCAATTGGATATTTCTAACCAGAGAGTAGAAGGCACAGCATTACTGAAGCAGGATTGTGCTTGGCATTCTCCAATGTGGGTACAGAGTGAGTAATGTGGAGAAATATCAAGGAGATATTGGCACCATGGTAAGAAGAGCAAGGGTAGGAGTCAAAGATGTCAATAGTGTCTTTTTTTTTCTAACCAGAAAAGTAGATGACTGGTTTTACCATAGTAGAGTTGCCATAAACAACAATTGCATGAAGTTTGACATCTTAAATTTTGCAACACCATGATTAGTCCTTTGCATATATTTTCTTTTTTGATACAACAGTTCTATGTATTGTATTGGTACTTATCCTTGTTTAACAGACGAGAGGATTAAAATGCTAAGGGATTAAGTAAATTGGCCTTTATCAATAATTTTGTTTATAACTTTCAACAGAGGAGTTGATTTGTTTTTACCCCTTGACAGTAGCTTCTTTTCAGTGAATAAGAGTAACTAACAGAGTAAAGAATTCTGGGCCAGCCTTTAAGTTCAGACACGGCATGTAATACCATAATAATGTGGACAATTTATTTAACCTCTCTTAATATCAGTTACTCCTTTGTAAAATATAATATTTGGTGTTTTTTAAGGTAGGACACGTCTAATCCATGAAAGAGTATAAGGGCCTGATCACCAAAGTGAAATAGAATGTGCCACTAAATGTTAAGGGATACCTCATACATTTAATGTTGAAAAAGATAATGTCTTTAATATACTTTAATAAACTTTTTGAGGTCACTGTGGGGGCTAAAATATGTGCACAATATTTTAGATATTTGAGGCAAATAGCGAAGATGTATTTGCTGATTACATTTAGGTAAAACAGTTCAAGGTAGTAAGATTTATATCCTGTTTCTTTCTTATTGGTAGATGGTGCTTACAGTCTCCATCTGTTTTCCTATTTCTTTCTTCTCATTCATCTTCTACTTCATATCTCTCTTCTCTGTCTCAAAAAATATTTTCTTGTTTAGATAAGAAATAAATCAGAGGATTATTTAATTCGTGATAAAGATTGTTTATAGAAATTTGGTAAGAAATAACATTGTAGCACACAAAACCCTGAAAAATCTAAAAATTTGTACACAAAATTTATTGACAGTAAAATCAAGCTGTACAGCTAAAAGATCTACAAAATCTGCCTACATTAGAAAGCTCACATTGAATAAATCTATAAGAAAAACTCAATAAGGACAAACTGATTGAATCAAATCTATCTTATAGAAAATAATTTCAGTAAAATAAAACACGATTTGAAAATGGCCTAAATGAGAAAATGAATTTAGTTGTTCAATGGAATCCTTCTGGTATATATTTTATCAGTGAAAATTCATTAATATTCACATACTTTTGTGTAAAATCTTTATATTCAAGATATCATCCTTAACGTCAAAAGAGTAGAGTTGGGCTATTTCATTATCAGTTGGATTTTTATTTGCCTCCGGATCTGCTTTTGGATTCAGGCAGAAGCTGTTTCTATTTGATGTCTTGAAATCTTTAAGGCTGATTTATGAGCTTAAACTCTTTGGTTTAAATGAGTTTACAATGGTGTGTATGTTGGGGATATTATTTAACATTTTCTGACAGGCAAACTGTTTTGAATTTTGTTGAGTGGGAGAGGAGTTAGTGACTCGGCGGGCAAGCCCATTTTCATTACTTTAATTGTGCGATTTATTAGGATTTTAAGCTTTTTATAAATGTTTTAGTGTTATAGGACAGAATTAAAAGGATTTAGAATAAAAGGAGTTTAACAAAAGGACTTTGCAACAGGATTGCAATAGTTTTTATATTTGATGGATTTAGCTAGCCGCTTTTCATTTCAATCATCATGGTACATTCTGTTAAATGCTGTAGAACAGGTGTGTGTAACGTCATTCTCTCTATTGTACATGCAAATAAACAGAAAATTTTATATATAAAAAGTTAATCCGCTGCAATTTGGAGGATTACATTATGGGAGGGTGATGACTCCATTAGGCATCATGAAGAGTACATGCTATTTATACTGCATGGAAAAACAAGTTAATAGCCACAATGTTCATGAGATTGTAGAATTTTTATACTAACACGTTAGAATTGTATTTATTCAAGCTATCCACAATAAAATTATTTAAAGGAGAATTAAGATTTTGTTACCCTGTTTTCTAACTCTGAAACTAGAATATTTTTTACTGTAGGGCATGCCCCAGTTAAATTTGGATATTTTGTTAATATTTGTTTATCGTAGACTCTGGTCTTTTCTACCTGCATGGATTTTCTAGTAGGTGCTGTGTGGGTTATGTTGTTCTCATTATAGGGCTTTTATTTTGTAGTTTAAAATTTTAGTAAGTGTCATGTGGCTGACCTATAGAGGAATGTCTGCTGGACTGATACACCTCAGTAGGTCAGTGAAAGCTAATGGAGTTCTTCAATGCAGGTTTGAGAAAAACAAACAATCACACCATTCTTTCCAGTATTACTTGCATTTTAAAACTTGATATTTCATTCATCAAAATATCAAATTGGTATGTATAATAAGGCACAAACTGTAAAGTTGTTGTATAGATCAGGATGTAGAAGGAAAATGGGCATTGTTAAAGGTGAAGGTGAAATATGTAGGCGTGAAAAATTGGCCCTGTATAGATGAAGTTCAGTTATAATTAATTTGAAACATAAATACTGTGGGCTTTAAACCAGTTAATTTTTAACTTGTCCTTGGATCAAAAGTCATATTGTTAATTGTGAAATCTGATTTATTTGTTTAGCACAATCCATAGTAAGTTATGTTTGAATAAACATATTCTTGATGCATTCTCAACACATTGTCACAGATTTGTTTAAAAGATGTAGGCACTTATTGTTATACAATTCTAAAATATTTAAATAATTATAGAGAATTTTATTCATAGACATTGATTGTGTTTTTATTTATTTTTTTTAATTTTTAATTTTTTTTAAGAGATGAGGTCTCACTATGTTGTACATGCTGGAGTGCAGTGGCTGATCACAGATGTGATCATAGTGTACCATAGCTTCAACCTCCTGGGCTCAAGCATCTGGTGTTAATAGTGCAATTTGGTATATAAGATGATAGAACTTGTTTTAATTTTCAGTCTTACTTATTATAATCACACCTAAGAAGTATTATATTGTGTCAAGTCACAATCTAAATGTATAGCCATGAACCTGTCTTCCTATAGATTAACCTTCATTATTTTTGGAGCCTCCATTACTAAGGATTGTTAATGTTACAAATGTTTTTTACACCCAGCCTAAGAAGTGAAAGAAAAAGAGTTTTGAAGTCCCCTGGCTACACCTCCCTAATGTTTTCTCCTTCTTAAACCCCTAAGAGGTAAATTCCTATCCTGAGATTAGTGTTTATCTTTTTTATGTATTTATGCATTTAGTACTTAATGTACACTAAATATCTATCTACCATGTATATTATCTATATACATACACATGTACCTTTAAATGTTTTTAAAAATTATGGTAGAAATCACATAAAATATAATTTACCATCTTTATCATTTTGAAGTGTACAGTTTAGTAGTGTTATTCACATTGTTTTGCAATAGGTCTCTAGAACTTTTTTTATCTTGTACAACTGAAACACTATACCCATTGAGCAACTCTCCATTTCCTCCTTCTCCCTGTCCCCTGGCAGCTACTATTCTACTTTTTGTTTAAATGAGTGCTATGGGTTGGATGTTTGCCCCTTCCAAAACTCATGTTGAAATTTAATCCCCAGCATGACAGTGTTGGGAGGTGGGGCCTCCTGGGAGGTGTTCAGGTCATAGAGGTACATCCCTTATGATAGATTAATGCCTTCTCTTGGGGGTGAGTGAGTTTTTGCTTTCTTAGTTCCCACAAGAGCTGGTTGTTAAAAAGACTATGTCCCCTCTTCCTCCCATTATGTGATCTCTTTGCACACATTGGCTGCCTTTCTGATTTCTGTTGAGTTGAATAAGCCTGAGACTCTCATCAGATGGAGATGCCCAATCTTGAACTTCCCAGCCACTGGAAGCATGAGCCAACTAAACCTCTTTTTTTTTTTTTTTTGAGACAGAGTCTCACTCTCTTGCCCAGGCTAGAGTGAGTGCCGTGGCGTCAGCCTAGCTCACAGCAACCTCAAACTCCTGGGCTCAAGCAATCCTTCTGCCTCAGCCTCCCGAGTAGCTGGGACTACAGGCATGCGCCACCATGCCCGGCTAATTTTTTCTATATATTTTTAGTTGGCCAATTAATTTCTTTCTATTTTTAGTAGAGACGGGGTCTCACTCTTGATCAGGCTGGTTATGAACTCCTGACCTTGAGCAGTCCGCCCGCCTCGGCCTCCCAGAGTGCTAGGATTACAGGCGTGAGCCACCGCGCCCGGCCTAAACCTCTTTTTTTAATAAACTATTCAGTCTCAGGTATTCTGTTCTAGAAGCACTAAATGGACTAAGACAATGAGTTAATTTATACACGTGAAATCATGTAGTATTTGTCTTTTTGTGATTGGCTTATTCCATTTATAATATTCTCAAGGTTCATTCACACTGTAGCATGTGACAGGATTGCCTTCTTTTTTAAGACTGAATAATATTCCATTCTGTGTATGTAGTACATTTCCTTTATCCATTCATCCATCAGTCGACTTTTGGGTTGCTTCCACACCTGTGGCTATTGTGAATAATGCTGCAGTGAACATAGGTGTGCAAGAGCTTACTACATTTACTTTTAATGAATAAACTTTATTTTTTAGAGCAGTTTTTGATTCACAGCAAAATTCAGCACAAAATAGAGTTCGTACATACCTCCCATCTCCACCATGTATTTCTTGCACTGCAGTGGCACATTTGTTAAAATTGGTGATCCTACACTGACAAATCATGATTACCCAAAGTCCATACCTTACATTACGATTCACTCTTGGTGTACATTCTGTGAGTTTTCATAAATGTGTAATGAGATGTATCTGCCATTTTAATATCGTACAGAATAGTTTTACTTAAAACTTAAAAATCCTTAAAAATCTTCATACTCTTGCCTATTCATGTCTTCTTCTCCCCCAATCTCTGGCAACCATTGATCTTTTTACTGTCTCCATAGTTTTGTCTTTCCCAGAATGTCATATAGTTGGAAACAAGAGTATGTATCTTTTTCATATTGCCTTCTTTCACTGAGTAACATGCATTTAACTTTCCTCCATTTCTTTTTAATGACTCAATAGGTTGCTTCTTTTTAGCGCTGAATAATATTCTGTCCTTTGGATATACCGCAGTTTATTTATACATTCACTTGCTGAAGAACATCTTGATTGTATCCAAGTTTTGACAATTATAAGTAAAACAGTTACCGGTACAAATAAACATCCATATACAGGTTTTTGTATGACAAAAGTCTTCAGCTCATTTGGGTAAATACTGAGGAGTGTGATTTCAGCTTTGTGTGGTAAGAGTATGTTTAGTTTTGTAAGAAATTGCCAAACTGTATTCCAATGTGACTGTACCATTTTGCATTCTCACCAGCAATATGAGAGCTGTGGCCAGCATCTTCTCCAGCATTTGGTGTTGTCAGTGTTCTGGAATTTGATCATTCTAATACATGTGCAATGTTATCTCATTGTTTTAATTTGCAATTTTGTAATGACATATGAGGTGGAGCATCTTTTTATATGCTTGTTGCCATGTGTGTATCTTCTTTGGTGAGGGTGACTGTTCAGGTCTTTTGCCCATTTTGTTTTCTTTTGGTTGAGATTAAGACTTTGTATATTTTGGCCAACAGTCTTTTTTTAGATATGTCTTTTGCAAATATTTTCTCCTAGTCTGTGGCTTGTCTTCTCATTCTTTTGACATATGCACCTTTTTAAATAGCAAAATGTAAGTTATTTAATATTATAGAAAACCATTTTTAAAGCAATCCTAGCAAGGAGTTTCTTCTTTATTCCATCTTCCGTTTTTAAAAAGCTGTATTCTGAAATAATTACAGATTTACAGGATTTGCAAAAATACTACAGAGAGGTATGGTATATACTTCACTCTGCTTTCCCCAATGATTCCATCTTATATAGGTATAGAATAATATAAAAATCAGGAAATTGGTACAATGCATGTACGTAGTTCTATGCCATTTTATATCACATGTTCACCACCACCACAATTAAGATATAGAACTATTCCATCTCAGAGAGAGTACTATTCTCCCTCATGCCACCTCTCCACACATCCCTAACCCTTGAGAACCATTATTCTGTTCTCCATCCCTATGCTTTTGTCATTTCAATATTGTTATATATTGGAATTATATAATATGTAAAGGTTTTTGAGATTAGCTTTTTCACTAGCACAATGCTGTTTAGGTATATCCAAGTTGTTTAGTGTATCAGTAGTTAGTTCCTTTTTTGCATTGATTAGTATTTTATGGTATGGATGTACCATTCATCCAGTGAGGGACATCTGGGGGTGATTTAAGATTTTTGGCTATCATGAATAAACCTGCTATGAACATTGTGTATAAGCTTTTGTGTGGACATACGTTTTTATTTCTCTGGGATAAATGCCCAGGGGCTATGATTGCTGGGATGTATATTTTTTTGTTTCTGTTTTTTAAGAAACTGCCAAACTCTTTTCCAGAGGAGCTATACTATCTTACATTTCTTCCAG
Organism: Cheirogaleus medius; assembly: GCA_008086735.1. Taxonomy (NCBI): domain Eukaryota; kingdom Metazoa; phylum Chordata; class Mammalia; order Primates; family Cheirogaleidae; genus Cheirogaleus; species Cheirogaleus medius. The sequence continues at coordinate 27,341,028 of VBSM01003215.1, read as the reverse complement.
CAGTGTGTGAGAGATCTAGATTCTACTCATCCATGCCAGCATTTGCCATTGTCCTGATTTTTTTTTTGTTTGAGCTTTTCTAATAGGTGTGTAGTGATAACTTATTGTGCTTCTAATTTACATTTTCGTAATGGCTTTGCCTGTCCTTGTTTGCCAACTATATCTTCTTTTCAGTAAAATATTTCCGCATGTCTTTTGCTTATTTTCTAAATGGATTGATTGATTTTTTACTGTTGAGTTTTTTTTGTTTGTTTTTCTTTTTTTTTTTGAGACAGAGTCTCACTCTGTTGCCTGGGCTAGAGAGCTGTGGCGTCAGCCTAGCTCACAGCAATCTCAAACTCCTGGGCTCAAGCAATCCTCCTGCCTCAGCCTCCTGAATAGCTGGGACTACAGGCATGTGCCACCATGCCTGGCTAATTTTTTTTTCTATATATTTTTAGTTGTCCAGCTAATTTCTTTCTATTTTTTTTTTAGTAGAGATGGGGGGTCTCGTTCTTGCTCAGGCTGGTCTTGAACTCCTGACCTTGAGCGATCCACCCGCCTCGGCCTCCCAGAGTGCTAGGATTACAGGCGTGAGCCACCGTGCCCAGCCTACTGTTGAGTTTTGAGATTATATATTCTAGATGTGAGTTCTTTGTCAGATATGTGGTTGGTGAGTATTTTTTTAAGTGTGAGTATAGCTTGTGTTCTCATTCTCTTAACAGGCTCTTTCACAGAGAAAAGTTTATAGTTTAAATTAAGGACAATTTATTGATTTTTTTCCCCTTATGGCTCATACTTTTTGGTGTCATGTCTGAGATCTTACCAAACATTATGTCATGCAGATTTTTGTCTATATTTTCTTCTAAACATTGTATGGTTTTACTTTTTTGTTTGTTTTTTTTAAAAGAAATATGGTTTTGCTCTTTTGCCCAGGCTGGAGTAGAGTGGTGCGATCACAGCAGCCTTGAACTTCTGGGCTTAAGCAATGTTCCCACCTCAGCCTCCCGGGTTGCTGCACTACAGATGCATGCCACCATATACCCAGCTAATTTTTTGTACATTTTGTAGATATGACGTCTCACTATGTTGCCCAGGCTGGTCTCAAGCAATCCTCCTCCTTCCTCAGCCTATCAGAGTGCTAAGGATACAGGCGCTTGCTACCATGCCCAACCTACATTTAAATCTATGATCAATTTTTTGTTAAGTTTGGACAAATATGAGGTTTAGGCTTATTTTTTTTCTTATGGACATCCAGTTGCTCCAGGACCATTTATTGACTAATCTTCCTCTGTTAAGTTGCTTTTATACCTTTGTAAAAAGCAAATCAGTTGGCCATGTTTATGTGGGTCTATTTCTGCATTTTCTTCTTTTCCCTTGATCTGTGTGTCTATCTTTTTTGCCAATACCACTCAGTCTTAATTACTATAGCCATGTAACTCCTAAAATATGTTACAGTGATTTCTCCCATTTTCTTCTTTTTTAAACTTGTTTTAGCTGTTCTAACGGCCTTGCCTTTCCGTATAATTTTAGAATGCTCATGTTTATAATTACAAAAAATCTTGTTGGGATTTTGGTAGAAATTATATGAAATTTTATGTCAATTACATATCTCCATGTATTTGTCTTTCATTTCTTTTATCAGCATTTCGTAGTTTGCAGTATACAAGTCCTGTATATGTTTATTCTTGAGTACTTAGCAACTATAAATGGTATTGTATTTTGAACATTAGTTTTTATGTATTCCCGGCTATTTTATATTTTTGTATGTTGATCTTGTGTCCTATGGCCTTGCTGAACTAACTTATTAGTTCTAGTTTTTCTGATTGTTTCTTGTTTTCATTTTTTCATTCATTCCCTATGTAATGAGTTATATTATCTGTAAATAGGAAGTTTTATTTCTTCCTTTCTGATCTGTATGCCTTTTATTTTCTTTGCTGCCTTATTGTGCTGCAATAGAACTTCCAGTACTATAATGAATAGCAGTGGTGAGAGTGGATGGACATCCTTGTCTTGTACCTGACCTTAGAGGAAAAGCATTCAGCCTGTGTCATTTTAGCTGTAAGTTTTTGTGACAAGTTAGGTTTATATCATTTAATACCTGGAGCAACCACTTGAATTCCTGATCCTGTAGACAATATGCTTCTCTGGAGGCTTGTAGAACCTTCTTTTTGTTCCTACTGTCTTGAAATGATGTAGTCTGATATCAGTCTGTTTAATCTATTGTCCTAGAACCTGAAGATGCTGATGAACTCATACTCTTTTATTCTGGGGGATTTTTTTTTTTTTTTTTTTAGATAGAGACAGGGTCTTGTTTTATCTTCTAGACTGGAATGCAGTGACACCATTATAGCTTACTGCAACCTCATCCTCCTGGACTTCAGCAATCCTCCTGGCTCAGTCTCCCAAGTAGCTAGGACTACAGGTGTACTACAGGTGTGTGCCATCATTCTGATTTTTAACTTTTTTTTTTTTTTTTTTTTAGAGATGGAGTCTCAATATGTTGCTCAGGCTAGTTTCAAACTCCTGGCCTCAAGTGATCCTCCTGCCTTGCCCCACTAAAATGCTGGGATTATAGATGTGAGCCACTGTGCCTGTCCTTGTTCTGGGGAAATGTTTAAAATTATTTCATGGATGATTTTCTCCTCTCTATCTTTTCTGTTCCTTCTTTTTGGAACTTCGGGTATCTATAATTGGATCCTTGAGTTTGTTCCTCCAAGATTTCTTTGTGTGTGTGTGTGTAAAAGCGTTGTTTTCCTCTATTTTGTGTTTTTGCTCTTTTCTCTGGGAAATTTTCCTAAATTTACCTCTGATGCTTGTGTTGAGTTTTTAAGTAATATCTACCTTGTTTTTTTAAATTCTAAGAGCTCTCTTCTATTCTCTAAGCATCCATTTTCTATTATATTCTTATATTATTGAATGCCAGCAACCTCTTCTCTTATATCATGGAAATTACTAATGATAGTATTTTTATTTTTGATGTTTTCTTTCTGTAGAGTGTCAGACACTTTCCCAGATGACTGTTAAAACCTTGACCGAGACGCACATTATTGTCAGTGGCAAACTGAAAAGCTAATTGAAAGTGCTCCATACATGTTTCTCAACTTTAACTTTTATTGTAGGGTGCTTTGGTTGTACTCTTTGTCTGTTGGAGTCCTCTTATGAATAGTATATTTTAGTATTTTTTCATGGGCTTGTTATATTTCTCAGACAAGTCTAATAAGCTCCTGCCTAAAGGATAAAGTTCTGGTGCTAGTGTTCTGGAAATGCAATGGGAGAAGGAACATGGAGGATTGAAGGACTGCTTCAATATTGAGTATTTAAAAAAAAATTGTAAATTTTATTTTTTACCCTAAAAAAATCTCATAGCTTTTTTTTTAAATTTCAGAATATTATGGGGATACAAATGTTTTGGCTACATGAATTGCTTTTGTACAGTTTGAGTCAAATTTATAAATGTGTCCATCACCAGATAGTGTGCACTGTCCCCATTTGGTGTGAATTTACCCATCCCCTTCTCCGCCCTTCCACCTGCTTGATTTCCATTGAGTTTTACTTCCATATGTGTGCATGAGTGTTGATCAATTAGTTCCAATTTAATAAGCGAGTACATGTGGTGTTTGTTTTTCCATTCCTGCGATACTTCCCTTAGGAGAATGGTCTCCATTTCCATCCAGGTTGTTACAAAAGGTATTAGTTCACCATTTTTTTTTATGACTGAGTAGTACTCCATGGTGTACATATACCACATTTTATTAATCTAGTCATGTATTGATGGGCACTTAGGTTGATTCTGCACCTTTGTGATTGTGAATTGTGCTGCAATAAATATTCAAGTGCAAGTGTCTTTGATAAGATGGCTTTTTGTCCATTGGGTAAATACCCAGTAGCGGGATTGCTGGATCAAATGGTAGGTCTACTTTTAGTTCTTTGAGGTATCTCCATACTACTTTCCATTAGAGGTGTACTAGTTTGCAGTCCCGCCAACAGTGTATAAGTGTTCCTTTCTCTCTGCATCCACACTGGCATCTGTTGTTTTGGAACTTTTTGTTAAAGGCCATTTTCACTGAAGTTAGGTAATATCTCATTGTGGTTTTGATTTGCGTTTCCCTGATGATTAGAGACATTGAGCATTTTTTCATATGTTTGTTGGCCATTAGTCTATCTTCTTTTGAAAAGCTTCTGTTCGTGTCTTCTGCCCACTTTTTTATACAGTTGTTTGATTTCCTTGAGTTCTTTGTACTTCTTTGTAATAACCCAATAAAGGGTTATTAGCCCTTTATTGGATGTATAACATTCAGATATTTTCTCCCATTCTGTAGGTTTCTTTTTGCTCTATTGTTTATTTCCTTGGCTGCACAGAGCCTTTTAATTTAATCAAGTCCCATTTAAAAATTTTTGTTGTTGCTGTGATTGCCTTTGAGGTCTTCTTCATAAATTCTTTGCCTAGGCTGATATCTAGAAGAGTTTTTCCAACATTTTCTTCGAGAATTCTTATAGTTTCATGCCTTAGGTTTAAGTCTGTTACCCATCTTTAATGACTTTTTGTGTGTTGCTAGGTAAGGATCCTGTTTCAATCTTCTACATATGGCTATCCAACTTTTGTAGCATCATTTATTGAATAGGGATTCTTTTCCCCAGTGTATGTTGTTATCTGCTTTGTCAAAGATCAGATGGCAATATGAGAATGATTTTATATCTGGGTTCTCTGTTTTGATTCATTGGTGTAAGTCTCTGTTTTTGTGCCAGTTCCATGCTGTTTGGTTACTATAGCATTGTAGTATAGCTTTAAGTCTGGTAAAGTGATGCCTCTAGATTTGTTCTTTTTGCTAAGATTACTGTGGCTGTTCGGGCTCGTTTCTGGTTCCATATGAAGTGTTGAATTAGGCTGGGCGTGGTGGCTCACGCCTGTAATCCTAGCACTCTGGGAGGCCGAGGCAGGCGGATTGTTCAAGGTCATGAGTTCGAAACCAGCCTGAGCAAGAGCGAGACCCCGTCTCTACTATAAATAGAAAGAAATTAATTGGCCAACTAAAAATATATATAGAAAAAATTAGCCGGGCATGGTGGCACATGCCTGTAGTCCCAGCTACTCGGGAGGCTGAGGCAGAAGGATCGCTTGAGCCCAGGAGTTTGAGGTTGCTGTGAGCTAGGCTGACACCATGGCACTCTAGCCCGGGCAACAGAGTGAGACTCTGTCTCAAAAAAAAAAAGTGTTGAATTATTTTTCTAGATCTGAGAAAAATGATATTGGTATTTTAATGGGGATTTCATTGAATCTGTAAATCAGTTTGGGTAGTATAGACATTTTAACAATGTTGGTTCTGCTGATCCATGAGCATGATGTTTTTCCATTTGTTTACATCCGTGGTGATTACCTTCCTCAGTGATTCGTACTTCACTTGTAGATGTCTTTTACCTCCTTGGTTGAATATATTCCTAGGTATTTTATTTTCTTTGTTGTTACTGTGAAAGTTATTGAGTCTTTGATTTGATTCTCAGCTTGACTGTTGGTGTGTAGAATTGCTACCGATTTGTGTACATTGATTTTGTAACCTGAGACTTTGCTGAATTTATTTATCAACTCCAGGAGTCTCTTGGCAGAATCTTTGGGGTTTTCTAGATATAAGATCATATCGTCAGCAAAGAGTGATAGTTTGACATCTTCTTTCCCTATTTGGAGACCTTTGATTTTTTTCTCTTGCCAGATTGCTCTGGCTAGGGCTTCCAGCACTATGTTGAATAGAAGTCGTGACAGTGGGCAACCTTGTCTAGTGCCAGTCTAAGCAGGAATACTTTCAGTTTTTCCGGTTCAGTATGATCTTGGCTATGGCTTTGTTGTATATGGTATTTATGATTTGAGGTATCTTTTCCTATTGTCTTAAGAGCTCTTATCATAAAAGGGTGCTGAGTTTTGCCAAATGCTTTTCCTGCATCTATTGAGATGATTATATGGTTTTTGTTTTTGCTTCTGTTTATGTGGTTAATCATATTTATGGATTTACATATGTTGAACCATCTTTGCATCCTGGGATAAAGCCCACTTGGTCATGGTGAATTATTTTTTTTGATGTGTAGCTGAATTTGGTTTGCTGGAATTTTATTGGGAATTTTTATATTCATAAGGGATATTGGTCTGTAGTTTTCTTTTCTTGTCATGTCCTTTCCTGGTTTTGATATCAAAGTGATACTGGCTTTGTATTCATAGAATGAGTTGGAGAGGATTCCTTCCTTCTTGATGTTATGAAATAATTTCTACAGTATGGCTACCAATTCTTCTTTGTAAAATATGTCTTTTGTTCACTTTTTCCATTTTCCCTCCCATAAGTAATTATTAAGAGTTTTTATGAATCCTTGTGGAGTTTGTATATGTATGCATATTATTGCCTTTGTATGTATGTTTACATACAAAGGGGCTTATTTTCCCTCTCTATACAAAAAGATGGTATATAATTCTGTCTCTTCCCATTGTTATATATATTCCTTTTTTCCATTTATAGCTTCTATCTCATTCCATGTTTTCATAGAGTAGTTCTTTTTTTGCAGTGGTAGGAAATATTCATTATATACTTAAAATTTTCTAGTGTTTTACTTTTATTATAAACAGTGCTGTAGTGAATAATCTTTTTTTTTTCTTTTTGAGAC
>VBSM01003215.1:27305301-27326783 GCA_008086735.1 Cheirogaleus medius | reverse complement strand
TTTTGAGACAGAGTCTCGCTCTGTTGCCTGGGCTAGAGTGCTGTGGCGTCAGCCCAGCTCACAGCAACCGCAAATTCCTGGGCTCAAGGGATCCTTCTGCCTCAGCCTCCCAAGTAGCTGGGACTACAGGTGTGCACCACCATGCCTGGCTAATTTTTTCTATTTTTAGTAGGGATGGGATCTCACTCTTGCTTGGATTGATCTCGAATTCCTGAGCTCAAGCAATCCCTCTGCCTCAGCCTCCCAGAGTGCTAGGATTATAGGCGAGAGCTACTGTGCCTGGCCTAGTTTTGTTATTTTAATAAGTGTGATGCATACTACTACATAACCACTTAGTTACCTAGAATATTTCAGGGTGGTAAAGGACTTCCCTGATTTTATTTCTTCCTTTTAATGCATTGTTTTAGTAAATGCAAAGGAGATCTCCTTTATGTCATAGAAATAATTTAAGAAGGACAGCGATATTGAAAAATCGAGGTATCTAATTTAAGAAACACTATTATTTAATAAGGTCCAGTGCCAACTTATGTCCAGTACAAAGTAATTTCAGAATGGGCAGATTCTTTCCCCCTGTTTCCAGTTTTTTAAATAATGTATCAAAAAGTAGGAGGCACTTGAAGAAGTGAAACAGAGGATATGAGTGCATCCAAAGTAGTTTAAATTAATGAGACTCAAGTTTGTTGGCATAAATATTGGTGATAAGAAGAACCATTGAGGGAGCTGATGGAAAGAACTGAAATAATGGAAAGAGTAGAAGAGCAAGTAGTAAAAAGATAGCAAATAGAATAGTGATTACATGAAAGCCAGGTGCAGTGGCGCACATTTGTTATCCTAGCTGCTCGAGAGGCTCAGATGGAAAGATGACTTGAGTCCTGGAGTTTTAGGCCAGCCTGGGCAACAGAGTGAGACCCATCTCTTAAGAAAAAAAAAGAAGAAAAGTAACTGAGTCAAATGGAGATGGAGAAAGCAAAAGCCACACATAATCATGCAATGGCTGCTTGGAGGTGTTCTCTAATGTCATGTTATCTTGAGAATGTTGACTTTATCTTGCCCATCTTTATTTCCTTCTTGGTATTAATAAGCACAGTGCCATGTATCTAGTAGACCCTAAAAAATATTTTTTTGACTAAGTGAATTTTAATAAGCTTGCTATACAAATAGTCATGCTAGTCCTTTATTTGAATATTAATTTCACTTTTTGATGATCAAGAAAATCTCTTAATCTGAGAAATCATATGTACAGAACCTGGGTGTTGACATCTTCAAAGCCAGTGGGGCACAAAATCTCAGGACATCCTTCCCCTTTTGGAGAGTTATGGGATGTACTGGTTGCTGTCCATCTCCCTGGCAAATGCTTTATTTGAGCACCAGGTAATTTAGACTTTGTCAGTTGTTTATATTTACATCTAATACTACCTATTAAATTATTCTTTGTAAAACTTAAAAAGATTTTCTTTTGATGTATACTTTTTCATTTAGAAATTTATAATGCCTTTTCAAAGAAGATGGGAGTTGCTATGGAAAGTGTTAAAGTCAAAATAAATAAAAATACAGAGGCCAATTTCTATGCAAGATGTTTTATTTGGGAATGCATATTAAACAGAATTGCAATTCAGGACATATACACAGATTGTAGTGGCTTTTGGTAAATCTGAAGAACAAAAAAAAGATGGGGAAAGAGATGCTACATATCGTTTTGGAAGACAGCTCATTGGCACTAGTGAAGTTTTCAGGAGTTGGCATGCTGGCTGGTTAGTGACGGTGGTAGAGTGGTGGCAGTTCATTTCAGCAGCTAATAGGTAAAACTAATCTTAGGGTTATGGCAGACCATTTCAGCAACTAGGCTTGCAGATAATTCTTGGAGCAGATGCTATGTGCCCCAAGTGTTGTTTTTTTTTCCCTTTGCTCCTCAACTTGGATTTAGTTGGGTACAGCAAGAATGACCCAGTTCATATAATCAACTCTTAACAAAAGAGCCCTGGTTTTTCATATTTTATCCTTTATAAATAAACACATTACTTTTAACTCAAAATTTAAAATACTGGCTCTTACTGCATTGATGACAGTCATTAAAATGCCATTTATTTAGGTATTATAGTGTTTTGTCTTATATATTTTTGTGTATGAAAGAGACTACACGATAATTGTTCCAGATAAGTCATTTAAGCTCTTGGGAAGGGATAATGTTTATTGTGTTACTGATCCAAGAACTAAGGCAGTACTTTATGTAATAATTTGAGGGAGGAAGGAAACAAAGTTCATTGTATATTACATGTTAAACAGTTTCCAGAATGTAGCTGTTTATGGTTAGGTTCTTGTTGGCCATGAATAATAGTAAAAGAGTAACATTATTCAATAGCTGATTGCAGACCCTGAAGAATGTTTAATCCAATATACTATGATCACATTATACACATCATGTGGAAATGTGACCTTTACATAGAGAGAATCATAGAATATTGGAAGTGGAAAGAACCGTAAAGATCATGTGATTTAACTGCTGCATGTTATAAATGAAGAAAGAGGTTAAAGGTCTTGTCCAGAGGCTTCCACCATTATCAATATGGTGGGGAGAAATTCTTCTAAGAATGAGACAAAATTTATCTTAATTGGTTAGGAATCCCTTATGTCTTGCTAAATACACACTCTGTGCCCATTGTTTCCAAGATTGGATCTCAAGAATAAGAAAAACTAAAATTTTTTATCAAGCAAAGACTTAAAAATTATAAGACTATCAGTTCTTACCTTAAATTTACCTTGAGGAAAGCAAAATAATTTTAATAGCTAAATAGAAGCAGTGGCTTAATTTTAAAATTAAGGACTATTGATTAATATAGAATACATTGCACCTGATAGGTAGTACAGTGTACACTATTCAGTCATGGGTGCACTAAAAACCCAGATATCACAACTAAACAATGCATCCATGTAATCAAAAACCACTTGTACCCCTAAATCTATTGAAATAAAAGAATTAAAAAATTAGAATACAGTTTATTCACAATATTAATATTTTTCTTATTTTGTTACAAGCTGCCCAAAATGTCATCTTGGATTGGCAGAAGTCCATGGAGTGATATTTGGGAGCCAGTCCCCTAAAGCTGTAGTTATTTAGGTGCAAGTTAAGCACAGTGTCATGGTCTTGAAGTGGTACTGAAATGACTTTATTTCAGCTTTTGTCTAAAGGAAGAGATTAATTAGAAGTAGAAGGAAATTGCTTGGGATAATAGGTATGTGACTTTTCTTTTTGTCATAAAATGCCCCAGAATCCTCACATATAATACTTAATGTTTTCAATTTTGATTGATTTTTATTTGTTGTGTTTGTGAGGTCTGATGGAATCTCAGTTTAGACTGATAGTAATTCTATGGGCACTCAAATAGATATATGTCATTTTTCCAGTCTTTGCTGCTGATAGACATGGGCTCTTCTAGCAGTTCCTTGGCAACAAATTCATGCACCACATCTTTTACTTACCTGTCTCTATGGCATTTTTCAGGGCTTGCCTGGGTATTCTGGCTTTTCTTGTAACTCTCTGCTGTGGCTCTGTAGCTGTCTTTACTGCTCAAAGAAAGGGCTTTTACATCTTTGGTATACTGTTTATGCTAAGAGCTGCTGCATTGGCGTAGAAGTTTTTAATGAGATGGGTTAGCATACTAGGGGATCCAATAACATGGATGACTAATGGGCCCCTGGGCTTTAGTTTTAGCTTAGAACCACTAAGGCTCCAATACATACTAGATATGATTTCTGTTTATATAATTATGGATGTAGGGAAATCTTAAGAAAATAAGATGACAGTACTATTGCTTCTATTTAATTATTTTTTGTCATATTGCTTAGGGATATTGTTTATATATCTTGAAATGTTAACACTGCCTTTAGTAAACAAGTGACACTAGCATAAATGATAATTATGCACATTTATCATGGCCCCAGTTCACTTATTTATTTAAAGCCAATTTTTAGTTTTCCTGTGGTAATAAGGAAGGCAAAAAGCCAAGACATTACATACCTGACTCACACTTAATACAGTTTTAAAACACAGGCTGGACAAATCTTAGTGGGAGGTTAGAGCGATCTGTTAGTTTAAAGTGATATACATTATGTAAAATTATAATTTACAGTTTTTCCTCAGTTCAATTAACTCGTCATTCATATTCTCCTGTTATTTGACTATTCTAAGTGTATGAATTTCTGATTCATAACATTATTTCATACTTGCAATTGTTTATTTAGCTACAGATTTACTTTACATAATAGCTCTTGAAAAGCTATACTGTACTACTTTACATACCCCCCCTTTTTTTAGCAGAATGGCTTTTGCACATAACAAATAAATATAAGTTAGGTAATATTTCTATGTAAGGTTTTGGGCAAAGACACTATTGCCAATTTAATCAAAACAACAATTTCTAATTAGAGAATATCATATGAAACAACTTTGAAATGTACACTGTTTTCAATTTTTAATATAGTAGGAATGCCTTTCAAGGAATCACACTTCCAGATCACACCTATCAAGGTTCTTGTGGAGTTTGCCCTCACTTGAATCTGAGCTTCATTGTGAGACTTGCTTTAATCAGTAATATGTCAGTAGACATACCAGAAATACAATTTGATAAACGTTTTTATATTGGGGTTTGCTGTGTGAAACTACCATTGTCATTATCATGTGATGGTGAAAGACCACATGAGAAAAGAGATCCAACTGCCCTCACTTTCCCAACTGAGCCAACCACCAGCCAACTCAGAGGTAGAATATAACTGCATGAATGAGCCCAGGAGAAAACATCAGAGGAACTACTCATCCAGTTCTCAAAATGTGAGAGAAATAAATTAGTTATTGATCTAAGCCAGCATGATTTCTAGTGGTTCATCGAATAGCAATTGATACAGGAACCATATTAACCATATTTGTATTAGAACAAAAAGTTTTGCTTCTGTATGCCCGGTTTAGAGGGTTGATGTGATAGTACTGTCACAACTCCTTAATCTGTTGTTTGCAGTCAATGTTTCCATGTGTTTTAGAGCACTCTTGATTTTACCTTTTATTTTGTCCTAAGCTGTTGTGTGGTTTGAGAGCAAGGGAGTCAGGAGTCCCAGAAAGGTTAAAAAGTTGGTGAAGGTAATGGTACAGAAAGATACAAGAGAAGCAAAGGGAGGAAACTTTAATTAGTTAGCAAAAGATAGTCTCGTAAAGAGGATTGAAAATGAATGTAGAAGAAGAGAAATGAATTTTCTTTACAGTTAGCTCATTCTTCTGACCTGGTTGTGTGTCCTAGGAAATTGCATTGTCTCAAGAAATAGTCATAGTGTTTGGGAAATGTAAATTGTATGCAATGAAAACTAACAGTAGATTAATATTATCAAACTATGAGGAGGCAATCAGTCTTTTGTCTTGTTCTTTTATTCCCAGAGATTCTTCTTTTATGGCTATTTCAGGTTTTTGTTTGTTTAATTTTAGTATAATGTTGAGGAAAAGAAAATTCTCATCAAGCATGTCTGTGATATTGAATGTCCGCCTGAAAGTGGATTTACCTGACTCAACCACCTTCCAAAAATGATTCCTTGACACTCCTAATCAGCAACATTTACAATCAAAACTTGGAGAGCATTGTTGGGTGGGAAGGGCATACCTCTGACCCTTCTTAGGGAGAGGCAAAGTTATACAATGTACCCAAAGTATAAAGAAAAAAATCTTTTGTTGGATGGAAGGCAGGCGGGAGGGGGGAGAAAGTGTAGAGTTACATAATGTGTGCCGTGCGCGCCACCTGGGGATTGGACTCACTTGGAGCTCTGGCATGTGGCGGGGGGTGGGGGGTAGTGGTAGGGGCAATGTATGTAACCCTAACAATATTTGTACCCCCATTATATGATGAAATAAAAAAAAAGATAATAACACATTTGAAAAAAAAACAAAACTTATCCTACTTTGACTAGTGTAATAAACTTTCGTTATTTCTTAGTATTTAATTAATATTTTTTCTCTCTTGAAAAAATATGAGTAATAATACAACTCATTACAGTTTTTCCCACTAAAAGTAATGGAAATGCTTTTCAATTTAATGCTTTTTCATTTAGTGGCAGTGTTTTCAGTAACAAATTCTAGTCACTAAGTAGGCATACATGCATATGTAATTCTGTTGTATTGTTGTGTTTTAGTTTTCTATTTTGTGGTGTTGAAGGGGATATTTTCATTAAGATAAAATTCTGGATGTTTTCTTCTGATGGTTTTGTGTAAATGTTGTTACGCCATATTTGGTCATGATAAGTTCAGTATGATTTTTCTAGGACAGCCTTAATATTAGAGAGGTGGGAGTTGTGGTTAAAGGGGTATGGGTACTTTGCCTGGTTTCATAGTGGGAGTATGTCTTTTTCTATAGGTATAGTGAAGCCTAGGGTTTCTTTAATAAATGGCAGTGGTTTTCAGTCATCCTCTGATTTTCTAATAAGACCCTTACCTTCAGCTGCTTTCTTCTTTCTTTCCTTTACTACTACGCTCCCAAGGGTCACATCCCATTTCTGAAGTGCTTACTCTCTGATTCTTTACCTTTGACTGGTATCTATGGTCCAGCACACGTTCTCATCCCCTTCGTTTTTATTCCCTAGTAGTCTAGACTTTGATCCAACAGATGTCAAGGCTATTTTCAGCATTTCTCTACTCAAGGTGAGACTCTCTGCTTCTGGAAGTAAATACTAGGTGATTATTTTCTATGCTCTGACATAAGCAGGACCATTCTATTGTGTTTATAAGTAATCCCCACTCAGCTGTGGTGCCAGCTCAGGAGCTACCTTGGCCAATTTTGAATATTTATAATCCCCCCACATAATATTATTTAAAGTTGGTAGTTTATCTGTCTCCTAGTTATTAACATGTTGTGCAATTTAGGAGTGATTTCATTTGCTTCCCTGTTGACATGTATTGTTTTTGGAGGATATTTGAAGTTAAGTGTCCATATACATGCGCATGAACAGAAACTGTAACTGTAATGATATTTTTGTTTAATGTATCAGGTTTTGATTTTGTGTTCTTTAATTTTCTTCACAGATGGGTTTAACCTAGGGTTAGTACTCCATAGTATTTATTGATATTCCTGAATCCATTAACGGAAGTATAGAATAATGGAAGGGACAGCAGTTTTGGTCACACAGACCTCAGACCTAAATGTGAATAACTAGCTATATCAACTAAATTATTCAACAGTTTTTAGGCTCAGTTTCCTTATTTCTAAAGTGGGGCTAATATATAACTACTGTGCTTGGTTCTTGTGAGGATTGTTAAGTGAGGCAGTGTTTTCAAGTGTTTATAACAGCCTGGTACATATTAAGTGCACCTCATATTATTTGAGTCAGAAAGATATGAAGGGTAGTAAGATAGTATTCTTTACCAGGAATTTCTTTTCATATGTATTTATATAATTTTTTTTTTTGTGGGGGATCTTTGCCTCTATGACTATTTAAGAAATGTGACTGTACCAGCATATGCGGTGCTTGTGCTACAGATTTGTCTGTCTTAATGGTCTAACCCAGTATTATATCTCGGGGTCTTTACTTTCACTGGAAAATGATAATTTGTTTATATACCCCAAAGATGCTCATATGTATAAAGCTATATATGTGTGTGTATATATATATCTTTATGAGGTATAATTGAAACATGATAAACTGCACATATTTAAAGTGTACAATTTGATAAATTTTGACATATGTGTATACCCATGAAACCATCATTCCAATCAAGATAATAAGCATATCCATCACCCACAATAGTTTTGTCATGCCCCTTTGTAATGTATCCTTCTTGCCCCTCCCTCAATAGAAGCAGCATGTTTCTATGTAATAAGTCTCCTTGAATAGCAGTTCCGTCTTCACTTTATAATAAGCTTTTTTGGGGAGATACTTTGCTGTCATTGTTTAAGGTGACTTTAGCATACAGTTAAAAATATAAAAGTATGAGTCTTGAGCTCTAAGTTGGTTTTTCCTTCTGCTATGCCACTTAAACTAAAGGCCTTGAAGCTTTCCATCTAGAACCAGTTCATAAAACAACTAAAGGGCTTGCAGTTTCTCTGTGTAATCATTTCAAAACAACAGTTTTTTCAGCCACCAAAAAGGATGCAGTCTTGACATATAAATAGAAAACAGATTGAGTTTTTGGCTGATATTGCTATACTGGTTTAAATGTTGGTTCAGTCAACTTCAGGCTTAGATTACAAGATTTGGAAATTAAAGGAAAACCAAAGGGGAAAGAACATCTGCGTAGATTCTGAATTTGTGGAATTCCATACAGGCACGCTTACTCTCCTTCTGGTGGAACAGGGCATATGTACAGTGAATAGGCCTGAAAAAAGATCACCATTGTGTTGTGATTATGTTAAAGACAAAATTGAGGTAGACAATTAAGCAATTCATTATGGAGACCCATGACAGTTTCCATATTGAGTATTTTTCAGCAATTTTTTTTGGAAAATTTTTTGTTGATGTAGCTATATTGTATTTAGCCAGAATAAAACCTTGCTAAATCTCACTAATTGTATTACTTGATGATTTTCTTGTATCAAAGTATTGGGATTTGAGAAAGGTAATTTTCTTTAAGGTTTAAATCTGTTTTAATCAAAGACTATATTGATACAATTTTCTCTATAAATTACAACACAGCCTCAGTGAGATGTAAGGAATCCTTATCTGCTTTAAAATGTTTTCTATAGGTCACCTGTCCTGCAGTTTAGATAGGAATCTCAAAGAACTGCTTTAGTTGAATTTTTCCCACTTATTCTAAGAAGGGACTTCTTTATATTCTTTCAAGACACATTTATGGGTACCTATTATCTGTCAGCTACCCTTATAGTAAAAATTCAAGGCTTTATTTTTAACTGAGGGGAAGAAGAGGAGGGATGATTTTGATCCCCAGGGAACACTTGGCAGTGTCTGGGGACATTTTTGGTTGTTGTGTCATGGGGCAAAGGTGCTATTGATATCTAGTGAGTAGAGTTAAGGAACCCGCAAAGCATCCTATAATGTGTAGATCAGCCATTGGTGGCAAATAATTATCTAGCCCATAATGTTGATAGGGTCAAGGTTGAGAAACCTTGATCTAAGAAGACAAAAGTCTGTGTATTGGTAGAGCTGACATTCTAGCAAGGAAAGAGAAACAATAGAGAAATAAGTAAAATATATAGTATGGTGATAAACAATATGTAAAAAATAGTAGGTAATGCTGGACAGGACAGTGGTATTTGTTGTTGATGGACATTTGGGTAGTTAGCCATTTTGGTGTTTTTGTGAATAGTGCTGATATTAACATTTCTATACATTTTTTGGGTGTATATTTCAGTTTGGTATATATAAGTAGGAGCGGGTTTGCTGGGCCATAGTTTATACTTTGTTATGTATTTCCCAGCAGTTTTTTTTTATTCCATGAACCTTTGTTTATTATCAGTATATGGAATTATCATATAATTAAAACAATTTAATAAATGTGCATTATTTCCTATGTTGATGCTACCATGAGTCCTGTACTCATAAGTCCTATGAAGTTGCCTAATAAATTGTGATTTGAAATCCTAGGTGTACTTTTTCGTCATTTGTGGTCATTTTAAATATACATTTGTTTCTTAATTTTTCTTCTTAATATTCCAATTATTGAGCTCTCTATATATCTATATCCCTGTATCTATATCTATATCCGAGAGAGAGAGAGAGAAAGAAAGAATGAATATGAGAATCTCACTCTGTCTCTCAGGCTGGAGAGCAGTGAAGAGATCACTGCAACCTTGAACTCCTGGGCTCAAGTGATCCTCCTGCCTCAGACTCCTGAATAGATGGGACTACAGGTGCACACCATCATGTCCAGCTAATTTTTTAAATTTTTTGTAGATATGGGATCTTGCTATGTTGCCTAGGCTGGTCCCCAACTCCTGGCCTCAAGTGATTGATCCTTCCACCTTGGCCTCCCATTGAGCATTTTTAAATGGTATTTCTTTATGTTTAAGAAGTATAAATCCAACTATAATTGTATAAAACGTGATGATGATACACAAGTCTAATTGGAAAATTTCTCTGGAAGATGACAGAAATCCCTGATGTCATCTAGATCATGAGTGGGGAAAAAAGGACAATAGTTGCTTTGTAAGAATGGTCATGCTAAGTGAAAGGGTGGAGAAAAAAATTTTTTTTTAATGCTGTAAGATCCTGGGTTGTGTATTTTGTGTAGGATGGTACAGGGGAGAGAGGGGGCCATGCTTTTCTTCCTTTTTATATGTAAAGCCATTAGTCATACCTTAGGATGTTGAGGACCAAATATTTGAAGAGAATTTGAAAAGATGTAGAAAAACTCTTTTTGGATGTGTACTTTGCTGAAAAACTTGAGAAAAATTATAAACCATTTGAATTATGTTTTATGTTCATAAAATATGTTTTAATTTTTTTTTAAAAATGTCTTTTGATTGAGTTATATGCTATTTTTTATTTTAACAGATTCTATCCCTTGTTAGAAAACAATGTAACAAGTGGTTTTTCTTTGCATTCACATAATTTTATTTACATCTTGTTTTTTAAACACAACATACAAAGAAGATTAAAACAGTTACTGTGAGATAACTGGCATAGTAATTAGAGCCTCCCTGTGTGGGTATTGGTGAATATGCTTGTGGAGATATTGATGCAGAACTAGGGACAGTATTTTGAGTGCCCCTTTGGAGTTTTTATAAACTTATAAACACTCAAACGTGTGGTATAATTAGATTTTATCATTTATTTAGATGTAAAACCTCATATTTCTATGAAAAATATGAAACACAATAATTTGTGTATTGTAAAGTAATATCATTTCCTATTATATTTTAAACTTTATTTTCTGGTTAATCTTGTTTGCTTTCCTGAAAAATTTGAAAGAACGTATTCTAAATGCATCTGTTTGTCAATTTTGTCTGTGCACCTTTCTCAAACAAGGAAATAAATTGTACGTTTATGATGACTGCAGAGCTTGATGAAAACAGCTGTAGTGCATACTTCTGTGAGTCACTTGTCAAACGAATCAGCAATAGAGGAAAAATGATAATACACCACTCCACTATTAAGAATAAAACTGCTGTGATTGGTGCCACTTTAAATTATTAAACACTGTAAATGCCATAAAGTTAATTAGAAGAGGAACAAACTCTACAAAGATAAATGTGTTTTCAATATGATTGTTAGGAAGGGTACAGTAGAAACCAGTGAATAGAGAGGAAATTTATTTCTGGCAGGACTCTAGACATGGGACTGTGGCTGAACTTTTTACCCTAATTACCTCCTGCTAATGCCTGCAGCGGTCTGGAATCAAAGTGGTGCTTCAGGCCCTGGAAATTCTCTGATGTGGCAAACGTTTGTTGTGTGAGGAGGGTTTCTTAAGAAAAAGCAGAATATTGTGACAGGATTTAAAAAAAAATTTCTCAGTTACCACCCACCTCACTTGTTGCCTACAAAAATAGAGTAATTGTTTGCATCTGTGTGTGCTTTTTTCCCCCTAAGAAATAACTGTTATAAATCAATGTGACATAGATCCAGTGAACTGAGGATTGCCCGAGGAAGGATTTTTTTGTTTTTTAAAGTTTCTCCTTTAATTTAAAATTTAGGTTACAAATGTAAAGAAGTTATTTTTCATAATTGAAGATGAAACATTCACATTTTTAAGGAGAATTTAGATCTTGAAGGGTGCTCTTTAAAATAAATTCTAACAACTTTTATAGTACAAACTGAATAAATATTAAATTGCTTAATCCTGGAAGTAGATGTGGCAATTTACAGTTTCCATTTTTAGCTTTCCATCCAACTGGGATTAGAACCTAAGAAATACTTCCCTTTAATCTCTCTGAAACTTTACATCATTCATTTATGTGTCATAAAATTTCTGGATTCTGTACAAATTTTTTAAATAAAAAGTATTACTTCTCTAAAAACCACCTGCTTTTCAACCTCTGCTTTTAAAAGCAGTGTTTCTATACTATATATGGAATAAGCACCAATACCACCATTTTATATGTTCTATGAGAAATCAAATTTTAAATAGTCTGCCCGTATGCCATGTATACCTGTGCTAACTTGTATCTCCAGCTCCATTCCTTAACTAATATTCTTGAAATACCTTTTAGATAAGTCTTGAAAAACACTGTTGTTTTGTAGTATAAATCATATCATGATTTCATGGGAGTAAAAATTCATTTTGGCAGTCTTTTATTTAGGTGTCTAATAGAAATAATGGTAATTTTTAAAGGTAGAATGCTATCAGTTTTCTTGATCCTGGGCAATAAAGAGAATTTTTATTCCTCATAGTGAAATCTTAGATTTCTTTCAAGGTTGTGTCAGAAATTCACATCTTGCTGTGGTTATAAATCGCTCCAATATAACCTTAGCATTTTGCATTTTTTATACTTTTGCATTGCATATGTGACCATTCATATAGTAGTTTTGTGAATTGTGAATGATAGCTTTTTCTTTGAATTACCAAGTTACAAAATTATGTTACAGATTATTTTAATTTTTTTACTACATATGTTTATAAAAACTTTTAATCTGTGATAAGGCAATTATATATTTTCATTTCATGTATTTTCATGTGTTATTGCAAAATTGTAATTTTGCACATTGCATGTATTTATTTGACAACATTTGGCTTTGTCATTTGACTTTCTTTCACTTTCCCCCAATTCCACCTGCCTTTACAAGAGAATCCAAATAAGAAAACATTTTACTTCTCTATTTACTATGAAAAGTAATATTTTATGGTAATAATACTGTTAAAACTTGAAAACTCCTTTTTTTTTTTAGCCATACTTACATCTTTAGGCTTTTGGTGTAATTTAATTTATATTTTATTGTAAAATAACTTTGCATATTATCATGAGAAATATTTAATGTTTCATCTGCTATTTTTATGATTCTGATACCATAGGAAAGAGAAGTTATACTGTTGTGGTTTTATCACAGAACTATGCAATGTGAAAACATTTAGGTAAAATGAATGTAAATATTCTTCCCAGTTTTCAAACAAACATACTTTATGTTTTAAGAGTAATGGTTTTGCTGTATTTTAATAATATGTCAAATTAGAAGTATAGATTTAGAACAGGGTATTTCATTGTCCATTAAAAATACATGGAAACTTAGATATTCTGTTATCTTAAGTATTGACAAGGGAAATAATTGACAAGTATTAGATTTTTATACATTTCTTTCTCTAAAATGTTTCTTATTCTATTCTAACAGGTTATTCATTGATTTTGAGAAGTAGATTTTAAGTATAATCTATTAATGTTACCTTCATTTCTCAATGTTTCTCAAATGCTGTAATGAACTTTTGGTTTCTTTGAAATGTTTAATAAAGTGATTTCTATTGATTTCGTATGCATACTTAAACTTCATACACATTGATAGATTATAAAGTTTTAAGGTTTTGCTAGAGTAATAAAAGCAGGCATGCTCTTCCATAGTATTCTGTGGAATTCACAGTGCTTGCTTGGCAGAAGTTGGCATAATTAACATCTTTTTGTGAGTTGAGACAGACTTTAGTATCCTCATTACAAGTACCCTGTGTTTTTTAGTTAACTATTATTTTATATATATATGGGGGTGTGTGTGTGTGTACACACACATGATATATGAAATAGTTCTGTATTTTCTTTATCATAACTAATAAACAGTTTTAAATTATTTTTAGGGAAATAAATCCAAACAACATTTTGCTTTGTTTTGTTGGCATTATTGTTTCTATTAATACCATAACCAACTCATGAATTTTTCTTAGTATATTCTTTTAGTTTTCAAAAGTTCTTTATAATACCATAACTCAAAATTAACTGCACATGATATTTTAGGGAACTTAGGGAACTTACTTTATGATGTATTTCTTAATCATAAGTACAATTTTAATGTTTAGTTTTTTTTTTTTTTTTGAGAATGGCCTCACTCTGTCATCCATGCTGGAGTGTAGGGATGGTGATCATAGCTCACTGCAGCCTCCAACTCCTGAGCTCAAGCGATCCTCTTGCCTCAGCCACCCAAGTATTATAGCTGGGACTACAGGCATGTACCACCATGCCCAGCTAATTTTTTATTTTTTTACTTTTTGTAGGGATGGGGTCTCACTGTGTCACCCAGGCTGGTCTCTAACTCCTGGCCTCAAGTGATCCTCCTGACTTGGCCTCCCAAAGTGCTAGGACTACAGGTGTGAACCACTGCGCCTGGCCCTTAACATTTAATTTTTAACGGGCCTATTTTGCCTCTAGTTTTGTGTATCCCTCTGCTAGCAGTTACCCTTATTTTGTTGTCTATCAGAAGGAAGTGATAAAATAGGAGTGTACAATAGAACTTTGCTCACTTAGTTCATATATTGTCAAAGATTAAAAAATAGTTTAATATTTCTGCTATTATCAATATAAAATTTCTTTTGCATGAGGATTTACATAGTGAGATTTTTAGTATCCTGAATTACTATTTTCAAACATTATATTTTAACAGTTATATGGTAATTTTGAATGATTATAATATCTACTACATGAATACCAGAGGCATATTTCTTAGATTTCTCTTTGATTATTTGGAAACCTGATGCTAATGAAGTCAAGGGTACAGATTCAATCTTCTTTTAGTTCTCTTCTATGGCCATAAATGGCTTTCCTAATCAACAAGTAAATGAATGTCAGCCTTAAATATTACATATGCAGCAACTAAAATCCTCGCTGCTGTTAGAAATATTTCCCTTGATATTTTATTGCTGAATATTACAAGTGACAGTGTTCCTTTTCTATTTTGAAGAATGAATCAAATGGTTAATGAAAATCTTTCTTCTATAAAATTTTACCCACATATATCATAGGGTTATTAGAAGGGTGAAATGAAATAATACATGTAAAGCCTTTCTAACCATGGCTGGTATTTATCAAATGCACAATATTCATATTCTCTTGTTGAAATTGTAGAGCTTATACAATAGCAACAGACATAGGACTTATTAGAAAAGTAAGATTCCCAAAAGGTAGAATGTCAACCACTTTAGGATGCTAGTTTCAGAAATGGAATTTTGTCAAGTATATCTTTTGAATTAATTTGTACTTTTAGTCATTAATCTTTTTAATATACTTTAAAATAGATTTTTAAAAATATATTTTTTAGAGCAATTTGAGGGTCACAGTAAAATGGAGTGAAAGTTACAGAGATTTCCCATAAATATCCTGCCCCCATACATTCACAGCCTCTGCCATTACGAGCATCCCCCACTAGAGTGATATATTTGTTATGGTTGATGAACCTACACTGATACATCACTATCACCTAAAGTGCATAGTTAACATTAAGACTCAATCATGATGTTGTACATTCTATGGATTTGGACACATGAGTAATGATATGTAACCACCATAATAGTATGATATGGAGTAGTTAAATCTTTTAACAAGTAGGTAACCTTAATTCTTTTAATTTTTTTCTCAATTCTTAATTCTTTTAACAAGTACTACTATGTTCAACATAAAACAGTGAACAAGCTTAGTTTCTGGCCTCCATAAGCTTATACAGTAGTTCTTTTTACTGAAAGGGCTTATATGTCTGAGAAATGTATAGATGGCATTAACTATATTTTTTTAGTTTGTTTGTTTGCATTCCTTCATTAATGATGTTTTAATATCTCTGAATAATTTAAAAAATATGGAAAACATCCTTGGAGGATTAGCAGACAGTTATTTTGTTTGTTAAAACAAACTAATTGTTTGGCTTGAACTCTATTGTCTTGCCTTTGGAAATGCTGGAATTTTTCATTAATATACATCATCAGTGTTATTTAGAGATATCTCACATGTATATTGAATCATGAGTTGTCATATAGTATTTTTAGATGGAGTCATGTACTTTGAGGTGAACAGGAAAAGTGAAATGTTTCCTGTGTGTTAGAGTTTTAGTTTTAATAACCTAAACGTGGTAATTAATATATTGCTGCATATTAGATTGGATTATATAGAAAAGTAGTAAGAATATGTATCACTTGCCCCTCAATAGAATAATTAAAACCAGTTCAGAGGTTTTAAAATGTGCTGATTCTTTTTGACACCTGTTGATTTATCTGTTTGGTAAAGGCAGATCCCAGATTTCAATTTGGAGAGATGATGCTTAAAAGGCTGACAATACCCTACTTTTTGTTATTGGGAAGTGGGACTTGGTAATTTCTTGGAGACTTGGAATGTTTTGTAGTATTGTCAAATGATAGCACTTTACCTTACATCTGGTGGAAATTTTACTTTTCTTGGGAGACATCTGAGTAGTTAAACTATTTGGATTTGAATAGTAAAACTCATATTATTTAGTGTGTATTAAATAAATGGATGTAACAAAAGATGGAAAACTAGCTGTTCCAAACATTCACAATCTTATGTTTAAGCCCTTTCATACTGAGCAGATTACCATACCTCCTACTTCACTAGGATTTTAATCCAATTTATTGGTAATTTCTTCTGATTCTTTCAATTAAGCCAAAAACTGGTTCTTTGGAAATATCAATAAAATTGCTAACTCTTTAATGAGACTGATTAAGAGAAACAGAACATACAAATTACCAATATCAGGAATGAAAGAAGGGACATCACTACAGATCTTATGATCAATAAAAGATAATAAGGTAATATTATATACAACTTTATGCCAGTAAATTTTGATAATTTACATGAAATGGAAAAACCTAACTCAGTGAAGAGTTATTGACAACTGAAGAACAATCAGTAGAATAATGTTGCTAGTGAGCTGTAGGAAATTATAAACAAATATTTTACCATACTTTAAAAAAATTTAGTTTTAAATTCTAAAATTTAAATGCAAAAAATGTTAAAGGTTATTTTCTTTATGAAGGAAGGCCACAAAACAGAAATACAAGAACTCAGGGAAGACATGGTGAGATAATAGGATAGATGTGACCCTCAGGAAGAAGTAGAAGAGAAGAAAAAATCCCACAAATATATCCCAGAATTGATGATGAAACTGGAAGGCATGGAGGGGAGAATTGATAGAAAATGGAATAAAATGAGAATTTGAACAAATGGGAAGAAAATCACAGCATGTGCATTGTTCCCCCAAAAAGAACAATGAAGTAATAGGATGGAGGAAATATTTAAGCTGTAGGTTAAGAAAATTTTATGGAAATGAAAAGACTTCAGTTGATGTAATGAAATAGCACAGGTTTGTACCCAGGCATATTGACCCAGAATGGTCAATTCCAAGATATGTCTTTGTAAAGTTTCTGAATTTCAGGCACTTTAATAACAGGGAGAAAAATCAGGCTGATGTCATATTCCCCCAACAACTACAGCAAATATTATAAGAACCCTAAGAAAGATAGTAAAAAGCAGCCAAAATTCGCTTGAAACAAGAAGCTATAGGTCAGAGGTCAGAAAGCTTTTTTCCTGCAAGATTGGAAATATTTTAGGTTTGGTGGACCATTTGGTCTCTGTGGCAACTATTCAACCATAGACAATAAAGAAATGAATGGCTGTGGCTGTGTTTGAATAAAACTTTATTTATAAAATTAGCAGTGGGGCTGAATTTATCGCAGAGTCTACTAACTTCTATACAATGACATGCCTGAAAAATTTTTTCTAGGTAAAATTAAAAAAATAATCATTGCTGTATTTATGCATGGTTTTTAGTAGAAGAAGATTGTGTAGACATAGAAAATACTGTCACATAAATAAATAATGTATATATTTGGATTACACATACATGTGTCTATATAAATAAACCGACAGACCATTTCTGTTCCCTGTAACATCTCTTCCGTAGTTTGAATTTCTGTTGCATTCGTTTATCATTGTGGAATGTGAAACATATTTCCTTATATTTTAAAGTAATTTCTATCCTTTAAAACAAAAGCTCCTTGAAGGCAGAGAGTATGTCTAACTCATTTTTGCATTTAATTACAAATAATAGAACCATACATTTTTTTCCCCCAAAATAATGTATTCTGTCTTTGGCTGTCTCTTATGTAATATGTTAGCTCCCTATTGAAGAAGAAAGTCTGATTCCAACCCCAATTCTAACATTTCCTCCCGTTTCTGTGTGGAGATGTTGCTAACCCCTTCTTGCCTGGTTACCTATCCATATGGAAGCATCAATAATACCACTTTTTCAAGTTGTGGGAATGCTGGAAGGTTTTATTACCCAGTATTTATTCTGAACTCTGCAAAAGAAAAATGCAGAGTAAAGAGTTATTATTAACTAGGCTAATCACAAATTTAGCCTTTAATATGGTTAAGTTTCCATTTTCTTTGCTTTTTCTTTTTAATTACTTAATAAAAAACAAGACCAACTGGCTTTTGTTCTTTAGGAGCTGAATAAGGATACAAATAATGTAATACTATCAAAAATTTTCCTCTTAAATTTAAAGCATTGGATTCAATAACACATGTTGAAGGTTATGCAGCTTTTTCCCATTTAAAAATAAGTGTTTCCATGCTTCTTGCAATTTGTGGTAGATTTTAAATGTTTTTGCTATTTTGTGTTTCACTTATACATGCACATTCTTGGAAAATGTCACTTTCTCAAATACTTTGTTCCGCTTTTCCTAATTTTGTTTCGATCTGTTAAATATCATGAATGAAAATAATAAAAGTCTTTGTAATGAAAATGGTATTAATGTTTAGAATTTTGAAACCATAAAAGCCATATTTCACATTGCTTTAAAGTGATGTTCATCATCCTATATTTTTAAAAAATTCCTTATTTTGAAAACATTTTCCATGTTTAGAATGGCTATGATTCTAATAAAATACACGAATGTGTAAAAAATAGATATGAGAGACAAAATTTAAATATTTTTGTTAGGGATTTATAACAGTTGAGTTTTAGAATGGTATTTAATATTGTGTTATTTGTAATTCTTGTTTTCTATCAGGCATAAAAGATCCTTTTGCATCCATCTAATATACCATTTTTAGGAGATATTTAAATTTCAGAGATACACAGTGAAGTTACCATTTTCTTTCCCTCATGCATTGTAATTTAAAAAAAATAAAGCTCAAGTATTAAGCATCATACTTATTTAGTCTTCACAAAAAGCCCAGAGTACCTAGCTCATTCCTCATTCTATAGATGCTTAAAAACCCAGTTTGTGACCCAAAAAACCGGATTGTTGATCCTGCCATATAAAGATACAATTAGTTACATAGGAATGTGTAAGTGTGTATATCTAAAAATCTTATTTAATTCCTGTTTTTTTTTTTTTTTTTTTTAAGCTATTTGTGTTTTGGCTCCTTTTATTGGTTCGTTTGACTAGGCCTCAGTGCATTCTTGGCTTTTTCTTTAAGTAGTAATTGTTGGATCTGAAACAGGCTCTAGGAAGGTTTCCCCATGTTTACAACATGTATAGTAGTATTAATGTATAAAAAGATTCCAGAGTTATGGGTTGAGAATTCTCATGATCACTGAACCATATGATGTGGTTGTGTACATTTGGTCGAATCATTTAACTGGTTAACCTCAATTTATTAGGAGCAAATTACTGATAGAACCTTCCAAAATTAAAGTAACTTTTGATTAAAATTGCTTAATGCTCAGGAGCTTCCCTGTTTTATCATTTTGGAAACTGACTTTATTGTCTCAATAAAATTGAGTTAGAGTACTAAAAATGTTAGTGTGTTAGTTGTTACAGATTTTGAACAATGGATGCTCATTTAGTTAGATTTTAGAATAGATTATGTTACTCAAATGTAAAAATAAGTGCAATTTGTTTTTATGTAATAATTTTCCATATACTACTTTAAGGAAATAAATTTGATAGATTAATACAGCATAAATAAATGAAATCATAACCATAGTTACACTAATGAAATTTAATCTTTAAGATAGATTTTTCAGGTTGAAAAAACAACTTGATGTCATTTTTGAAGTAGTGTAATGGCAGAAGGACTTAAACTTTAATATATGTCTATTAAAAAACTTTTCTGGGTCTTTGGGATTACACTGGATCTAAAGATCATTGTGTGCAAAAGAGGGAGAAGATGGGTTATCTATTGTTGTATAACGGATTAGGACAGATTTTGCATATTAAAACAACAGACATTTACTTTCTTATGGTTTCTGTGTGTCAAGAGATTAGGCACGATTTAACTGAATCAATAATTTAGGGTTTCTCAAGCTGCAATCAAGGTGTCAGCAGGATTGGGTTTTATTTGGAGGCTCACCTGGGGGAGAATCTATTTTTCAACTTCCTAGAGGTAGTTTCTACAGGCTGGCTGTAGTTCCTTGGCATGAGGCTTCCTCACATGGCTACTTACATAAGCAGGCTACCTAAGACAATCTCTTAGTGATGGGGACTAGCAAAGGGAAGATGGCATGAGGAAGGCTTCCAAGGTGCTGGAAATGGTATTTTTCTGTCCATGTGGAGTTATAAGGCCATGTTGACTTTAGATTTGTACATTCATTGTTAGGTATGTTATACTTTCATATATCTTTATTTAAATGTAATTATAAAGCATACTTTAGTAAACAACTGCCCAATGACTTTTAGATTTTTTGATGTATAATGTTCTTTTTTTTAATTTCAGCATATTACAGGGGTACAAATGTTTAGGATACGTATATTGCCCTTGCCCCTCTCAAGTGATGTATAATTTTCTACTTTGGAGCTAATTCTTTTTTCTTTTGGAGACAGAGTCTTGCTTTGTTGTCCCAGCTAGAGTACAGTGGCATTATCATAGCTCACTGCAACCTCAGACACCTGGGCTGAAGCGATCCTGCTGCCTCAGCCTCCTGAGTAGCTGGAACTACAGGCACACACCACCATGCCTGGATAATTTTTCCATTTTTTTGTAGAGAGACAGATCTCACTCTTGCTCAGGTCTCAAACTCCTGACCTCAAGGGATCCTTGCCTTAGCCTCCCAGAGTACTAGGATTACAGGTGTGAGCCACCATGCCCTACATGGAATTAATTCTTTAATCAATATGACTTATTAACAAAAGTGAGTGATAGGTATACCTGTCACTGCTTAACCACAGATCATTGGATAATACCTTTTAAAGTAGGAGATCTTTAAGACTGAAATAGGATCCTCACCTTTAACCTCTCATAAAAGTCAGCTCATGATGGGTAACAGACTTAAACTAAGACATGGAAGTATAAGAATTCTAGAAGAAAATGTTGGAAAAACTCTTACAGACGTTGGCCTAGGAAAAGAATTTATGAAGAAGACCCCAAAGGCAGTCACAGCAACAACAAAAATAAATAAATGGGACCTGATCAAATTAAAAAGCTTCTGCACAGCCAAGGAAACTATCACAAGAGCAAACAAACAACCCACAGAATGGGAGAAAATATTCTTATGCTACATATCTGATAAAGGGCTGATAACTAGAATCTGTATAGAACTCAGGAAAATCAGCAAGAAAAAATCAAACAACCCTATCAAAAACAGGGAAAAGGACATGAACAGAAACTTTTCAAAAGAAGACAGAATAATGGCCAACA
>VBSM01003215.1:27277990-27301714 GCA_008086735.1 Cheirogaleus medius | reverse complement strand
TGGTCTTGCTCTTGCTCAGGCTGGTCTCAAACTCCTGAGCTCAAGCGATCCTCTCCTCGGCCTCCCAGAGTGCTAGAATTACAGGCGTGAGCTACCGCGCCCAACCTAGCCCAGCTAATTTTTAATTTTTTTTTTAGAGATAGGGTCTTACCATGTTGCCCAGGCTGGTCTTGAAATCCTGGCCTCAAGAATCCTCCCGCCTCAGCCTCCCAAAGTGCTGGGATTACTGGTGTGTGCCACTGTGCCCAGCCAAAAATTGTTTTTCTATCAGTATGGTGGAATATATATACACAGGTGTCCCCATTAATTTCCCATCATTTTTAATAGTGTCATCAAGTTCTCATTCACATTGGCTCAAAACTTAAATGTTGAAAACAATCTGTATTCTGCTGTTGTTGGATAGAGTATTGTATAAATAACAAGCTCTTGTTGGTTTATGGTGTTGGCGAATTCTATATAATTTTTTGTCTAGTCTTTCTATCGATTGTTGAGAGAAGCATGTTGAAGTCTCTTCTGTTGTAATTGTGGATTTGTCTATTATTTGTTTCATTTCTACCTGTTTTTGCTTCACATATCTTCCAGCTCTGTTATTTGGTGTATACGCATTTAGAGTTGATGTGTCTTTTTCTTGTATTGACCCTTTTATTATTATTTTCCTCTCTGCCTTTGCTAATTGTCTTAGTTGAAGTCTACCTCATCTGATCTTAATCGGACTGGCACCCCTGCTTTCTTGCTTATCTCTTCCTCTCTTCTACAAATTTATATAACATGAAATTTACCATCTTAAATTGTACAGTTCAGTAGCATTGGCTACATTCACAATGTTGGGTAACCATTACCTCTGAGGAAAAAACATTTCCTCACACCAAAGGAAAATCCCATACCCATTAAGCAGTCACTCCCCATTTCCTCCTCCTCCCAGCCATTGGCAACCAACAATCTTTCTGTCTCTTTGGATTTATCTGTTCTCAATGCTTCATATTAATAGATTCATACAATATGTGACCTTTTGTATCTGGCTTCTTTCATATGGCGTAATTTTTTTGAGGTTCATCCATGTTGTAGCATATGTCAGTTCTTTATTCCTTTTTATGGCCAAATAATATTACATTGTATGTATATACTACAACTTGTTTATCCATTCATTTGTTGAAAGACATATGGGTGTTTCCATTTGTGATTATCATGAATAATACTGCTATGAACATTCATGTACAAATTATTTTATTTTTTAGAGACAGCGTCTTGCTTTATTCCCATAGGCTGGAGTGAAGTGGTGTGATTGTAGCTCATTGTAACCTTTAACTCCTGGGCACAAAGAATCCGCCTGCCTCAGCCTCCAAGTAGCTAAGACAACAAGTGTGCACTCCTACCACACTTGGCTAATTAATTTTTTTTTTTTTTTTTTAAGAAACAGGGTCTTGCTATGTCGTCCAGGCTGGTCTCCAACTCCTGGGCTCAAGTGATCCTCCTGCCTCAGCCTCCTGGATAGCTGGGACTATAGGCATGCACCACTCTGCCTGGCTAATTTTTTTCTATTTTTAGTTGTTTGGCTAATTTATTTCTAATTTTTTTTAGTAGAGACTGGATCTTGCTCTTGCTCAGGCTGATCTGGAACTCTTGAGCTCAAGCAATCCTCCTGCCTCAGCCTCCCAGAGTGCTAGGATTACAGGCATGAGCCAACGTGCCCGGCTGAGATCATTTTTAATATAGTGATTTATACCTGTAAATTTTGCTATGAGTACTGTTTTTGATACATCTCATAACTTTTGGTTTGGTGTGTTTTATATTTCATTTGTCTTGAAATTTTTTCTAATTTCCTTTGTGATTTTTCTTTGACCTATTGGTTGTTTAAGAGTGTGTTTTATTCTATGTATTTGTGAATTTTCAGTTTTCCTGCTGTTTTTGTTTGCTAATTCATTCCATTTTCATTAGAGAAATTGTTTTCATTAAAGTTTATTTACACTCTTTTTGTGTCCTAGCACATGATGCATCCTGGGCAAATGTTCCATTTGCATGTAGGAGAATTTCTATTCGGCTTTTGCTTGGTGGAGCCTTCTGTAAATTGTTTTGCTCTAGTTGACTTGGGGTGTTGATCTTAGGTTGTATGCATTTTTCTTCATTCTTTTTTCTTTCTCTTCCTCTGATGGGTTATTTTGGTTTTCTTATTTTCAAGTTTGTTGATTCTTTCTTATGCTTATTTGGATATGTTTTTGAATCCCTCTAGTGAATTTTTTATTTCAGTTATTCTCTTCAGTTCCAGAATTTCTATTTGGTTCCTTTTTTAATGTCAAGTTGTACTAATTGTTATTCTCAGTATGTTCACTTACTGTTTGCCTGATTTCCTTTAGTTTGTCTGTAGTTTGGTTTAGGTCTTTGAGCATTTTTAAGACAGCCGATTTAAAGCGTTTGTAGTATAAGTACAATGTCTGGGTTGCCTCAGTGACAGCTTATTCTCAACTTATTTTAATTCCTTTCAATGGGATATACTTTTCTGTTTCTTTGTATGCCTTGTAGTTTTTTTGTTAAACAGTGGATATTTTGAACATTGTAGTGTGGCAATTCTGAACATCAGATTCTCTCTTTTACTGGAGTCTGCTGTTGCTTGTTTAGGTCTGCAACCACCCATTGTTTAGTAACTTTTCCAAACTATTTTTTTGAAGACTGTTGTAATGTGTGAACACTGAAATCTCTCTTCTGGTATCTCAGCCATCAGCCAATGACAGGAGAGAGGTCACCTCCCCTCCCCTCAGAGATTTTCTTAATCAGCAGGAGCCAAAAAGGAAAAAAAATACTTTCGTGTTTGTAGATTGGTTTTCACCTGAGGCAGTCCTTGACTGTGTAGTGGTACCATAAAACTCTGCCTTATTCTTTACTATCTTTTTGAGCTGACCCAAAGGCTCAGCCAGAGGTGCAAACCCAGGGTCTGTGCAGTTTTTCTTTGAGCAAATGTTTGGCCCTTGGACATGAGTATTATATTTTTTATTCCCCAATATATTAGCCAGTGTATGTATACACTTAAATACAAACACACATACACACACTCATACTTTATTTTAAGGAATTGGTTTATGTGATTTTGGGGGCTGGCAAGTAGGAAATAAGACAGGCTGGTAAGCTAGAAGGCTGGAAACTATCAGAGAAGGATCATTGACACTGCAGTCTTGAGGCAGAATTTTTTTAAATAACATATAATTCCATAAATTGAATATCCATGTTCAGTTATTTTTTTTCTCCCCTCCCCCTTCTAGTGTTCAGTTATTTTTATCTGCTGTCTTCCTTTTATATCTTTATTCATTTCATTTTCATTCTGGAAATGTTTATCTTGTACTTCACAGATTTAGTTTTCTGCATAAACGAGTCTATTTACAGCTTCATATATACTTTCTATTTTCATTATTGCTTTTTTTGTGGAGGGGGAATGATGGAAAGGAGAGTAAAAGACTTGAGTGAGTGTTTATAAAGTTTATGAAGAGATTTATTTCTGGGGAAACTAAAATTCCAGCTTGTAGCTCAGATTTCATTTTCTGGCTTGGTAGCTCATTTCTTTTTATTGCTGAAGAGTATTTTTACTAGCAACAAAAATTGAAATATTAATACTTAGGTATAACACAAACAAAAGATCTATATGAGTAAAATGACAAAATGCTGATGTATGAAATCAAAGAAGATGTTAATATATTTCTTCTTAACTTGATTTATACACTCAGTGCAATGCCTATCAAAATACCGGCAAGTTATTTTGTGATATGTACTAACTAATTCTAAAGTTTATATGAAAGATAATGCTCCTAGAAGATAACATAGAAGAAGATCTAGGTTTGGGTTTGGCAAAGGCTTCATAACTGCAACACCAAAAGCACAATGCATGAAAGAAAAATTTGATAAGTTGGACCTCATTATAATATTAAAAACTTCTGCTTTGTGAAAGATAACTTCAAGAGAATACGAAGACAAGTTGCAAATGGGAAAAAATATTTGCAAGAGACTTGTCTGATTAAATGACTGTTACCTAAAACATACAAAAACTCTTAAAACTCACAGTAAGAAAATGAACAACCCTATTAAAAAACGGGCAAAAAACCTGAATAAAGAAGATATACACATGGCAAATAAGCATACGAAAGATGCTCAATATCACATGTCACTGGAGAATTGCAAACCAAAAAACAAATGGATACCACATTTTAAAGGGGATAAAACCCAAAACGCTGATACCACCAAATGCTGACAAAGATGTGCAGCAACAAGAATGCTCAAATCATTGCTAGTGTTATAAGCAATGAATGCAAAACCACACAGACAGTTTGGAATGCAATTTGGCATTTTCTTACAAAACTAAACATACCATAAGATTAGCCAGTTATCCTCCTTGCTATTTACTCCAATGAGATGAAACTTATGTTCTCAGAAAAACCTATACAGGGATGTATATAGCAACTTTATTTATAATTGCTGAAACTTGAATGCAATAAAAATGTCCTTCAGTATGTGAATGGATAAATAAACATTGATACATCCTAAGAGTGAAATATTAATTAGTGTTAAAAAGAAATGAAATATCTAGCCATGAAAGACATAGAGGAACCTTAAATGTTTATTACTCAGTTAAAGAAACCAATCTGAAAAGGCTACGTACTATATGATTACAACTATATGATAAAACTGTGGAGATAGTAAGTTGAAAAGTTATGTCCTCACAACCTATACATGAATGTGTATAGCAGTTGTATATAATTGCCATAGCTTAAAAACAACCAAGTATGTCCTTCACTAAGTGAATGGATTAATAAACTGTGGTATATTCATAAAATGGAATATTATTCTCATTTTCAGTGAGATTTTTTGTTGTCTTCATGTTACCTTCTCATTCTGTTGGTTTGTGTGCTAGTTGCATGTGTAGATTTATACTGCTAAACTGTTGTCCAGGTGACTGTTACGTTTTATATTCCCATCAGCAATGTGTGAGTGATTCTATTTCTCTTCATCTTTGCCAGCATTTGTTATCACTATTTTTAAATTTTTATCAATTTTCATAGGTGTATAGTAATTTCTCTTAGTGGTTTTGTATATCTTTTATGGCTAATCATGCATCTGTATAATCTGTTTCATGAAATATCTGATCTTATTTACTTTAAGAGAAGGCAATGTCTGAGGTCGGTGTGACACTATTTGATCATATAGATTGAGGTCGGTGTGACACTGTTTGATTATATAGATTATAACGAAGACAAAATTTCCTAGTTATTTTTTATTTATTTATTTTTGAAACAGAATCTCTCTTAGTGCAGTGGTGTCATCATAGCTCACTGCAACCTCAATCTTCCAGGCTCAAGCGATCCTCTTGCCTCAGCCTCCTGAATATCTGGGATTACAGGTGCATGCCACCATGCCCAGCTAATTTTTTCTATTCTTCGTAGAAATGGAGCCTCACCCTTTCACAGGCTGGTCCTGAACTCCTCCTGAGCTCCAGTGATCTTCCTGCCTTGGCATCCCAGAGTGCTAGGAATGCAGGCTTGAGCCACCGCACCTGGCCGTCAATCTCTTACTTATTTATTAATGGGAGAAAGAGTAAGAGATTGTTTGGGGAATAGGTTTATAGGTTTTCAGAATTTAACCTGAATTTCAGAATTAAGACCTGAATTTAAGACATATATGTTATGGAAATTTAGAGAACATTTTAGGTAAATGTAATCATTTTAGTTCGTCCAGTGTGTTCTAAAACTATAGATTCATTTAGATAAAAAGTTTATTGATTCTTGCTGATGTTTGTCCTCTATATTATACTATTTTTAATATTTTTCCTTTTAAAAATCTAGTTAAAATATTTTGTTTTATAGTTCATGATTGCTTAATTTATTCTTTTCTTTTTTAATAAATGAAGCTTTTTTTGAAATTTGTTATTTAAATAGTTGTAATCAACTTTCTTCACTGAAATGAATTCACTGTATAAATTCCATAGCTTTGGCTGTTGTAATATATCAAAATGAGGACTTTTCCCTACCTAATAAAATCTTAATAACTTCCTTTGTGGGTATGGGTCAGATTTACAGCAGGTAACTAGATTGTTCTGTTAAAATTTTCAACACACATGCTCACTAACTTAATATAAAACAAGTTACTTAGATAAAGAAAAGGTCTGTTAAGGAGAATTTGCGTTCATTTCTATTTTATAGTTATCATGAAAAGTACAAAATACCTTTACTATTCATTTTAATATGTATTTATGGAACTGTGCCTAGGCACAAATTAGAAGTTTTTAAACAACCATTTAGTAAGAAAAATTGCATCATTCCTGTTTCTCCTATGTCCTTTGCTTGTAATAGATTCATTACATTCTAAACTTGTCTCTCAAAATTTCTTCTAGGTACTTTCCCCTCGTAAGCTGTTAAGTTTATCTTTAACATGAAGTCATAGCTCTATGTTTAAATGTCAGACACACACCTGGAAAATCATTAGTTCATTAGAACGCTGTAGAAATCAGATGAAAATTGTATTCCATATACAACTTTCTTGTTGCATTATACACCATTTGTGTCTTGTATAATAGAGTTGAGAGTAAAAGCTTGTTTCATGTCTATATATTTTAATGTAACACCTTATGGGGCATGCATACTGATTATTTTATGGAGGGGTTTCTCATCAGCCTGCCCATGAGGAAAATTAAGATTGTCTTGCGTTCTATGGAAATGGTCAAAGCTTTTCAAAATAGAAAACAGAGAACAAAAAGATATGTTGGGCATGCACACAACTGTGTTATTGGCAGGAAGCATCCTGACTCCTTTGTGAATGTGTGAACTTGTGAAGACTTAAATTTTAAAGAATTATGTTTCCCTATTAGTCATTGAATGAGAAGTTTTTTCCCGTAAATAGAGTTTTTAGTTCTGACAGATCATGTTCAGTTAGCTATAAACTGAGCCTTCATAGCATTTGTTTTGTCTATTTCTAATGATGGCTTTTTGCAGAAAGACTCTCAGTTCTGACATTGTATGAATGATGCCAGTGAAGTGATCAGAATTCCAGTATCTAGTGTCTTATAGCCATTGTGAGCTCCTAATTGAAGGTGACAAGCTGTTTTTTTCCTCCTAGTTGGTTGGGCAAAATGTTAGATTTCATTCATTATTAACTCATTCCTTATCAGCAGATGACTAGATTAATTTGTAGGGAACATTAATAATTTTTGCCTTGTGTCAATTTTAGAGATTGAAGTTCAGGCTTTTATAAGATTCTCCTCCAGCTCCAGCTGTTTTGTTGTATACAGTTGGGTGAATACCACCATAATAATGATACATTTCCATCACTCCAAAAGTTTTTCATGCCACTTGGCACTCTGCATTCTCCCTCTGTCCCTTTCCCCTGGCAACTACTAATCTGCTTCCTACTATTATACTTCTGGCGTTATTTTAGCCTGCCTGCCTCCTTCCTTCCTTCCTTCCCTTCTTTCCCTCCCTTCCTTCCCTTCCTTCCCTCCCTTCTCTTCCTTTTGTTTTCTTTCTTTCTTCTTTTTTTTGAGACAGAGTCTCACTCTGTTGCCCAGGCTAGAGTGCCATGGCATCAGCCTAGCTCACAGCAACCTCAAACTCCTGGGCTCAAGTGATTCTTCTGCCCCTGCCTGCTGAGTAGCTGGAACTACTAGTGCATTCCACCACACTCAGCTAATTTTTCCTATTTTGGTTTTTAGCTTTTCATAAAAAGACTCATACAACATGTAGATTTTATGTAGGCCTCCTTGTCATGGTTTTGAGATTCATCTCTGTTGTTTTACAGATAATTTGTTATTTTAAATTGTTGAATACTATTCCTTAGCATTAATATATCAATATTGATTTACTCAGGGATGGACATTTAATAGTTTCTAGGTTTGTAAAATTATGAATGACAAATACCCAGCCGTGACATATGGGAATGGTATGCTTAATGTTTTAAGAAACTGGTAAATTATTTTTCTAAGTGGCTGTAGCATTTGGCATTCCCAGCAGTAATGTGTGAGAGTTTCAATTACCTTACGTTCTTGCCACCACTTTGTGTTACCAGTTTTTAAAATTTTAGTCATTCTAGTGGATGTAGTGTTATGCCTTAGTGATTTCAACTTGCATTTCCCTGAAAGTTAGTTATGCTGAACATATATTTTCATGTGCTTAGTTTCTATCTCTATATCTTCTTTTGTCAGGTGTCTTTTTAAATATTATAGCCACTTTTTATGTGCTCCATGCATCATTATTATTGAGTTATAACTAAGAATTGTTATTTTGACTTTGGACACAAGCTCTTTGTCAGATACATGTTTTGCAAATATTTCCTCACATATGATGCTTGGTTTTACATTTTCTTATTTCTGTCTGTTAAAAAGTAAAAGTTTTAAATATTGATGAATTATATTTTGTCAATTATACCTACTTTCATGCATTCTTTTTCCTGTTAAAGAAATAAGTTGCAGGCGGGGCGCGGTGGCTCACGCCTGTATCCTGGCACTCTGGGAGGCTGAGGTAGGTGGATCGTTTGAGCTCGGGGGTTCGAAACCAGCCTGAGCAAGAGCGAGACCCTGTCTCTACTAAAAATAGAAAGAAATTAATTGGCTAACTAAAAATATAGATAGAAAAATATTAGCTGGGCATGGTGGCGCATGCCTGTAGTCCCAGCTACTCGGGAGGCTAAGACAGAAGGATCGCTTGAGCCCAGGAGTTTGAGGTTGCTGTG
Organism: Cheirogaleus medius; assembly: GCA_008086735.1. Taxonomy (NCBI): domain Eukaryota; kingdom Metazoa; phylum Chordata; class Mammalia; order Primates; family Cheirogaleidae; genus Cheirogaleus; species Cheirogaleus medius. The sequence continues at coordinate 27,293,017 of VBSM01003215.1, read as the reverse complement.
AGCTAGGCTGATGCCAGTTTGAGGTTGCTGTGAGCTAGGCTGATGCCACGGTGAGACTGTCTCAAAAAAAAAAAAAAAGTTAAGTAAATTTAAATTGATCACCTATAACAAAAATGTTTTTGAATTGGCTTGGTAAAACAAACGCAAGGATTAATCTCCTTGATGTCTAAAGACTTATTTAGAATTGGGAACACCAGGCACACTTGTATGATTGCATTTAATGAAAATCTCAACAGAAAAATGAGATCTTTAGCCTAGATCAATAGAAATTAAAGAGTTTGAAGAAGAGAGATTAAAAATACAGAAAACAGTTAGCAGAGCTTCATGGGTCTATTGGACAGTATTAGAAGATTTAAGAAGACAAGCGAGTCTTAATAGAGTGCTAGGATTATAAGCAAGAGCCACCCTGCCCAGCCTCTGGTACATTTTTTTTTTTTTTCTGGTGACCCTGACATGATTTGAACCCTCTGGTAGATTTTTGATGAGGTTTTTAACTATCAATGCAGAGAGTCTTTCAGGCTATAGTATTTACTTAAATTTATTTAGTTTTTTAATTAAAAAACTATTTTATTCTTTCTTGTGTGAATACATTACAAATATTTCCTTAAATTTATTCTAAGATACTCAATGTTTTTGATATTTTTAATGCCACTTTATATGATATTATTTTAAAATTGCACTTTCTAATTGTTTTTAATTTACAAAAACAAAGGTGATGTTTGTATATTAACCTTGTATCTAGTGACCTTGGTAAATCTACATAAAATTCTACTTGTCTTTATTGTGGGTTTATTTGTATGTCTCTATATATTATATTTATACTTATAGATTTATATTATTTGATTTTACACTTGTACAATCAGGTTTTCAGCAAATAGTAACAGCTTTATTTCTTCCTTGTAGAAATTACTTTTCTGGACTTATTCACAGCTCCTTCCACACTCTGTTGAATAGAAGTATTGATAATAAATATTCTTTTCTAGTTCCTGATTTTTGAATTGGACCATTCCATATTTTGCAAACATTTGCTAGTTTTTGTATGTTAGTTTTAAGGTTGGTACCCTTTGTCAGATTAAGGAAATGTTATCATGAATGTCTTTTAAAATTTATCAAATGCTTTTCTACATCTATTGACATGATATCATATCTCTCTCCTTCCCTCCCTCTGGTGCTAGAAATAATTTGTCTTTTTTTCCCCCCCGAATTTTGCATTCCTAAAATAAATTGATATAAAATAAAGGATGTATAGTGATCATCTTTTTTGGTAAGGTTTGAATCAATTTATTAATGTCATGTTAATAAGGGGTTTGAATATTATGTTAATAAGAAAATGTAGAGGTTAATGGCCTTTCCCCTTTTATAAAATAATGTTTTTTTTCCCCCTCTTCCTTTAGCACAAACCCACCTTACTGTTGTGTGGATTTATATTCACTTCGTACTGGTGAGATGGTCAAGTCCATTCAGTTCAAGACATCTATTTATGATCTCCACTGCAACAAACGGTAAGCATTTTTTCATGTTTCTGGTATACTAAGGTAACAAGAAACGTGCTCTCCTGAGCATTGAGACTTCTACTAATTTCATTGACTAACTTATATTTATTTAAAAAAAAATTTCAAGAAAACACCTTCTAATTTCTGTCTAGTGAAATAGCTCTAAGATTTCTTAATGACTATATTCAAACTTCCAATCTTGACCCATTAGGAAATTGTGAATTTAGTGTAGTGGAACATAACCAGCATTTGTAAAACAAAATGGAAAAGAATAGAAAGTATCTGAGCAAATATAGAAAGATTAAGTATTGTTTTGAGAAAGCTTTATATATATATATAACATAGCTTTTTAAATATGCATGATGTATATGCTTTATATGTGTTTACTGGTTTATGATGTGAAATATAATTTTGCTGTGAGGACTCACCAAAACTTTTGAAAAGCATGTTTCTGAACTGTTAAAAAATGCTTAAAAATATTTTTTATTCCTTCACATTTCACAATGGAGCTAAAACAGGGACTAGAATGATTTTTATCCTTTAAAATTTATTTTGTTTAATTGCTGAAAAAATGTTCAGATTTAGATTGAACTTCTGCCTGACCTCAAATTATGACAAATTAACCACAGAACATAGTAGGAGAAAGGAACTGTAGGAATCTTCTGCTATTTATCACTTTACTTTTACATTTGAGCAAACCCACTTCCTAGGTTTGTAAATATCTTGATTATTAGCTCTTAGATACAAACTGTAAATCTTTCTCATCATCAAAATGCAAACACCTAAACCAGAAAATGAAATATTTTTTGTCATTTCAATACATTTAAATTAATTGAATTAAATGAATTGGGAGGTTGAGACAGGAGGATTGCTCGAGCCCAAGAGTTTGAGGTTACAGTGAACTGTGACAACACCACTACGCTCTAGTTCAGGCAACAGAGTAAGATCCTATCTCAAAAAAAAAAAAGAACGAACGAACGAACATAAATGTACTAGAAATCAGAAAAACAACAAAGAACTCTTCCTCTTATTTGTTTACAATGTTCAGTTTTTAATGAAGAAATCAAAACTATGATTGTATATCATCCAAAAATTGATAGCAAAATACAGTAGCTTTAGGTACTTCATAAAAATATTTATGGTTCCCCACAGATAAATGCAGTCACCTATATCTGAATTGCCTCTCATTTTCTAAAAAGCATGCAGATCAATAACTGGAACATACAATATCACCTGTAGCTCATACTTAATTCATAACTATGCAAGAGTGGATATTGCAACTTGAAATTCAAATTTGATGCCAGTAGAGCTTGCAAGAAGTGACATGGCAGAGAGTGTGGAAGAAAGGAGAATATGGTGAGAATTCACTGATGCAGAAGGGACATAGGTAAACTATAGTTTAGTCCCAGAAGCATAGGGTCAGAGAATCATTAGAGACTAGGTAATTTAAAGCACTAAGGAGTCAATTGGGCTTGGACACATGTGCAAGAACAGATACAGCCTTGAAAATTCCTTCTTTTTGTGTGGCAGGCATATTAAAGGGGAATGTGTCTCCAAATAATGTAATAAAGAGAAGGTATAAAGTGAGCTTTACTCAAACAACGCAGCAACACTAACTCAAAAGATTTACCCCTCTCTTACCTTAATCCCCTAAAAGGGACCATGTCTATAATTAGCAGATATTCTGTGCCTGCTCCATCATTGTGCAGTAGACCTTTAAACAATGTGAGGGTTAGGGGTGCTACCCCCCGTGCAATAAAAAATCCACATATAACTTTTTTTTGAGACAGAGTCTCACTCTGTTGCCTGGGTCAGCCTAGATCACAGCAACCTCAAACTCCTGTTGCTCAAGCGATCCTTCTGCCTCAGCCTCCCGAGTAGCTGGGACTACAGGCATGCGCCACCATGCCCGGCTAATTTTTTCTATATATTTTTTAGTTGTCCAATTAATTTCTTTCTATTTTTAGTAGAGACGAGGTCTCACTCTTGCTCAGGCTGGTTTCGAACTCCTGACCTTGAGTGATCCTCCCGCCTCGGCCTCCCAGAGTGTTAGGATTTACAAGTGTGAGCCACCGTGCCCGGCCCACATAAAACTTTTGACTTCCTCAGAAAACCTAACTACTAATCACCTACTGTTGATTGTAAGCTTTACTGATAATATAAAACAGTCAATCAGCACACATTTTTTATGTTATATGTATTATATACTCTATTCTTACAATTAAGTAAACTAGAGAAAAGAAAATGTTATTAAGAAAGTCATAAAGAAGAGAAGATATATTTTCTATTCATTAAGCAGAAGTGGATCATCATAAAGATCTTCATCCTCATCTTCACTTTGAGGAGGAGGAGGAGGAGGAAGAGGAGGAGTTGGTCTTGCTGTTTCAGAGGTGGTAGAGTGGAACAAATCCACATATAAGTGGACCTGCACAATAAAGAAAACCTGTCTTATTCAAGGATCAACTGTATTTTTGATGCGTGGGGTGCGGGGGTGTCAGATAACTTGGCTTTTTAATTAACATTCTTCACATTGAGAGGAACTATGCTTGAGAAGCTGCATTTAATGAATTATACCCATGGATTTTCATCTGCACCTGGACCTGATTTAGATCATGAGACCCTATTATGTTGTTATAAAGGGATGAGGTTTTGGGGATTTTGAGAGACAGTGTGTATTTTTTTTTATTTTGGAAGAATGTCAATAATTTAATAATTTAAATAAAATTTAAACAAAGCAACTGTGGAGGGTTTAAAATGTTCTTAGATTCTTTTACACTTTTCCCTTCAAACAGCAGAATTTAATTTCTTCAACCTTGAGGGTGGGCTGGACTTAATGATTTAAACTTGTAATGACTACAGTAGAATAAAATAGAAGTGTTGAGCAACTTAAGAGACCAGGTCATAAAAAGCAACAGGTCTTTCTCTTTGCTTTCTTATTTGGATTAAAGTGTAGATACAAGAAGGTGGGTATAATATCAGAAGAATCAGTTGTAGATATCATATAGTCTGACATAGTAGGCATAATTTGAATTAAAAATGTGTGGAGTAAAGAAAAGGGGAAAATGCTATAGATGGGAGTCAAATAATGATAGATGATCAAGCCAATAGTAATAGCCTAAGAGGGAAAGAAATCTTCTGCCATGTAAAAGCAAAAAACTAATCTATATCATGAAGGGGAGCTGAGGCCAACCATATTAATCATATTAATAAATATAAGTAGGCTGGGCTTAGTGGCTCATGCCTATAATCCTAGCACTCTGCGAGGCCCAGGTGGGAGCATCACTTGAGGTCAGGAGTTTGAGACCAGCCTGAACAATAGTGAGACCCCATCTCTACTAAAAATAGAAAAATTAGGTGGGTGTGGTGGTTTGCTCTTGTAGTCCCAGCTACTGGGGAGGCTAAGGATGGAGGATCACTTGAGCCCAGGAGCTTGACGTTGCAGTGAGCTGTGATGATGCCACTGCACTCTAACCAGGGCAACACAGTGAGACTGTCTCAAAAAAAAAAAAAAAAAAAAAAAGTTAAGTAAATTTAAATTGATCACCTATAACAAAAATATTTTTGAAATGGCTTGGTAAAACAAACGCAAGGATTAATCTCCTTGATGTCTAAAGACTTATTTAGAATTGGGAACACCAGGTACACTTGTATGATTGCATTTAATGAAAATCTCAACAGAAAAATGAGATCTTTAGGCTAGATCAATAGAAATTACAGAGTTTGAAGAAGAGAGATTAAAAATATAGAAAACAGTTAGCAGAGTTTCATGGGTCTATTGGACAGTATTAGAAGATTTAAGAAGACAAGTGAGTCGTGGTGGCTCACACCTGTAATCCTAGCACTCTGGAAGGCTGAGGTGGGAGGATCGCTCAAGGTCAGGAGTTCGAAACCAGCCTGAGCAAGACCCTGTCTCTACAAAAAAAATTTAAAATTAGCTGGGCATAATGGCACACGCCTGTAGTTCCAGCTACATGGGAGGCTGAGGCATAAATATCGCTTGAGCTGAGGAGTTTGAGATTTCAGTAAGCTATGATGACACCACTATGCTCCAGCCTGGGGTACAGAGCAAGACCTTGTCTCTTATGAAAAGAAAAATTCAATTAATTTTACTTATACAAGGGTATTTAGGTTTTAAAATTTCTTCTTGTACCAGTTTTGATAATTTGCATCTTTTTAGACATTTGTTCATTAGGTTGTCTAATTTATTGGAATTAAGTTGTTTGTAATATTTATATATTATAAATTTAATAACTTTAGGCTATCTAGTGATATAGGAAGTCTCTCTTTTTTTCTTGATCAGTCTACTTAGAGATCTAGTTTTGCTTCTAGCTGTAGGTTTATTTTTCAGGGGATGGTGTGAGAAACAAGCTGATTGTCAAGTTTAGCAAGTTTCTTTTCTAGTTTGCTGACAGGTTTGTTGTTTTTTTAATAATTGGGCATTGAATTTAGTAAAGTCTATATGATGAGGACTATGTATTTCCTTTTCAATCTGTTACAAAAGTAAATTGTATTGAGTGGTTTCCCAATGTTAAACCTTTCTTGCATCATGGTATAAACCCCAGGAGTGATTATTTATAATCCTTTTTATCTATTCCTGGATTTGATTTTTTTTGCATGTATGTTCATGAGAGAGGTTCATCTATAATTTTCTTTTTTTTCTTACACTTTCTCTGGTTTTTGTTTCACAAAACCCTAGGAAAGGGTTCCTTCTTTGGTACTTTCTATGATCATTTGCATAGGATTGTATATCTTCCTTCTATCTTTTGAATTTCTGTTATTGGGTGCATGTACATTTATGATTATTATATTTTCTTGCTGTGTGACCCTTTATGAACCATTCTTTGTCACTATTGATACTCTTGTTCTTAATGTTTTTTTTATCTGATGATAATATATCCATTTCTGTGCTTTTGGTTACTATTTGCATGTTATGTATTTCTCTATATTTTAGTTTTAAGGTAGTTATGTCTTTTAATTTGTTGGTCTAGGCATAACATACTTTCATCAGTATCCAATCTGTCTCCTAATTTTAAATGTTTATAAAAGAAATTATGAGCAGGAAAGACAATATTGAGTGTGTGTGTATGCATGTATATATACACATATACACATACCATATATACTACCTGTTTGGTTACATTGACTCTTAATAATGGTGCATATTTTCTTTTTCGTGTGTTTCTTTATTTGATATTTTATGTCAAACACTGTGTGTAAAGGACCAGTACAGACTGTGATAATCAATATTTATTAAGACATACAGAAATGCCTTTTTTCTGCCAGCCATTAAGAGAGTGTTAAGTTGATCTAATGTGTAGATGAGGTGGTTTGGGGCTCCATTGTAGTAATAGAACAGAAATGGAATTTCCTACTTTCCTACGGAGTATTTCTAAAATTTCATATTATCTCCTTTATAAAGTCATTATCTCCGTATTTTTATATATACAATGTACACATATACCCCTATAGCAGATATTACTTAGTAATAACAAACAACCAAGTAAAAAAAGAGAAACATTTTTAACATGCCCAGCTGAAAAAAATCACAAGGATGCAATAGTAATCACTTGTTAGAATTATTCTGCATCAGAAAATGAAATTGTTCTGTTTTAACAAATAAAATTAATAAAGCATGCATATTAAATACCACATTTTTTAGCATCTGTTACTCAGAGTTACGTGCCTCCAATTTTGAAAAATTATCTATTAGTGTGTTAAATATTTAGTAACAATTCTAATCTTTGATTTTTTGAAGCACGTATTAAACTTGAATATTTATAGTAATATCCTACAAGGAGTAGTAGAATATAAAGTAGTACTTCTGGATGTATTTTAGGAATTTCACATTAAAAATGTTTATGAATAAATTATTTTCCTAATTATTTATAAATCTTGGACATTGAGAAAAATATTGTTTATTTTTTAATATATTGAATCAATCAGAAATGATATATTTACACTGAATAATAGTTGTCCTAGATTTTTATATGCAAGTGTTGAGGAAATTCAGCAATCATTTAAAATAATAGATTACATAAATCCATTTTATGTTTAATGCCATAACTGAAACATCATTGGAAAAATATTTTTAATAAATAGCCAATTTATCAATCTTAGCCTATATTTAATCATTTGAGATGGGTTCTCGCTGTGTTGCCCATGCTGGTCTTGAACTTCTGGGCCCAAATTATCCTCTTGCCTTAGCCTCCTGAGTAGTTGGGATGACAGGCATGTGTCACTGCATCTGGCTTGATCTTATCATTTTTAATGTAAATTTATCTGATTCAAAATGAATGGAAACAAAACTTTAGTAAGAGAAAACATTGTTTGATGTGGTAGTTTGTTCTTCCATCACTTTTCTTCTAGTTATCTCTGTCTTGCTTATATACAGGATTTTGTGGATTATATTTTCTTTAAGAGGCAAATGTTTCATGCCTAAATATTATAAGAATTGTTTAATTTTTAAATTGCATCAGTAGATACTTGTTTTCAACTAGGTGCTTTAACTTATTTATGATTCAATTTATAGAATTTCACATTCACTTCTTTTTTCCGTTTTGTTTTTTTTCCCTCTAATTTTAGGATCCTCGTCGTAGTCTTGCAGGAAAAAATCGCTGCCTTTGATAGCTGTACTTTCACAAAAAAATTCTTTGTTACAAGTATGTACCAAATTGTTTTATTTCTTATCATATGCTTTTGAGTTTATAATACTTACTTGATATAGTCAGAAAATGAATTGTAATCATATCAGCAGTATTCCATGAGTTTTTAATTATTATGATAATGTCCTCATTCAGTTATTTAATTGTATAATATGTATTACCAACTTTCCAACACATTTTTTCACATTACTGAGTAAGCTTTGTTCTATGCTGCCTCAGTTATTCCTTATATACTCTTCCTGAGTAGTTGTCATGAATTTAGTTTCATGTAGCTATTTTATACTTTCACAGTTTTTGTTAAACTACTTACTTAACATATCATATTTGAGGAGGTCCCTGGATTATCCTGTATGAAGGATTTGAAACTCAGAGGAATATGTCAGTCCCTCTTTCTTTCCCACCTTCTTTCTCTCACCCTTTTAACTTCTACTACTATCCAAAAGTGCAGAAATAAGCATAGAATCTGGATCTAAACTGTGTGCTCACACACAAGAGAATTAACACATTTTACAGAGGAGGGAGACTGATTTTTAAAAATTAGCTCATGCAGTTTAGGGGCTGGCAAGTCTGAGATTTGCAGAGCAGGCTGGCAAGGCTGGAAATTCCAGGAGGAGTCAATGTTGCAGTTTTGAACCCAAAGTTGTGTGGAGGCAGAATTTTTTTTCCTTGCTGTAGTTCAGTAAAACAGCTGTAGCTGAGTTTTTCTTTTTTCTTCCCTCCCTTCGCCTCCCCTGTCCTTTTTGAGACAGAGTTTTGCTTTGTTACACAGATGTTTACTGAATATCTACTGTATGTCAAACACTGGGTAGTAGAGCTCATGTTCTTTATACAATTAATGCATTATATACTATATGTAATTATATACATCATATACTGTATCTTATACCATATATTATATATAATAGAATAATTTGTTATATAATACATTGTTTATCATTTTGTAGACTGTGAATAAGGCAAACTCATCCCCAGTGCTTGTAATCTCTTTCTCTCAGAGATATATAGCTGTTATGCATTAATATATCATATTTGTAATTCTCATAATTATAATAATTAAGGAAATGGAACCTATCTAAGGAACCACATATGAATCTCTCCATTTCTTCCAATTATATGGGGTATAGAGAAGTGAATCAGAACAAAGTAGGAACATTCCAGCCAGATTCATAGGCCTAGTTTTCTTGAGCATTTTTTGTCTATTTTATCAATGGACTTTTGCTGTTCTTTGTTAATCAGAGATATATGTATGGTGGCTTCTGTGATGTCATAATCCTCTGTTGTGACTCCATTTTAATTTTATACTTATAGTCTGTATTTCTTAGTAGTGACTTTCAGTTTTTTGCATCAGGGTAGGAGCATAGAGCTACCTTTTTTTTTTTCCTTTATTAAACAAATAAAGATATCTTGCTGCCTCAGCTGAGTGTTAAATTGGGGAAAAAATCTAAAATCATTTTTTTAAAGATAGTTTATTTAAATGGCAGAGTATGTTTTGAATTTTAATCTCCATTTAAACATTAGGCTCTATGGTACTGTTTATGTTGAAAATAATATTACTTTTGTCAATAGCTGTTAACTTCTTTCCTTATAATAAATGGCTAGGAATAAAGTCAGTTGTAGCGGTGACTAAAGAGAAGTAATAAATATAAATATGTTAATAGTGGAGATATTTATCTTATGGAGCATATTTATATTATAGTTTTTATCATGGATAAGTAAAAAACACAGATTTTAATAATTGATTTAATATCCAGTACAAAATTTTAAAAGGAAAAGTCAGCATCACTGTAAAGGAATAATTTAAAATAATTAGATTTGTATGTTAGCCTGATATCTATATTTGAAGGACACAAAAGTTTGTAATGATTTTGATACATTTGTATGAAATAGACCTTTCATAATACTCTACTTCATGGAAGAAAATGGGTAAAATTATACATAATAATAGTATGTTTTAGCCTTAGGTTGGCATAATAAAATTTTGGATGAAATGATGTAGATATGGTTTTTATCTTATGTTATAACTACATATGAATGAAATTTGTTTCTACTAACATTACCACCTGTCATTTAACCAAAAGGTGATAAAAATGTATATTTTTAAAATAAGAACTTAAATTTTAAAAGAATTTTTTAAAAGACTCCTTAAAAATTGTTAAATAAACTTCTGTACAGTATGGCTTTAAGTACAATTACCTTTAAAAGTTTTATTTTTTTTAATTGATAGTATTTGCAGCTTTTCTGGGGGAGTATTTGGCAGTTTGAGATTTCTTAATAGAAGAATTTGTTTGTGGAAAGCCCGTACTTGGGTCAACTTAACAGATTTTCTGTATGACAGGAAAAAAGTAAATATATAAAGCTTTGGAAAAATATATTGGCAGAATCAGTAAGAAGCTGGCACATTTTTAAAGAAAGCAATTAAAAAATTTTAATATTACTAATTTTACTATAAATTCTTAGTTAAACAATATATGATGGAAATAAGAGTATAAATACCTTTAAGTGGAAGAGAGAATAGAGTATGTATTCTTCTTAGTTTTTATTGCTGTTTGAAATTATGAAGTTCTTGCAGAAATAAAGTATATTTTTAGTTACCTTAAAATGGTTAAATGTACCTTAAATATATAAATGTCTTCCATTTTCAATAATTTGGCTTATTAGGTAAAGATGTAATGTTTTAGTACTGTGGCAAAAATACTGTATTTTGATTAAATTTTTAATGCCACAGATATACCATTTCATCTCCCATGAAGGTCATTTAAAAAACCTTTTTATTTTTGGAAATACATACGTGTATATAATTAGAGAAAGTAGTACAATGGACACCCAAATATTTATCTAGTTTCAACAGCTATCAAGTGATGGACACTCTTTTTCATTTAGACTCCTTACCCAATTATTTTGAAGCATATTGCAGGCATTATAGAATTTAATTTATACATATTTATTACCTATGTCTACAAGATAAGAACTTTAAAATATTACCAGGTAATAGTGTAATTTATCATCTAAACTGCAGTCTTTTGATTTGAACTATCACCTTACTAGATTTAACTCTGGTCAACACATGTAAACTAGGTAAGTCCTGTGCCAACATAGACATATCGTCATCCTGTCTATTTCTTACCAGCCAAACTCCCAAGCTTTTTCGTATTCCAAAACCTTCTTTATGAAAGTCCAGTCTCCTTGCAAAATCTTTTCTACAACTCAATTTCATGCTTCTTATGCCACATTTAATTTGAACCACTCATTTTCAGCTTTTTGCAGGTGTATTTTTCCTTTGTTCTCTTAACTGGAATGGCCTTTCACTAGCACCTACTCTCCCAACAATGTATCTTAATCCTGTACATCTTTCTGGGCCCAATGTAGATAGTCACTCTTATATGAAATCTTTCCTGACCCTCTTAGATACAGTAAGTAACCCGTTGTTTACCTAAATCCCCCAAAGGTAACATTTCTCACTGTCTGTTTGCAGAACATTAGACTTTCAACATGCTGTGCAAATCAGGATGCCCGGGTCAAATATGTTTAGGAAATGCTGCCTTCCATTTAGAGTGGCAATGATGATTAGTATTTCATCTACTTAAACTTATTTAATACATTTTTATTTGATTACAGACCTCCTTTGTTACTCAACATGCTTTGGGAATGCCTTTATAACATGTAATCTCTGCTTCTCTTAAAGCACTTACTTTCTATTTTGTATGCATTTTCTATCTACTTGCCACTAGACAGTAGTCTCCTTGAGAGAAAAGTTATTCAGCTTGTTTTGGATTGAGGAAGCAAGGTTCATGGAAGACATGGTATGTCCATTGTGTTCTTGCTAACTTAAAAAATATTAATGATGTTTATTTTTTGCTATATTCTTTTAATAATAAAACCCAATTCACTAAAGATGAAAACATTTATCCCAAATGTGATAATTATTTATCACATTTATCACTCTGCTTTCAAAGCATGAGTGGTTCTTTTTAAAAATGTTTAGTTAACCAAAATGTTTGTGAGAAGAGTATATCTGAAAATATGTGCTAGTCTGTCAAAATTTATCAGATGATGAATAAAATTGTTCATATGGGATCAGAGCAGATATCTATAGATCTGAGCTAAAAACACTGGTGAATATTTAAAGGAGTGAAAAAATATATATATTCATGTGTGAATGAAGTTTCTCTCTTACAAATCACTTTGGAGTAAATCCAGAAATTAGAATTTCTAAGTATGAGTCTTTTAGAAAATTGTGCCTTTGTAGACACCAGCTCTTGCGTATGTCTTGGTATCTATCCTGGCTGTCTAAAGGATTTCTCCTTTGGGAATAGGATCTTCTATTTTGCAAGCCTTTAGCAAGCACAAAGTATCAGTCAAATTTGGTAAGAATAAATGGGAAACTGAGTTGTTAGCACTCTTTCTTAATGCCTTCTGTGCTTTTCTTTTTCCTTACTGTCTTTTTGGGACACCTTTACCATGTATTCCTATGTACTTCCCCCTGCATTGCTGGACCCACTGAATAGATGGAACAAATTTTGTTAAATTATTAGCCTCTCTTGCATTCTGTGAATTCTTCATAATGTAATACAAAGAAGAAATCTGTAGGGAGGTCAACAGTGTTTCTGGTAATGTAGTCAGGTACTTTGTAAGTGACATGCAGCTTAATTGTAAGTCCTGGTGAAGTGGCTTGAGGTCTAGAGTAATGAATTTTTAGTAGTTCCTGATCCACGAGGATTATCATTTATTCTATCAGAATAGTGTTTGCATAATGGCTCTTATGGATTGGGGATACCTTAAAATCTATTTAGTGTGGATTTCATAAAATCCAAAATGTGTGTTACCTAATGGTCAAAATGTTGAAAAAATGGAGTAGTCAGTAAAAGTACAACCATCATTTCTGGGGATAACTGCTGGGTATAAGTGTAATAAAGTGTGTATGTAAGCCCAGTAATGTCTTTTGAGGACAGTTGTTTTCATTTTAAGTATAGTTGTCTTTAGGCAGGATAGTACATACCCTTCGGAGAATAGTGACTGGAAGAGAATATGAGAGGGGGGCTTTGGAAATCTGTGATTTTTTTTTTTGATCTGGTTGCTGTTTATATATGTGTATGTGTTCACTTTGTCGAGTTGGATACTTGTACGTGTATATTATATTTCAATAAATATTTTGCATGAAAAAGAGTTCTGAAAGCAACAATAGCATAAGTTTGTGATTTCTTTCTTTATATTCTGGATAATTTATTTTTTTTGAGACAGTCTCACTTTGTTGCCCAGGCTAGAGTGAGTGCCATGGCATCAGCCTAGCTCACAGCAACCTCAGTTTCCTGGGCTCAAGCGATTCTACTGCCTCAGCCTCCCGAGTAACTGGGACTACAGGCATGTGCCACCATGCCCGGCTAATTTTTTGTATATATATTTTTAGTTGGTCAATTAATTTCTTTCTATTTTTAGTAGAGACGGGGTCTTGCTCTTGCTCAGGCTGGTTTCAAACTCCTGACCTTGAGTGATCCACCCGCCTCAGCCTCCTTGAGTGCTAGGATTACAGGCGTGAGCCAACACGCCCAGCCTATATTCTGGATAATATTTATTGTAGCATTTCACTGTAGGTCTCCCCAACCTGTTCATCTGCAAATTCCTTTACTAGTGGTAGTAATAAATCTCATTTCATACTTCCATTAGGAAGTGTATCATTCATAGTTACAAATTATTTTACTTAACTTGGAAACCCTAGGGATAAAATTTATGCATGTGATTTTAGGTTGGTGAGATTGATGATATTTGGCAAATATTTGAATGAAGGAATTTAGTTGTTTTTCTTTGAAATTACAGTTTCAAAAGTGATTTATGTCAGTATTTAGAACAATATTCACTGTGACCAGATTTTTAAAATCAAGAAACAAAGGGTTTCACTTTGTTTCTATTTCATAACTTGGAAGAAGCTTATTTTTCTCCAATTTCTGCATCTTCCCTCCATTCCTTTATACAGACTGAAACTTTTGGCAGGGAGAAGGAGGCCTAGTATAGATTATATGCATCTCTCTGAATTTGAGTTTATGTTATCCCAAGCCTATAAACCAATTTTGCTTGTTAGGCTGAAAGATATAGGGTATATGAATTAAAGGACAGGGCATTGACATGTAGAGAGCTGGTGGAACAGGGTATTCTGACATAGCATTTGTAGTAGCTCATTTGCCAGTGCAACATAGTTTTTCTCTGTTGATTGATACCTAGTTCTTAAAGAAGTAGGACCATAGCCCATGTAGAACGACAAGTTCTCCACTTAAAAGGATGTTGTGTTGATTATGCAAACAGTTAACTTCTAAAATAGCCTGGAAAGCTCTTGTATAATACCTTCTTAGTTGAATGCCTTGATTATTGTGAATACAATGAAGGGACTGTAAAATAAGTAGAGACAGCTGTGTCAATCAGAGCAAGCATCATGGGAATTTGTGCCAAAGAGTGGAGGGAACAAGTAAAGAGATCTGATAGAGAACTGTTAACAGAACATATCCACTGTGATGAGAAAGGAGACACCTTTGTATTTGGATGTAAAGAAAAAGTGGCTGTGAGCAGCTGTCTGATGTGGAAATCCAAAACCCAGGCATGATTACAAAAACAAAAGACAAAGAGTGATAGATGTCATTAGCAGTAATTTTCAGTGTCCTTAAATTGAAAGGTAGATATGAAGTCTCCAGAGAGACTAAAGGAGTGTACAGTAAACAGTCTTTTTCCATTGGCCTCTATTTTTATTTTGTTTTAAAATATAAAATTATTTTTAATTTTAGGAAAAGGAGCTTTGCTTTTTATGTTAAGAAATAAATTTGTGGCCGGGTACTGTGGCTGATGCCTGTAATCCTAGCACTCTGGGAGGCTGAGGTGGGAGGATTGCT
>VBSM01003215.1:27263019-27275270 GCA_008086735.1 Cheirogaleus medius | reverse complement strand
GTGCTTCTTCAATGCCTTTGAGCACAGCAGTAACCATAGTTAGAATAGCAATATAATTGAAGTGCAGTGGTGATTCAGCAGTGAACAAAACAGACGGAAACTTTACATATCCCTCTGATCAAGTTGGAGGGAGATAGAAAATAAACGAATGGCCAGGTGCAATTGGCTCATGCTTGTGAGTTTAGCACTTTGGAAGGCTGAAGGGAGAGGATCACTTGAGGCCAGGAATTCAAGACCAGCCTGGGCAGCATAGTGAGACTCCAACTCAACAAAAAATAGAAAAATTAGCCAGGTGTGGTGGTGCGTGCCTGTAGTCTCAGCTGTTTGGGAGGCTGAGGAAGAGGATCGCTTGAGCTCAGGAGTTTGAGGCTGCAGTGAGGTATGATAATGCCACTACTCTCTAGCCTGGGGAACAGAGGGAGACCCTATCTCAAGGAAAGAAAGAAAGAAAGAAAGAAAGAAAGAAAGAAAGAAAGAAAGAAAGAAAGAAAGAAAGGAAGGAAGGAAGGAAGGAAGGAAGGAAGGAAGGAAGGAAGGAAGGAAGGAAGGAAGGAGAGAAGGAGAGAGAGACGAGAAGGAGAGAGAGAAAGAGGAAGGAAAGGAAAGAAGGAAGGAAGGAAGGAAGGGAGAGAGAAAAAAGCAAATACATATTACAGAACAATTTACTATTGTTATTGGCTGGGCCTTGAAGCAAGAAGAATGAAATTGAGTGATTAATGTAAATACACAGGATTATGTACTTCCCCAATATTTTTCTACTGAGGCATCCACTGAGGGTTGCTTGTCCTCATTGGTCTGATACCTAAGTACTTGTTCTTTTTTCCCCACCATAGTGTCATGTCTGATAGTCTCATTTATCGTTGACCCTTAAATTCCTGAACTCATCATATCCTTTCTCTTTCTTCTCCCAAAATTCATCCTTGATTTATGAACTTTCAACTTACGAACTTTAAATGGTCCTTCCTCACTTCATTGTTTTGTTCAGGAATAACCGTATAAAATGTCCAGTGTTTGCTAAAAGTGATTACCAGTTCTTCCCAGATTTGTTTCTTATTGGAACAAATTCAAAACCAAAAGGAAACTAAGTCGAGGAGAAAAAAATGAAAATTAATTAGCTATAAAAGTAATGACTACTCTTATGGGAATTTTATGTGATACTTGAGAAAATATAAGCAGCTGATTTTTGTTTTTCTGGCATAAACATATGATGTACCAACAGATAAGTTATTACGAAATTTCTTAATAATGACATTTGAAATTTTTCAGGCTGCTATCCATGTCCAGGCCCAAACATGAATCCTGTTGCTCTTGGAAGCCGCTGGCTTGCTTATGCAGAAAACAAGGTAAGACATGGCTCACATTTGGGTTATTTGTAATGGAGCAAGTGTTGAAGGATTTTTCATAATCTTGTGCTACATAGGTGATTACCAACAACGACTATTAGACTTACTAGTTTCTTTGCTTTGGTTTGGTTTTAATTGTGCAACTAATAATTGATCTCTTTGAAGGGTTCATAAATGTTTGACAGTGGTCCTTAAATCAGACTCTACAGATCCTTAATTTTTTAGGCTTAGTTTTATATAGAGAACTCTAACTCATTAATACTAAAGCACAGCATTGACTGTGCTTTTTTAGAAATCAGGAGGCATGGCCATGCATGGTGGCTAATGCTTGTAATCCCAGCACTCTAGTAGGGTTTGAGGGGAGAATTGTTAGAGTCCAGGAGTTCGAGATCAGCCTGAGCGAGAGCAAACCCCGTCTTCTACTAAAAATAGAAAAATTAGCCAGGTGTGATGGTGCTTGCCTATAGTCCCAGCTACTCAGGAGGCCTAGGCAGGACAGCTTGAGTCCAGGAGCGTGAGGTTGCAGTGAGCTGTGATGACACCACTACACTCTAGCTTGGGTGACAGAGCAAGACTCTGTCTAGAAAAAGAAGAAAAAAACCCCCCAAAATTAGGAGGCAGGCGTGACTTCTGTCTTCATTGGTAGAATGGAAACCTGGGGCATAGAATAATTTAATTGACTTCAACTATATGAAAAAACTAGATCTAAATAAGGGCTTAGTCATTTGTTTTAAAAATTAAATCCTACATACTTTCATTTTGTTGAATTTTCCAGTTATTTATTAATTTATTTATTAAGGTCATCATAGTAAATGAAGATATTGTAGTTATACACTAAGAGTTTTATTTATATCTACTTTAAGGCAAAAGGTAAATTTGAATTTTCAAAAAGAAAAAGTAAAATCCTTTTTATGTCATTTACTACCCTGCATGTGAATATAAAATGAAATCTAAAACATATTACACACTTCAAAGAAGATTAGTATTTTTGATATCATATTTGCTGGTTGCATAATTACTGTTTTTGGAAATAATATGAAATGATATGAAGTAATTCTTGACAAAATTTAGGATGTGGTAAGTAACGTAATTATTTGGTCAAGCCACAAGCTAATAAATCTCTAGCCTCTGGAATGTACAAAATCAAGAAACTACTGAAGAAAATGATTTTTCTAGACGAATTCCTTGATACCTCATCCAAAAGTCTGTCCCTTGGCTTTCGTAGATGTATTCTCACATGTGGGAAAGTGTCCATTCGGAATCGGAGGTATTATGTAAATTGTTACTTACTGTTTTTGAAGGAAAAGACCTTCTTTCATAGATGCATAGCCTGGACACGTGCCAGTTATTTTGCCTTTACAGAGATACTTGTTAATAATCTCTGGTGTCGTATATGGAGATAAGACAATGTAGTGGCATTCTCAAGGAGTTTGCTAATCCAAAAGTTGTGCCATCATCTAGAAATATTTCTAGATAAATGTCCTTCCATAAAAATCTAGTATTTATTAGTTTCTGATTGTTTTAACTTTAGAGCTGAGTGTGGAATTGTAAAATTGAATTAAATTTTGGAGTAACAGTCTCTTTCAAAGTGAAAATGCTCTTTGCCTTTAAAATCTTAAGAAGCTGGTAAGATTAGAGTACTTATACACACTTAAATACGCATATACACACATATATTTTGGAAATAATGAGTTTGCATTGATACTTTGATAGGGTTTTTTCTTGCCTTCCCAATTTCATATTTATATGTCTCTTATTTTGCACAGTAGACCCGGACCTCAGCCATCTACTCATTTGTTCAGTACTATAATAGAAAGAACAAAATTGCAAATTGCCTGTCCATACCACTGAAAAAAAAGAAAATCAAACCAAATAGAAAGAGTTCATGATTTTTTTTTAACAATTATACCTACACCCGTCTCTGTCTAACACTAAAGATATGCAGTAAAATAGTATATTCATAGCTTATTTTTATTAGTTTGTTCTTCATCCCTCTCTCCCTTCCTTCATTTTGCTATGGTTTTATTTTGTATGTAATTATTTTTCTTTTTGTATTTATATTTATTTTTATGTTTATATATATTTTTATATATATATTTTATATTTCCTTTTCTTTCACAAAAGATAACATAGTATATATGCACAAATCCTTTTTTTTTTTTTTTTTTTTTTTTTTTTTTTTTGCTTAACATTATATCCTGGACATTATTCCATATGATAGAGATTTGCACTGTTGAGAATTCTGCCTCATCTTTAATTTCATTGAACTAAGATACAAATGTGGTTTTCTGAGGAGTCTAAGTTTTAGACCAAAATTTCTGGTTGAGTTACTTTTATGTAGACATGCTTAGTCAGTTGTGGTTGAATTTGAAAGGTAATAGAGTTGTTTATTTTTACATGTTTGTCCTTGAATATTTTAAATACCTGAAGTGGTGAATAAATGAAGACTTTCCAAAATATTGTCTTTCCTTGCTCATGCAGCAGGAGGCAGCAGAGGGATAATTTTGATAATTCTTTGAATGTGTATTTGTGGATGAATGAATGAGTGAGTGAGAGAGATTCTATTCTTTATATTAGCTAAAATGATGACTTTTCAAATTCTTTATTTTACTCTATGTGAAACCACATTTGCCGATCGCCTGCCTATCATTTGGAAAATTCCTTACCATTTTCTTGGAAATCTTAAACAATCATTCAATGTGGTGTAAGAGATTGCCTAAAAAAAAGCCTGACATCACTTATCAGACTTTTAAAGGTGTTCCATTCAGTTCTATTAATATTGCTTTGAAGGATTTTTTTTAGAAACATTGTCAACGATGAAGAAAATTTTGAGTTAAGAATCAAAGGATTACGTGTTAATCTTCATCAAAGGACCTGGTTTTAAACTATGTAAAACGTTTACAATTTTTATGTTTTAGGAGATGTAGATTCTTTGTGAATTCCAGAGGCTTTAAAAAACTCATATTATAATGTGGTGCTGTTTTAATACTCTTATCATTTTATTAAAAAACTTTTTAAACATACAAATCTGGCTAATGATTTTTTTACTCTAAATGTAGGAAGTATAGCACCAGTGGAAAATTTAATCCTGGTTTATTGCTTGGCATGTTAGAGAATCCTGTGTATCAAAGAGTGATTCACTTTGAAAATTGGCAGGTTGATTTATTTATGTCAGGAACGAATAAGGGCATGTCTTTTTCATTCCTAATGGTAAAAGCAATAAGCCCTCTGAAGTGGACAGCTTGTATATGTGTCATAGTTGATTTATGCATAATTTGTGCCACTTTTCCACTGACATAATTGAAAATGCAAATATGACAATATCTTTTGTCTAATATTTGTTTCCTTTTACAATCGTTGTTGAGGAATTAAGAGGACAAAACATCCAGTTTGTTAGCATGTTAAATATTTAACGTTAGAAAGTCATGTGTAAATCCTTTGATTATGTTTTTAAAATGTATTTGTGGAAAGGATGCCAGACCCCAAACCCTACCATTTCAGAGTTTATGAATACTTAAAGACTATTCATCGTGTAATTAAAACTATAGTTGAGCATGAAACTGCCTGAATGGCACCAGTAGATTATAAAAAGGGGTAAAAGTGTCTCAGCAGGGCTTTTAGCTGTTTGTCTGAATCACACTCATGCAAACATTCCCATGCATCACTATCATTATGCATGGTAAATAAGCTCTATCCTAATAGCCTGTAGAGTTAAACAATTTAATGGAAATGATTTTGGTGTTCTCTCTCTCTCTTTCTCAGTTGATTCGATGTCATCAGTCCCGTGGTGGAGCCTGTGGAGACAACATTCAGTCTTATACTGCCACAGTCATTAGTGCTGCTAAAGTGAGTACCTCAGAAGTTTCTGGGAGTTGTGATTTGGTGTAATTATCAGGATTCCTCAATTGTATTGAGATTGTCCCTTCCATTTTTATTCTCAAATGTGGAATAAACTTAAGTAAATCACAGGTTTTTTTGTCACTCATGAATATTGGTGAGTACATCATTTGGTATTTTATTTTCTATTGTAATAATTGTAGGGTTTGTACTCATCCAATTTTAAATATTTAAGCCTGTTAGCAAGCTTAAAGTCTTATCTAATTAATATCATGTTTGAAAGAAGATTTACTGTTTTAAAGTGAATTCTGGATTCTTTGTGATTTTCCTTATCCTAACTACACTGACATCCCTTTGCGTCTTTGAACATTTCTAAGTCTTCTTCACATGAAAGAGTATTATTATTCCTCATGAAAACTTGAGTCAATCTCTTGGCACTTTCCAAGATTCTTTCATATCAAGGGGCTGCCCCTTCATGTTTGTCAAGTGAGTTCTTTTTGTGTGTGTGAGAGTTAATTTTGATGATGGCTGGTAAACTTTATGTTGATTATAAGGTATTCTTATAACCACTATCCTTTTGAATTGTGAAATATACAACAAAACAATTCTAATAATAGGGATGACAGAGTGAATCACAATGACAGCATGTAATAGAAAGCACAACTATTCAGAAAAGAACAACAGTTTAAAGTAAACCACAGGGAAGGAATCGAAGGTCACACTGTTTTATTTAAAACAAACACAAAAATATTTCAAGATTGATCACAAATGCTTATATAATGTGCAGTGAATGTGTTCCTTGGTTTGATGAGAGAAACTTTACATATTTTTTACCCAAAAGGGAATTAATGAATATGTCTTTATGCTTATAGCACTATATTTTTTTAGATTTTAGGAATATTTAAATTATGGTTATTTTGATGAAGACCAATCTAAGACAGTAATTAGGAAACATCTTCAGTGTCAGTCTATTAGTTTATTCACAAAATTCAACGAGATCTGTTTCTCAAGTGTTATATTCCTTTTAGACTTATCTTTCTCACACACTTGGCTCAGAGTAGCTAATCTTATTATCATTTTGAGTAATTTTCTGTTATAGAATGAATGATAACTTTTCAGCTCTTGTTTGCTATTATTATGTATTTATGTGCTTACATAAAAGGAAAGTGACCTTCATTCAGTAAATGTTTTGCTATGGACATGCTATAATAAGTCTACACTTAATATGTTTTGAAAATAACAAGTGCAGACTCTCTACTTTCCCATACCTCAATATTGGGAACTGTGAGGCATATACTTGTGTCTTCCATGTTAAAGGCTCTAAGAAATTGTTTAATATAAACCTTAATCCGGTCAGTTTCCGGTAGGCCATAGATCACCAGTAGGTTGATTGTAATTTATTATTAGCTAGGGCAATATATAGAATTCTGCCATTAGCTTTTGAATAAAATGTGTAATATTTAATTATAGTTTAGTTGTTTTTTGCCTGATTTTAATGCTTATTCATATTTATAGTTGTAAATTTCCAAAATGAGGGAAGAGATTCAGTCATGAATATTAAAGTCACCCATTTTTTGATAGCCTTGTGTGTCTATGTATGTATACATACACATTTACACATTTAATTTTTAGAAGCACTTTCAATCCAATCATATATTATACTCTGACCTTTATAACTTATACCTAACTCAAATGCCATTAAATATTTTGAAAACATTTTCTCGTATCCACATATTGTTACATTTTTCAGCTAAAACTTTTACCAAAGAGGGATTCTTTATTTTACTTTCAAGGTGTGGGTATTTTATATAGAAATGAAGAAAAGTTGTAATGCTTGCATTCCCTAAATGGTTATTTCTCCAAGTAAGGTACTGGCTATTACCTGTGGTTAAATTAGCCTTCTGACATTTAAAACACTTCCAATTTTATCTGGTAACTACATCAAAATGACTGCTATAATTTACATAATTCTAAATATATTCGCTGTCCTTGTTATTACATTATGGGTTATACTCCTATTAGTGTATTGACTTATGAAAATTCATTACACTTATAATTCCTGTGTTTTTCTGTTTGAGGGAGTATAAAGTTTCCTTAGCGGGAAAAAAACAAAGATGTGTTCAGACCTGGAAACCTTCCCCAGAGAATTCTATCTCACATTTAAGAATAAACAATGACAATATTGCAAAGAGTCTTCAGAGAATAAGAAAAGTCAGATTATGCCTAATCTTGTTTCATGATGCCAGATCACCTTAATACCAAAACTTTACAAGAGCATTTCAAAAGAGAAAAACTACAGTCCTAACTCATAAACAGACATGTGAAAAATCCTAAACAAAATATTCTCCGAAAAAAAGAAGCAATATATAGGATGTAGAATGTGCCATGATTCATTTGGGATAATTCTATAATACAAGGCTGATTTATCACTCAGGACCAATGAGTGTAATTTGCACATTTAACAGTAGAAAATTATATAACTATCTCAATAGATGAACAAAAAGTATTTGATAAAATTTAACATATATTCATTGATAAAATCTTTTAGTAAATAGAGGTAGTTTCTGATTCTCTGGGTTTCCATTTTCCTCAAATTTTCAAACTTCTTTAAACACAGTAAACCTGGTTCTATTAAAAGTCTGTTTCTGATAACTCCTATGTCTGGCTCCCTTTTGGGTCTGTTTCTGATGTTCGTTGTTTCTGCTGGTTCTCATTTATGATGTCTTCACTCCTTGTTTGCCAGAATTTATTTCAAAAATTTTTAGAAACAATTCTGAGTTTGAGATGATAATGGAGTTCTGGGACACTCTCAGTCTTGGATCATCATAGTCCAGTTTCAGGGATTGAGATTATTAAAATTATTTAAATGAAACTTACTTGAGAGCTGTACTCACCTTATTGCTAAAGATTCACTCATCTATCATCTATCTTTATGCTTTAAGACAAAGCTTGTAGGGGTTGTCACCAGGTATAGAACCCCTTGGCAGGCCTTTAACTCTAGTATATGACCTCCTAGTTCTATAAGTCTATCAAAAATACCACTTAGTCTCTTAGCAGCTCCTTCTAGAATCAGCAGATACCTCCAGAGTCTAGGTGTAAATGGCCAGCTGAAATGTCTTTATTTCCCTGTTCTTTTGGATTTTGACCTAGTAACTCTTCACTATCTTGTTAAATATTCAGTACCTTGAAGCCGCATTTTACAAAAATATTCTCTCCAGTTTTCCTAGTTGTTCTCATTGGTAGGATTGATCTGATTTACCTAGCTTGTCATTATGGAAAATAAAAATAAATTTTCTCCATTATTTCTTACCATTTTATCCTTTCCAGGTAATATGGTATTTTTTGAGATATAACATGAAAAGTATGTAAAAAGCCATATAGTATGTGCTTCTTGAGAAAAATACTTATCTTAAAATAATTATACAGATAATTTAATGGTTAAATCACTTTCTCTGAAAGAGTAATTAACTCTTACTCTTTTAGATGACTCAGTTTCCTGTGTGGCTTCCTAGAGGTTATTTAACCACTTTGGTATATAGAGGGCTTAATTACTAATGTTTTGTTTTTAATTTTTTTTTGTCTCATTGTGTAATTGTGAGGATAAATATATTCATTGCATATTCCCTTGGAGCTCCTTAGAGGAAATAATCTTTTTTATACTTTCTGTATTTCCAAATAGCACCTGTATAATATTTATACTATTGGCTTTATTCTTTTGATTTTTGTAACAATTGATTTGGCTTTCTTTATAAAGAATATAAAAGTGATGAATTTTCTATGTTAGTGATAAAGGAAAAAATTAATATTGAAATTATTCAAAAGAGATTATTTGACACATTTATAAAATATTATTTGATATTTTCTAGTTCCCTTGTAACTGTCTTATTTAATGTGTTTTAACCCCAGTGTGGTCAATTGATTTAATAAAAATGCCTCTGTTTCTCTTGTTATCTGATAACTTCTTAATGACAGCTAACAGCTTTTGTGAGAGCAGCACCATTAGCACTAATGGATAGGGAGGACAACTGATACAGCATGGGAAAGGTTAAAGATGACTAGTGACCCTTTGGCAAATCTGCTTGCAACAGAACAGAATAAGTACCATGCTCATTTGAATTATAGGTCATAACGGATTTTCTCACACTTTTGTTAAACGTCCAGCTGTCTTACAGCTACAGCTTAGTTCTGTGAGTACTCTTGTAAAGATTAATTGGGGATTTAATGAACTCTTAAATTTAGATACCTCAAATTGTGAGGACAACTCAGTGTAATTTATCATGTCCATTTGGCTAATTTAGATTTTTGTATTCCTAACTTTTGCTTAGCCTTTATAATTTTTGTATGTATTTGAGGAAATTTTCAGATATATACATACCCTATCTATTAAACTCAGGTGGAAAGACAAATTACCGTGAGGTGACTTAGATTTCTTAATATGGTGTGTCAGAATTGTTAAATAATATTATTCATTACTTCTGGTTGTACGTATAGATGTGCTTGATTCTGATGTGGAAACAAATTTACCCTAAAAGCAGAAGTCTTTACTAATGCAGAAAATTTCCAGCACTCGTCTCCTGCATACCTAATGAGCTATGATAAATAGTACTGTCTTGTAACTTGCAGATTTGATAATGATTAAATTTTAAGTTTAGATTTTTGTCCACTTATAAGATGACTCCATCAATAGTCGTAGGTTTTTATTCCAAGAAATATCAAGAACTCTTTATGTAATACGAGCCTGTGACTATGAAACATACTACTGTTTTTTCCCTCGTCGTAGCTCATTTCCTTGGTTATCTTATGTTAACTTTCACCATTGTCTTGTGGTTTGCTTTGGTACATTAGTTTCTACTTTTCATGTGCTCCAGTTCTTTTAGTTTTATTCCTGTTCATTGCTATAAGAGCATGAAATAATATGCTTAGGGGCAAATAGGGATGATATACAACCAAAGACTTTAAAACTAAAAGGCATTCCTTTGATAAAGGGGTAGCTACATTTAAGTGGGAGCATCTCCATTAGCATTAATGGAGTAAGTACATCAGCTGAGGCGTCTCAGAGGTTAATCAGGCTTCCTGGCCTGCTCTTGACATCAATACACTGTGGTGCATGATTCTGTTGGTCTGTCAGAGGCTTACCTGACAACATTCTAACAGACTTTGTGTAAGTCATTTCTTTTGAATTATTGAAACAAACCTTTCCCTGCTAATTGAGTAATGCTAATGTGTTTTATAATCACTGCAGTTTGAGTTTTTAGCACTAAACAAAACAGTTACAATTGATTTGTGGCTTTTTCTTGATTTTAGTCTACTGTAAGTTACTTCTTTTTGCTTGAATTCAGCAGATGGCTTTGCTAGTCATTTAAGTATTTATTAGTGTACATTATTTTGGTTCTTAATTTTTCTTCCTTTTTCCCCCCATCAGATATCTATGCTTTGTATTCATTAACTGTGAGATCACAAGTAGTAACATGATTATTTGATTACAAGGCAGTACAGTATAGTGGTTTAAAATCAGACTCTGAAGACTTAGTTTTGAATTCTGACTCTGTCATTGGGTACCTGTTTGAGCTGCCATTTTTCTTAACTTTCCGTGCCTTAATTTTCTCTTTTATAAAATTGAAATGTTTGAGGAAATCTATAGGCAGTTTATGTCATGAGCCTTGACTGATAGGAAAGGAATCACAGAACATAGATAAAGTAATGCGTATATTACTGGTGTTAGTTATATGGTGTTTTAATAGAAAATTTCCTGGGAAAATACTTTTCCCTTTTAATTATAATCTAATTGTTGCTTAAATCACATTTGGACCTTTAATGTTTAATTATTTGAGTATGGCTTTATCCCCACCATGCTGGCTGTAGGGATTTTACTGATGCCATTCCCTTCAGACTAATATGGATGTTCTAACTAAAAGTCAAGATCATGTTAAAAGTCAGTCTGAATTTCTGCTTGCTGCTATATAAAAGATTATAAGAGAATAAAGAATTTTAACACAATGTATAGGAGACTTAATAAACTGCATATTTCTATTTAGAATCCAAATACTGATGTGAAATCTTAACATTTTACTTTTCTTTGTACAGACATTGAAAAGTGGTCTGACAATGGTTGGGAAAGTAGTGACTCAGCTGACAGGCACACTACCTTCAGGAGTGACAGAAGATGATGTTTCCATCCACAGTAATTCACGACGGAGTCCTTTAGTCCCAGGCATCATCACAGTTATTGACACTGAAACAGTTGGAGAAGGCCAGGTAGGAACTTTTGGTACATGCAATGTGTGTTACCTGCAGAGGTTGGGCTAAGATCAAGATCAGCAAAAAAGTATTTGGCCTAGGAAATTATTAATTTGGAATTTTAGAAATTGAGATTATTCCAGGTCAGATTTTTCTTCAACGAGTGATGAGTAACATGTTAGTACCTATTATTTCAAACAATTGGAATGTATCAATCCTGAAGGTAAAGTGGAGGTTCTAAGAGATTCTCTTATATCTTTGTGAGGACATTTGTTTCATAAATAAATAACAATATAGCTCTTTATACTGTTCTGTTCATAATGTTTGTTTTTTTGTGTGTAATGACATTTGTCATAACATAAATCATAAGATTAATACATTTCTTTTTAAAGGCATGCCTTTATTTGTTTGGGGGAATTTGAAAAAAATAATTGATGGTTGCTAGAAACATAATGTAGTGAATAATATCAAAATTTATAATGTATTTCCTTATCAATATAAAAAATAATATGTGAAATCTTAAAGTAACATATCAGAATACAGACACTGCAACAGTGTATTATAAAACCCTGTATTTTCAGATAAAACAATTCTTTGAAATTTTAAAAATTTAGGTTTATTTTTTTTTCTGACATATAAAGAGCTTAGAGAAAAAAAATCTAGGTTTGGAAACATTTTGAATGGGTAATTATGAACATGGAAATATATGTTATGCTTGCATCTAAATCTTGTTGGCAAGATAGCAATTGGGTTGTGTTTTTCCCCTATGCACTCATAAACTTTTTCTTTTGTATCATAGTCTTCATTCTAAAAATACATTTCTTTTTTTTTTTT
>VBSM01003215.1:27212902-27255622 GCA_008086735.1 Cheirogaleus medius | reverse complement strand
CTGCAAATACAGATTATCATTAGCAGAAGGTTTGACTGCACAATAAATGTAATGGGCTTGAATCATCCTGAAACCATCCCTCCCACTCTGCCATTGTGGAAAAATTGTCTTCCATGAAACCAGTCCCTGGTGCCTAAAAGGTTGGAAACCACTGGAATAGTGCATTCATAGAACATTTTTGTCATTGCTGAAAATTCTATTTATCAATCCTGCCCTATCCTTGATCTATCAAAGGCTGATGTATTTGGTGCTTTTACCTTTTATCAGAAGGCAAAGCCTAAAAACACTGCAACTCCATTTATTCCCTTTCTTTCTTAAATAATATTATAATCTTATATTTCTGTGTCTATTTTTAAGCTTAAGTGTACATTACTTGCATTGTTTAGTATTATCAATATTTGGCTGGGTGTAGTGGCTCACGCTTTAATCCTAGCATTCTGGGAGGCTGAGGCGGGAGGATTGCTTGAACTCAGGAGTTTGCGACCAGTCTAAGCAAGAGTGAGGCCCTGTCTCTGCTAAAAATAGAAAAATTAGCTGGTTGTTGTGGCACATGCCTGTAGTCCCAGCTGCTCAAGAGGCTGAGGCAGCAGAATCGCTTGAGCCCGGGAGTTTAAAGTTCCAGTAAGCTATGATGACACCACTACACTCTACCTGGGGCGACAGAGTGAGACTGTCGCAAAAAAAAAAAAAAAGATATCAATATTCATTTGAATTTTTTCTCATATTTGTACTTTATTTTGCTCTTCATTTTTCTTTGCATTACCAAGTGTAGTTTTCTTTTCCTAAGGATACTCTTTTCTTCCATTTCCTTTTCTGTAGATATGCTATTGGTGAATTCTTTCTGTTTTTTATTTCTAATGTCATTATTTCATCAACATTCTTTTCTTTATAATTTTTTTTGTTAAGAAAGGATATTTTCATCTGGCTTAGAATTAACAACTTCACTGCTTTAGAGGGCAGGCTCACTTGATCTGGAGTAGAAAGTGAAAATTGAAGCACAAGGGTATTTTCAGTAAAAATAGCAAAGTTGGTAGGTAATGAATGGGGATAGTGGGCAGTACTGGTAGTCTGAGGTTGTGGTTCAGATTGTGCCAATCTGAAGAACAGAAAGGAAAAATATTGGTTAAATGTGAACAGGAGACCTTTGGGACAACAGCATGCATACCAACATAGTGTATTTGAAATCTCAGAGAGAGAGATGACAAAGGGGCAGAAAAAATATTTAAAGAAATAAAATTGTAAATATTTATATTTCTCTTGACTTACTTTCTTTAAACGTTAAAAAGTTGTTTAATGAAATAATTATAAGTTTTTAAATTGATAATACACATAAGGATGATAGCTAACAGGAGTGGGTAGGAAATGCAGGTATATTCAAGCAAGGAGAGCTATATTTTACTGGAATTCAATCAATATTAACCTGAAATACATAATAAAATAACATGCATATTATAATCCTTCTGGCTACCAGTAAGAAATTACTCAAAAAAATTAACCAAAGACTTAAAATAGTAACACTAAAAATATTTTTTAACACAAAAGAAGAAGATTGGAGGAACAAAAAACATAAAATACATAAAAATACATAGCAAAATGGCAGACTTACATCCAACTAATTTAAGAACATTTATGGTAAGTGGAATCAAGTTAAAAGGCAGTGTCAGATCAAATCATTTTAGATTCAGTGATCATTTGTTTGAAAATAAAAGGATAGCAAAAAATGTATCATACAAACAATGAGTGTAATAGAATTGGAGTAGCTTAGGTTAATGTTAGACAAAAGACTTAATTCAAGGAATATTACCAGAGTAAAAGAAGAACATTTCATTAGTGATAAAAGATCAGTATAATAAAATAATTGTTAACATATGATATAGATAAAGCAGCTATTGTGTATAAAATAATAAAACAATTATTAGTATATAAATAGCTAACAACAGAGCCCTTACAAATATTAGTCAAATTCTGACAGAACTGAAAGGAGAAATTTTAGCTCATAATTTCAGCTAAAGATTTCAATACTCTACTCTCAATAATTGGTAGGGGTTATCACTCTGTGATTTTCCCCATGCTCACAAATAAATTTGTATGCCTATTTTTCTTTTTAAAACTAATAGAGCAACTATTAGAACACTTAGAATACTCGATTAACACTATTAACCAAATTGATGTAACACTCCACCCAAAACCTATAGAGTGCACATTCTATATGATAGAGCATATACTTGGCCATGCAACAAATCTCAATAACTTTAAAATGATTAAAATCTTACAAAGTTTGTTCTCTAAGCACAATGGAAATCACTAATAGAGTTAAATTTGAGGAATCTCAAATATTTGGAAATAAGACAATACACTTGTAAATAACTCATGAGTCAAAGAAAAGGATAAGAACATTAGAAAATATTTTGAATGAACATGAAAATAGAACCCATCAAAATTTATACAATGTAGCTATAGTATTGCATGGAGGAAAATCTACAGATTTAAATGCTTATATTATGAAAGGAAAATGTTGTAAAATTAATAATCTAATCTTTTCCCTTAAGGCAAGAAAATTAAAGCATAAAGTTTGGAAATGATGACATTTCAGACATCATTTGTTGTGATGGTTATAAGTATTGTATAGAATCATTGAACTGTAAAGTTCAAATGGATGACTTTTATTCTATGTAAATTATATCTCTGTATAGCTTTCACACGTAAAAATACTGTATCTTGGTACTTAAGTATGTTGCTTTTTGGGTAATATTTGCAAATGAGTCATAACTGATAAAATACCTCTAGTTTTTTACTCTGTATCTTTCAGGGCAGGTATAACATTTGGTTTACATTCTGAGCACCTAGCATAGTGTTTTACACATCATAGTGCTTTTTTGGAGGAAAAAATTAACATTGCTCGTGTTGGACTAGTTCCAAAGTTAGTTAAAATTAAGTCTCTCTGTATCTAAATATCATGATCCTATATTGATGTCATAAATTAAGTAAAACATTTCTTAAAAATTGTTGAACTTACAATGTGAAAATTGTGTGGAATGTAAATTACATTTCACTATACCTATAAAAATCATGGGGAATAAATAAATTCCATTTGAGATACAAAACTACTTTTTCTAATATACTTTGCTTTCGTGATGTGGTAGTAGTTTCAAAGAAGCTGTATGTCTGTCTATAAGCTATAAGTTTAAGACTACAACTTTTATACTTTAATATAAAAATTTTATTGGGTTATTTCCCTATTAAAAGGCTGTTTGTTTGTGTTTAAGTTAATATGTTATTTTTCCCTGTTCTCTATCATATATTGTTTCAATAATGACCAGAAATTTTTGATATCCAGCAGAGCCCATAACACACTAAGAACTGTATTTCCTGTCCTTGCATAATGCTCTATGTGATTACATTTTGGGAAGATTTGAAAACACTTGATTATATGCTTTTGTTTCCTGGGCCCATACTTGAAGAATAATTGTTTCTGTCATCTGCTTTTAGAGTTTATTTAACTGATGTGGACATTTTATATTATTTCTTCATTCCTAAAGTAGAATTCTAACCTTAATATTGACAAGAACAATCTTTTGGCATAGTGTATGAATGTTATTTGGTCAAAGGTATTGTGATGTACCTGTGTATTACCTTCCATTCAAGCTCAGTTATGGGTGAGAAAATATTAACCTCAATTTGTCTTTATTCATTCTGTGAAGGTGCTCGTGAGTGAGGATTCTGACAGTGATGGTATCGTGGCCCACTTCCCTGCCCATGAGAAGCCAGTGTGCTGCATGGCATTTAATACAAGTGGTAAGTTGTTGTTGTTATTTATGTCATGAGTTTTCCAGCCAATATTTTGGAAATCTGACTTAAATGTTTAAAAGACATTGAATCTGACTTTTCATGCATCAGTGTATATCAGAAAAGTTAGTGATTATTGAATAAATGCATTCATAATAAAAATTTAGAACCCTCTAAAATCCATCTAAAATTAGTTTGTCTCTCAAAGTGGTCATTAAATAGCAGCTGTAGATAATCAGTGCTGTTGAGTTACATTAATTTCTGTATATAATTATGTAAAGAACTTCGGTATTCCAAATTGGATATTAATATATATGCACAGCATTTTCCTTGTAATGTGAAGTTTTTTGGTAACTTAAGACGTTTTATAAGCTAGTTTATTTTAATTTTCCCTGGTTTTTGGTTGTGCTCTTTGTTTTTCTGTTCGTTCTTAAGGCATTTGATAAGGAGAGATGTGATAGCAATTTGGAATGCCCTGTTACTTTTCACTTTTATCCCAAACTTTTTACTATGAAAAGTTCTAAACATAAAAATAAACTCAAAAAGTAGTACAGTACTTACCGATGTAGCACTCTCTAGGTTAAACAGGTATTCACATTTTAATATGTACGTATACCCATGTAGCATTATCTAGGTTAAACAGGTATTCACATTTTTATATGTATGTATGCATTTGTGTGTGTGTATGTATGTATATATATATATAGAGAGAGAGCATGTATGTATGTTTTGCTGAAACAGTTGATTATGTTACATATGTTGTGACATTAGGTGGAAATTTCTTAGGAAATTACCCATGCATTTCCTAAGAATAAGGACCTTCTCCAACATAACCAAATATTATATTGTAGCTCAGTAAAATAATACTTTATATTGACTATTATCCAACCCATATTTTAAAATTTCTCTATTGTCCCAAAGATATGTTCTGTAACTGCTTCAAAGCAAGGTCTAATCAAGGTTTACTCCTTACCTTAAGTCTCTAGTTTCTTTTAAGATAGCATATAATTTACACCTATTAATTTTCTTTTTGCAATATTCATACCAGTTGTTTTATTGAAATTCTGCATTTGTCAGATTTTTTCATTATGATAATTTTTTTTAATGTTTCTATTCCCTGGATTTCCGTTAACTGAAAGGTAGGTCTTGAGGCGTAAATCTGTTCAGGCTAAGGAGTTTTTTGTTTGTTTGTTTTAAGACTTCTTAAGTATTGCTATCTATCCTAGTTTCATCCTAGTAAAAGACACATTTTGTCAGGTTGTCCCCCATATGTGATATTCTGTTTGATCACATGGGTAAGGTAGAGACTGTCAGATTTGTACATTTTGGAAATATGTTTTTCCTGTTGAGATTAGTAAGCATTCTGTGGAGTGTTATTTTGACATCATTTCTGAAACAATTTTTTTTTGTCATTTAAATTCTTTTTTTTAAATTTCAGTCTATTATGGGGGTATAGATGTTTAGGTTACATGTGTTGCCTTCCACCCCCATCACCCCCCTCGAGTCAGAGCTTCAAGCGTGTCCATCCCCCAGATGGTGCACAGTGTGCTCATTATGTATGTATATACCCATCCCCTCCTCCCCCCTCCCATCTGCCCGACGCCTGATAAATGTTATTCCTATATGTCCACTTAGGTGTTGATCAGTGAAACTGATTCGCTGGTGAGTGCACGTGGTGCTTATTTTTCCGTTCTTGGGATATTTCACTTAGTAGAATGGGTTCCAGCACTATCCAGGAAAATGCAAGAGGTGCTATATCACCATTGTTTCTTATACCTGAATAGTACTCCATGGCATACATATACCGCATTTTATTAATCCACTGATTTATTGATGGGCACTTTGGTTGTTTCCACATCTTTGCAATTGTGAACTATGCTGCTATAAACATTTGAGTGCAGATATCTTTTTTATAGAATATCTTTTGTTCTTTTGGGTAGATGCCCAGTAATGGAATTGCTGGATCAAATGGTAGATCTACTTGTATCTCTTTAAGGTATCTCCTTATTGCTTTCCACAGAGGTTGTACTAGTTTGCAGTCCCACCAGCAGTGTAGGAGTGTTCCTATCTCTCCACATCCATGCCAATATTTATTGTTTTGGGACTTTTTGATAAAGGCCATTCTCGCTGGAGATAACTGATATCTCATTGTGGTTTTGATTTGCATTTCCCTGATGATTAGAGATGTTGAGCATTTTTTCATGTTTGTTGGCCATTATTCTGTCTTCTTTTGAAAAGTTTCTGTTCTTGTCCTTTTCCCACTTTTTGACTGAGTTGTTCGATTTTTCTTTGCTGATTTTCCTGAGTTCTAAATAGATTCTGGTTATTAATCAGGCCTTTATTGGATATGTAGATTGTGAAAATTTTCTCCCATTCTGTAGGTTGTCTGTTTGCTCTCCTGACAGTTTCTTTGGCTGTACAGAAGCTTTTTAATTTGATCAGGTCCCATTTATTTATTTTTGTTGATACTGTGATTGCTTTTGGGGTCTTCTTCATAAATTCTTTGCCTAGGCTAATGTCTAGAAGAGTATTTCCAACGTTTTCCTCTAGACTTCTAATAGTTTCACACCTTAGGTTTAAGTCTGTTACTCAGCGTGAGTTAATTTTTGTGAGGGGTGAAAGGTGTGGATCTTGTCTGAAACAATTTTTAATTAATAATTTTGTTACATTGAAAGTTGTAGAATGATAGAGGTATTTTTCTTAAATCTGTCATGTTCTCTGCACTTATTGACTGCTATTCTTCTACAGAAAAAGTTTTCTCTCATCAACCAGGAATAGACCACGTTTGTCTTGGTATCCCAAAGGCAAGACAAATGCCTAATTTTTAAATTTTTTTTAATGACCTTTTTCATGGTGTAAGGAGTTGTTTAATACTTCCAGTGGTGGGAAATGAGTTGTAGATTGAGTATCCCATATCTGAAATACTTGGAAGCAGAAGTGTTTCAGATTTCAGATTTTTTTGGATTTGGAATATATATCTATATATCTATATATGCATAATGAGTTATCTTGAGAATGGGACTGACATGTTTTATGTTTCATATATACCTTGTTTCATGTTTCATATATACCTTACACACATAACCTGAATGTAATTTTATACAATACTTTTAAGTAATTTTGTACATGACATTAAGTTTTGACTGTAACCTGTCACATGAGGTCAAGTGTGGAATTTCCATTTGTGACATCAGTTCAGCACTCAGACAATTTTGGAGCATTTTTCTTGGAAGGAATTAAAGATAAATTTTTTGGAGGATATCAGATTTTTGATTTTGGGATGCTCGACCTATATTTTTAAAAATGTTGCTTGTAAATAAAATAAAACTGCTCTTTTGTTTTCAGAGATAGGATAGTCTTCATGAATTTCTACTCTTTTCAGATCTTATATGTTTGGTTGATGTATCTGAGGAACCTCCCATTTTTACTTTATTCTTCAGAAATAATTATATCACTTAAAATTGATAGGAAAGACCCATCCTTTTTCCATTCTTTTTATCATTTCAAATAAAGAATGATGGTAAGAGATTATTATTATATAGAGATGTAGAGTACTTTAAATAATCTATTTTCTAATATATTATTCAATTTGGATTAAGAGAGTACGATTTTTATAGGCACTGCTGATCAGAAGGATTGATTTAATTAATAAAGACAAAAGATTTATTGAAATTCTCTGAATGTTGTGGCAATTAAGTAAAATTTGAAGAAACAGTCTGGAATTATGTCATTTACCCACTACGCTTGGAATATATGTCACTATACTAGGCATGGTGGTATTCTCTGCTTTGACAATGAAGGCAATAGATTAATCCACTACTTTTCAATACTTTTCTTTGTTTATTTTTCTTTTTTTTTATCATTTTTTTTGTTGGAGTTGGGGATCTCACTATGTTTCCCAGGTTGGTCTTAAACTCCTGATGTTAAGCAATCCTCCTTCCTCAGCCTCCCAAGTAGCTGGGATTACAGGTGGAGCCACTGTGCCCAGCTCCTTTTTTTTCTGTTGAAATTTTCATGAAAATTTACTCAAGCTATTCTGGAATATATTCACTTTGAAATGGTTTATTGTGTATAGAATTTTCTTGTATCAATTTTATTGGATTATTTCATATAGCAATCTTTGAAGCTTGTTAATATCGTTGGAAATAATTCCCTATGGGGATGCTGATTTAGTTGTACTTATAAACTTGTGAGTAATAAAACTAATGGTTATTTTATATCATTTCACTTTTCAATATAATTCTTTATATATTGCTTATGCTTTAAAATTATGGTAAAACCTATATTTTAATACATTAACCAGAAAAGCACAAGTATTACTGTATTTCAATTTTTTAAAATCTTAATTATTTTATTTTGTCTTTTAATAAATATTCTTCTGAGAAAGCATTCCACAGGCTTGACCGTATTGTTAAAAGAGTCTGTGGTACTAAAATGTTTGAGAGCCCCTTAACAAAATGGTTGAAGCTTGATATGATTTCACCTGTTTCAGCTTGCTGGCAGCTAGCTCTTTCAATAATGACTCCATTCACATTGTCTAGCTAAGTTTTAGTAATTTAGTTAATAAGAGATAGTCCCAGCCAGTGGGGCACAGTGGCTCATACCTGTAATCCTGGCACTTTGGGAGGCTGGAACAAGAGGATTGCTTTAGGCCAGGAGTTTGAGATCTGCCTGGGCAACAGCAAGACCCGCTCTCTATAAAAAATAAAAAATTAACTGGGCATGGTGGTGTGTGTAGTAGCACGCTTCAGCTACTTGGGGGAGCATAGAGTCTGAAGCATGAGGAGAATGGCTTGAGCCCAGGAGTTAGAGGTTATAGTGAGCTGTGATGACACCAATGCACTCTAACCTGCGCAACAGAGCAAGACTCTGTGTCCAAGAAAAAAAAAAAAAAAGAGAGATAGTCCCTTATACATATAAAGTCTACTGGGTAGATACAAATAAGTAAATAGGAACTTAAAACAAGGAAGGTAAAGCTTATGTGGAGTAAGGACAGCATGCTAGGAAATAAATACTAGCCTGGTTTTGAGGTATTGAGTATAGTTCTTCTAAAGGAAATCATTTCTAAGCTGGACCTAAAAGATGATTAGCTAGAAAATGATTCATTGCCTGGAATATAAATAAATATTAGTGGAATGACTGAGGCAAGAAAAATATGGCTCATTTGAGAGTGTGAAGTAGAGTTTATATAGTGCACTCATCAATTTGTTTTGCAACAGATAGGTTTTTTAATGTGTAATCATTTCTGCAACTTTTATAAGTGCTTTATACCTGTTTAAATATTTGTATTAAGTGGAGGGTTTATATCTCAGCAATCAGTCACACAATTTGTTTGCACAATGTTTTATAGTAGCTGGTATGCAGAGATTTTATGCAGTTGCTTATTATGCATCTCTGTTATTTACTGTTCAGCTTTGAATATTTTTGCTGTTCAGAATATTGACTGTTACTGCATATGAGCCAGGATACAGAAAATATTCTCAATGATTTGGAAGTCTTTTTTTTTTTTCTTTTTAGCAAGTTTTAGTCAGCTTATTAAAAAAAGTCATTGGATAATGTAGCCATGGTATTTCACTATTAATCAGCTGCTAACATTAGATGACATTTTAATTTTTCTTTTTTAGTTTCTGGTTCATATTTATTGTTCTAACCCTTTTGGATTGAGATACATACGTACAGGACATGTTTTAGTGAGGAACTGGTACTGCTATTTGTAAATGCATGGACACCTCAGTAGTTGTGGGTTTTCCCCTTAAATTATTTGTTATGTAGTTTTAAAAGAATATTTTGTGAAATAAAATTATATATTTTCTGTCACTCTTCATTTAAGCCCTCCCCATTAGTTAATAAGAAATTTACTAATGTGACTTATAAAATAAGGTAGTTATTTGTACACTGGCTGAATTATATTTATTAGACTTATTCTGTTAATTAATTGGTATTTTGTACAAAGGTGTGTAGTTTAAGTGGGCCTTATAGTTTTTTATTTAAATTGGTCTTTTTTGAAATATAACATTGATCTTTCAATAACATAATCTTGTCTTTCTTTACCCATATTTGTTTCTAAATTTATGTATATCAAAAAGTTTTAACCCTGTAATAATTCTCTATATTTGAAGGCATTTTCATGGGATATGTAACGTAGCTAATAATAAAAATAGTGCTTGTTAGAATGACTTTTATAAGTTTAGGGAAGTTCATTTAAAAGAAACAAACAAAACAAGTTGATTGCATATTTTTGTTTTTAAAACAATGTTTTTCAAACCAATTTACCTGTGAGTGTCACTATTATACTCAAGAAAACAAATTTCTTTTAGCCTTTTTTTAAGAGAGACATCTTTTTAGATGAGAGTATTATAAAAATATTCTGGACAACAGAATCCAAGAAGAAACCAGAGCTGTAGCCACCTCCTGGGATATGTTTTAAAATATTTTAATATGTACATGATGGAATAACACTGCAAAATGAATTAAGGAGAAAATGTAGTTTCGTTGACTGGGTGACATGCAGTTCTGTCTTGTGTGGGACCTATTCAGAAAAGACATGAAATGATGCCATTAAATAGAGTTGTGAAACTTCTAGTTCAGCAGCTGCATTTAGTTTGTTTTTCAATTTATCATTCCTATTCTTGTTTATTAGCTATGACTCTGAGTCTGGAATTAAAACGAATATTTTAGTGGCAGCATTTATGATTTGTTTGGAAGTGCCAGATTGGTCCCCATGCTTAGATCTGGGCAGATTCAGTATGGGTGGCGTAAATCTGTTGCTTTCAATTATTTAGAAGCAAAAGGAGTAACATTTTTTAGGAAACCTTTTTTTTAATCAATAAACTTTATTTTTTAGAGCACTTTTAGGTTCACAGCAAAATAGAGGGAAAAGTACAGAGTTTTGATTTACCCACTTTCCCCACTCACGCACAACTTCCTTATCGACATCTCACACCACAATTCTACCTTGTTAAAAAAAAAATGGATGAACATACATTGATACATCTCTATCACCCAACATCCACAGTTTACATTAGGATTCACTCATGGTATTGTATATTCTATAAGTTTTAACAAATGTATAATGATGTTTATCTACCATTATGGTATCATACAGAGTCATTCACTGCCCTAAATGGTTTTCATCAGATTTGGGCTCAAGCCACCCTTCTGCCTCAGTGTCCTGAGTAATTGAGACTGTAGGTGCATCCCATCATGCCCGGCTAATTTTTAAAAATTTTTGTAGAGATGGGTCTCATGATGTTGCCCAGGCTGATCTTGAACTCCTGGTCTCAAATGATCCTCCTGCTTTGAGCTCCCAAAGTGGTAGGATTATAGGTGTGAGCTACCACACCTGTTGGATCATACCTACTCTGTATGTTTATTTCCACTTTAAGATACTAAAATATTTTGTAAGAAATATTAAATTTTAATGTACTTCCATCTTCAACAGCATCCTTGTCACCCTTAATATATTGTTGAAAAATGTTACATCCTGGCACTATTTTACTGCTTCAACGTTATCTGCCACATTTTTCATCCATTAGCTAGCCGTGCTAGGTCTCTTTCAGCTTCTTAAACATGTTGCATCGTTTGTCCTCTGCCTGGAATCCTCTTTTGCCTGGCTAACTCTTATCACTTGAGCCCTATCTTAAATATCAGTCAAGAAGTCTTCCCTGACACTACATAAAATGTCATGTCCTCCTTCCCCCTCACTTTGCAACTTAATTGGGCAAGTTAGTTAATCAGCTTGGGCCACTCTCAATGCCTCAGTTTCCTCATCAATAAAATGGGAACTAATAATTGTATCTAAAATAATTCCTAACATGTAGTGTAACCTCAGTAAACATTTTTTGTTGATATTTTTATTATTGTTAACCTACTTTATTCTAGTATTTAAATTATTTACACCCATCAGAATATTCTTTCAATTTGTTCTTTGTTAGAGGTGAGTTTTATTTTGTCTCCAAGTATTAGCCCCGTAACTTTCATATAGTTGATACTGAGTAAATGTACGTTGAATAATTATTATTACTTCCATTGGATTTTTCATAAGTAGAATCATGGAGAAGCTATAGCAGGGCATAGATAAGACATTTATTCAGTATAATTATTTGTTGAAAAAACCAACTTATTTCTAAATTGTAGTTTGAATAAGATTGTCTCTCTACTGTGAGAGTGACCCATGGGGGCAAATTATATTAAATTGAGATGTATATCACAGATTATTATTGGAATATATAGTAGATATTAATTAAAAATATCCTGTGGAAATTACATTTTTGTGTGTGTAACAAGAACAGTACATCAGTATGTATTAATATTATTTTATCGCCGTGGACAATAAAAAAGATAAATATTTTTTATTTATCATATTGGCAATTAGACACATAAGTAATCCTCAGCTCTCAACAATAAGCCTGACAGTTCTAAAACAGACTTACTGTCTTTAATGCAGTAAATAATTGATTGGCTTTCCAAAGGCGTTAATTCTGCCAGCTGAGCAGCTGAGAACTGTGAAGTGCAACACATCTACATTTTAAATAATTACCTCTCCTTGGCAGGGAAATTGCTTTTCCATCCATTAATAAGAGGAAAATGAATGTTGAGTCTCTAGTAAAAGAGATTAAACATGTATCCCTTTGGATGCTTGACTGCATCTCTAACAGACTTGAAATTCTTCTGGTTACTTAAATGCTGTATATTAAAAGGTGATTGTGGTCTTGGGTTAATCGTTAAAGAAGTTTAAATTAGGTTTTTTTTTTTTTTTTGGCATAAAAGTTGTTCCCATTGATTCCAGCAAGTGGTCAGAAAAATGCCTTGTCTTGATTTTTTAAACATCTATAATGCTTCACAGATTTACAGAATAGTATAGTTTGAGATTTTTCAGCTGGCAGCTTCTGTTTTATCACTACCAGACACCTATACTATATCACTAACAATGCAAAGACAGCCTGAAGAATCTGTTTCCTTTTTTGTCCTCAGAAGAGGGTATTTCCATAATAATTTTATATCTTTTCTTGTTTCATCATCTTATAAAGTGTTGTTTTTTACTCATAATTGGAGTTTGAGGTTGCAGTGAGCTATGATCATGCCACTGCCCTCATGCCTGGGCAACAAAGCAAGACTTTGTCTCCAAAAAAATAAAAAATAAATGAAAGAAAGAAAAAATGAAAACAATTTAGATTAATATCCTTTTGACCTTGGGACACAAAAATATTTCTTAGATAGGATACCAGAATGCAAAATTTTCATTAAAATGGAAAACCTTTTGGGAAGATATTGTTAAAAAAAAATGAAAAGGCATGCCACAGACTGGGAGAAAATTTCTGATCGATAGATAAAAAGACAATACAATTTAAAATGAGAAAGAAAATTTGAAAAATCATACCACTAAGGAAAATATTCAAATAGCCAATAAGCACATGAAAAACTGATCAACTTCACTGACCATCAAAGAATATGG
Organism: Cheirogaleus medius; assembly: GCA_008086735.1. NCBI lineage: Eukaryota > Metazoa > Chordata > Mammalia > Primates > Cheirogaleidae > Cheirogaleus > Cheirogaleus medius. The sequence continues at coordinate 27,242,382 of VBSM01003215.1, read as the reverse complement.
CAAATTAAAACTGTGAGAAATGCCCATTGAAATGATTAAAAAGACGGACAGTATCAAGTGCTGGTGAGGTTATGGAGCTTCTGCGAGTGTAAAATGATATAGCTACTTTGGAAAATAGCTTCTCAGTTTCTTATAAAATTAACATATGATCTTGTAATTCCACTCATAAATATTCACCCAAGACAACTAAAAACATATATTCACACAGGGACTAGTGCTTGAATGCTCACAGCAGTTTTTTCTTTCTTAGCAGTTTGAGTCACAATATTCAAAAACTAGAAACAACTGAAGAATGGGTAAATAAATTATGGTATGTACTTAAAATGGAACACCAGTTAGTAATGTAAATAAATGAATGTGAGTTAACTGTTACTTGCAGCAAGTGGGCTCAGAAAGTATTGTGTGATTCCATTTGCATTAAATTCTAAAACAGGCAATATTAATTTGTAATGGCAGAAAGTCTATCACTGGTTGTTGAGGTGGATGGGGAGGGGATGACCTGCAAATTCATACAAGGGAACTCTTTTGGATGTTCTCTCTTGCTTATGGTAGTACATAGATGTATATATTTGTCAGACTGATCAAACTGTACACTTAAAATGAATACGTTTACTGTGTGTAAATTATATATTAATTAAAGGTTATCCTATCTATCTAGGATTACAGGCATGAGCCGGGTGTGGTGGCTCATGCCTGTAATCCTAGCACTCTGGGAGGCCAAGGCAGGAGGATTGCATGAGCTCAGGAGTTTGAGACTAGCCTGAGCAAGAGTGAGACCCCCATCTCTACTACAAATAGAAAAATTAGCCAGGCGTTGTGGTGTGTGCCTATAATCCCAGCTACTCGGGAGGCTGAGGCAGGAGGATCACTTTAGCCTAGGAGTTGAGGGTTGCTGTGAGCTAGGTTGATGCCAACACACTCTACTCAGGGCAACGGAGTAAGACTCCATCTCAAAAAAAAAAAAAAAAGAAAGTTTTAAAAAGTATCCTGGCATCTGACAAATATACTCATCCACTGGGAAAAATAAGAATGCACAGCCATTTTCCTAAATACTTGATAAATAAATCTATTGAAGATAATGAACATTAGAATGCTTAATAAGAAAACCCTTTGAATATGGCCAAAGATGACTTCACAAGCCTGAACATTTCATGATTCAAAGAGAAAGAAAATAAATATTTACATAATGATGTTAAGACACTTCTAACGGCTAAAAACACAGGATAGGTAAGTTAGAAAAATTAAGGGAGCTAGAAAAGCAGTTGTTAAGTTTATAATAGGGTTTTCCACATGGAACAAATAAGAGCGATATCATGGGTTTTGTTCTAGTTTATGTTGGTTATGGATATATAAAACTTCAGTCAGGTATCAAATTATCTCCTTTGGTAGTGTTTTCTTCAATACTTCTAACAGGGTTTTATGTGGTACGTTTGATAGAGATTAATTATATTCTGGGCTACTAACATGGAAGATACCTTCATGAGTTTGATTATCATTACCTTTAAGCAGCTTAAGAAATGTGCTGCTATAAGCTGCTTAAGAAGTTGATGCTGCGCATGGGGACTTTGAGACCATTGTTTTCCAGTACTCATAGTCACCTTAAAAGTTTTATTAATCAGACTTTAATAGGCCATGATATTATTATGGTTTCATGTCCTCTAAGGAGTTTAATGCTTTCTGTCAGTACTAAGATTCTATTTCTTTGCTTTTGTGTACAAATTTGGCTATTAACTCTTTTACATAATTAATTTGTAAGTTTCCGTCTATACAGGATTTTTAAGGTTAATTTATCATTATTTTTTTAATTTCAAAATTTTTATGGGGGTAAAAATGTTTAGGTTACATATATTGCATTTGCACTGCCTAAGTCGGAGCTACAAGCATGCCCATCCCAGACTATGCACACCACTCCCATTAGTTTCTATACAGGTATTGATTGGAAAGTATTACATTCATAAGAATCAATGCCAAAGTATAAAATTCTTTTATGAGTTATATCATCTGAATTCCTGTAACGATTTCAGTTTCATCCAGCATATCAGTGTTTATGGCTCTTTTTGGAATAGAGTGTGAATAGCTAGTAATTTGTATTTTGATTCACATATGTGCACATGATAAAAAACCATACAATTAGATAGGTGTTATAAATAGGATATGGCAAAGAAGACAAACCTACTCGCATTTCTAAGATTTTATAGCGTATGCTCAGTGGAGGTTTGCTACTCTTTAATTTTGCTTTTTGGGCTAACCAGCTGACGCCCAGTTGAAAAGACTTATGTTCTTGTGAGGCCACAAAAGCCTTAATGTTCAGTCTCCAGCTACTTCAGATTTTGGAGAACGCTGTGTACCATCAGCAGCTTCAGTCCCCACCCTCTAATGCTAATGCTCATCTATCAAAGTTGAGGCTAAGAGTGAGGGAAAGGAAGCTTCCAGATAAACACACAGCAGTGCCTAAACAGCTAATCACTCTAGGCTTCCGCTTCCAGGACCTATAATTAGAAGTTCTTCATTTTCCTTGTATTCCCAGATGACGCAAATGCTTTTTGTGGCTTGGCACCTCATTTGGGGCGTGGGTTTAGTTTATGGCCAGGCCAGAGTCTGGTTTAGTCTTCTGATGCTGCATAAATAGTTCTCAAGCCACAGTCTACTCTGTACGAGTTTTTCCTTTTATGTATATGTGCTTTTTAACTTGTTTTCGAGAAAAAAACAACTTGTTATTTCCCCAACAGAAAAAAAAATGTGCAAAAGAGGAAATTATAAATTAAAAGAAAGCGCATGATTATGCAGTCCTACACGAGATATTTCTTCCTTTCCTCTCCACTCTTGAATTTTTATGTTATGTTAAAAGTTTTCTGAAAAAAGTAAATTCATTGGTGGATTATCCAAGCCACATTTGCATGGAGTAGTAGGGAAAAAAAATGTTTGAGATAGGATACAGAGAAGATAAGGTATAATTTTTCACTGGGCATATCCTTAAAAAATTTGAAATGGTTTTACGTAGTAACTAAACAGATTAATGCCAGTTTGAAAAGCTAGTATATATTCAAAAGTATACAATAATAGTCTTTATTTGGCAAATGAGGACTTTTATTTTAATATTTATTCTATGTAAAACATTGATATACAAAATGTAGTAAGTTTATCTATAGTATGTGAGGAATACATAGGTGCAAGTTCATCCTATTTCCTGACAGAATGATATTTCTATTGAATTCTTGGTCAAGTGCAGAAAACCATTTTGTTGTGGGAAAGTGGAATCAAAAGATAGTATTGGAGTTGTGATAATTCAAACTTACTATAACTCTGCAAAAAAATGGGAGAAGTGAAAAAATAATGTCCACAGAAGGACACCAAAGCATTCATGCCCAACCTTAGAGATTTATTGTTTGAATGAAAATAATAATAAGCAAAGAATATAAATTGTGTCAATGACCTCATGACCATAGCTAGGCGTATAATGGGAGGTAAGGTTATATGTACAGTTTTAGGTTTAATAAAAAGTTATTGCATTATTTATAATAAACGGCACTTTTCATCATCAAAAATGTATTCTTTTGGGAATAGCTAGAACAGTGGGCATCTAGTATGTTATTTTACTCTAATTTAGTGACTAGAGCTATACCGTAGATTAGCCAAAGAAATAGCAAACTGAAGTATACCTCCTCTTTTCTTTTAAATGAATTTATCTTCCCATGGATGCTTAATATTCTTTCATCCCTTTTTTTTCAAGAAAAAATATTGGTTTAAAAGTTTCCAGGGTGGATGGGCAAGATGGGGGAGTAGAAGCAGCCCTGTGCATGCCACTCTTAAGGAGAGGATCGAAAATTACAGGTGGATGCCCATCTATGGATGGGCATTCTTGGAACAAACATTGTAAATCACTGGAGAAATGGGGCGCATTGAGAGTGAAGAAGAAGGTGACAGGGCGATCCATTCTTATGAGATTGGAACGTACCCCGGGGAGGCATCCACACATGGGGAAGGATAGAAGGAGAAAGCCCTGGGGCTCCTCACTCCCCCCACTGCATGCACTGCTGCCTAAGCTGTGAGGGGGTCCCCACCACCACCTCAGGCCTCTGGTCTGATCAGTGAGTTGTTTGGAGTCTGCATAGCACTGGCGAGTGGGTGCATCAGGGACCTGGTGGCTTCCGTTCTGGGTTACTGCAGCTGACTCCATTCTGAACTCTCAGGTCTGAGGCACACATAGCTTGGCCTTGCTGAAGCCATCTATGTGTTGCCCCCCTGCTAGTCTGGGGAAGGAGCAGCAAAGTGATCGCTCTCCTATGCCAGGACCTGTGACTGGGAGGCCACCACCCATCTCCCCAAATAGGGGATTTTAGCATAGGGCACCACAGTTGCCACCTGGAAGCCTTATGGTGACTACCTCTGCAGCACCTGTGCAGGGGGAGAGCCTTGGCTGCCTGGTGGCTGGGGCCCTACAGTCCTATCCCAGCAACCCACACGCTGCCACCAGCCCTGGAAGCTGCACTTCTACGGTTCCTTGGCTGCTGTCCATCTCCATGGCCCTGCCCATGCAGCTCCTGCTCCTGCTCCCGCTGCCCCTAGGCCTGTGGCTCCACCTCTGAGGCTCCAGTGCTGCCCCTAGGCCTTGAGACACCTCCTCCTGCACTCCCTTTGGGCCCTGAGGCTCTCTCTCTGAGCTATCACTGTTGCTAGGCCAGCAGCTCCAACCCCAGAGGCTCTAGCTTTGCTGCTGGGCCTGTGGCTCCTCCCCCAAAGATCCTTTACTGCTTCAGGGCCCCACAGCTCCGCCCCTTAGGCTCCAGCCTTTCCACCAGCTCCTGGCCTGGATCCAAGTCTCCCACTGGCTGCCTGGCAGGACCTGCCCCTGCGTCCAACACTCCCACAGGGACCCACTAGCCTCAAGCCACCATTGCACCAGACCTTGTTCAAGCAAACGCCCACAGCCCAGAGGCCCACAACCACTGCCTAGATAGCCTTACCCAGCTGCCACTATCACCTCTGTGGGGACACCCAGGCAGTACAATCGCTGCAAAGCCAGACTCCATGGAGAAGGTCTTGCCAGCCTCCAACCTGAACTTCCAATGGTGGCCTGGGGAATACACCACCACTCTGTATGAAGATCATCCAGCCTTAGCTTGAACTGTGACAAGCACAGGGGAATGGGACTAAACAGAACAGCTGCATTACAGGTTCCCAGTGTGTCTGCCCCTACCCTGTTGGGTCAGTCATCCACAAAAGCACCATGTAGGGAGATCCTTCCTTCCTTCTCACTAAGTAGTAGGAGAGTTCCTAGGAAAGGAGAACAGATGTGCTACAAACCTATCAACTCAGAGCTGAGAGAGGAGGATTCAGTTGAGAAGAAACCAGCAAAAGAACTCTGGCAACATGAAAAACAAAACAATTCGATACTTACAAGGAATCACAACCAAAAAGAAATTGTCAAAGTGTTAGAAATGGAATTCAAGGGGGGGAGGGCAAAGGTAACATACGTAACCTACGTAACCTGACGCCTGTAATCCTAGCCCTCTGGGAGACAGAGGCGGGTCGATCGTTTGAGCTCAGGAGTTCGAGACCAGCCTGAGCATCAGCGAGACCCCATCTCTACTAAAATAGAAAGAAATTAATTGGACAACTAAAAGTATATAGAAAAACTTAGCCGATCATGGTGGTGCATTCCTGTAGTCCCAGGTACTCGGGAGGTTGAGGCAGGAGGATCACTGGAGCCCAGGAGTTTGAGGTTGCTGTGAGCTAGGCTGACACCAGGGCACTGTAGCCCAGGCAACAGAGTGAGACTCTGTCTGAAAAAAAAAAAAGAAGATGGAAAATGGTGAACAAATATGGAGAAATGCTCAATATAACTAATCATCAGGGAAATGCAGATTAAAACCACAATGAGATATCACCTTACCCTTATCAGAATGTTTATTATTAAAAAGCCAAAAAAAAATGGATGCTAGCATGGATGCAGAGTGAAAGGAACACCTATATACTGTTGGTGGGGCTGCAAATTAGTACAGCTTCTGTGGAAAGCAGTATGGAGATTCCTCAAAGAAAAAAATGGATACTTACCATTTGACCCAGCAATCCCTCTACTGTATATCTACCTAAAGGAAAAGAAGTCAATTTATCAAAAAGACACTTGCACTCAAATGTTTATTGCTGCACAATTCACAATTGCAAAGATGTGGAATCAACCCAAGTGCCCATCAATTCATGAGTGGATTAAGAAAATGTGGTATGCATGCAGAAGATTGAAAATGGATCCCCACCTCTCACCTCTCACAAAAATCAACTCAAAGTGGATACCAGACTTAAACTTAAGGCATAAAACCTTAAGAATTCTGGAACATAATGTCGGGAAGACTCCTTAGACACTGGCCTAGGCAAATAATTTATGAAGAAGACCCCCAAAGCAATCACAGTAGCAACAAAAATAAACAAATGGGACCTGATCAAATTAAAAAGCTTCTACATAGCCAAGGAAACTATTATTAGAGCAAATAGACAAAATGGGAGAAAATATTTGCTTTCTACACATCTGATAAAGGGCTGATAACAAGAATCTATATAGAACTTAAGAAAATCAACAAGAAAAAATCAAACAACCCCATCAATAAATGGGCAAAGGATATGAACAGAAACTTTTCCAAAGAAGACAGAATAATGGCCAGCAAACATAAAAAAGTGCTCACCGTCTCTAATCATTAGGGAAATACAAATCAAAACTGCAATGATATATCACCTAACTCCAGTGAGAATGGCCTTTATCAAAAAGTCCCAAAACAACAAATGCTGGCATGGATGTGGAGAGATTGGAACACTCTTACACTGCTGGTGGGACTTAAATTAGTGCAACCTCTGTGGAAAGTAATTTGGAAATAATTCAAAGAGCTAAAGATAGAAATAGCATTTGATCCAGTAATTACACTACAAGGAATCCAAAGGAAAAAAAGACATTCTGTAATAAAGACATTTGCACTTGAATGTTTATAGCAGCACAATTCACAATTGCAAAGATGTGGAAACAACCCAAGTGCTCATCAATACATGAGTGGATTAATAAAATGTGGTATATGCATACCATGGAATACTACTCAACTACAAAAAACGATGGTGATCTAGCACCTCTTATATTATCCTGGATAGAGATTGAGCCCATCCTTTGAGGTGAAGTATCACAAGAATGGAAAAACATCTACCACATGTACTCGCCATCAAATTGGTACTAACTGATCAACACTAAGGTGTTCACATGGTAGTAATACTCATTGGGTGCCAGTCAGGTGAGGGGGTTGGGGAGGCAAACCCACAACTAATGGAAGCGGACCACACTTTGGGGAAGGACACACTTGTAGCTCTGACTTGGGTGAGGTAAACGCATTACATCTAACCAGAATGTTTGTACCCCTATAATATTCTGAATTTAAAAAAAAGAAAAAATGTGGTATGTATATACCATGGAGTACTACTCAGCCATAAAAGGAAATTATGTGTTTTGCAGCAACTTAGCTGGAATTGGAGACCATTATCCTAAGTGAAGTATCTCAGGAATGGAAAAACAAGCACTGCATGTATTCTCTCATATTTGGGACCTAATTGCTGGGCACACACAGGCCCAAAGAGATGTAAAGGTGATAGCAAACCAAGGCGGGAGTAGAGGGGATGTAAAAACCTACTTATCGGGTACAATGAACACTATTTGGTTGATGGGCATGCTAAAGCCCCAACTAAAGCATTATAAAAGGTATCCAAGTAACAAATACATTTGTACCCCTTTAATATTTTGGAAAAAATAAGTTTACTAATGTGATTCCACTTCTGGGAATAGCAGAGTAAGCTAACAAACCACCCTTCCTAAGGAAAACAATTATGAAATCTGGAGAAAATGCAAGTGAACAGACACACAGAGGTATGTGTATTATAATCTCTAGAACAACCAGTGAAAACTAAATTTAAAGATATATGGCACAAAAGCTCATAGATAAATTAAAAATTGAATGTGAAATATAAGTAACCCCAAAATACCAAGAAAGTATGAAAAGAGAAATAAACAGACAACAAAATTACAAGGAGACAAGCAGAAAAATAAAAATCAATAAAATGGTAAACATAAATCCAACCCTATCAGTAAGTATACTAATGTGAATGAACTATAAACACTAATTGGATGTCTGTGATTGGATTAAGAAAGAAAAATATTGGGGCAAGGGGAGAGCAAGCAAGCAGCCAACTATTATCTAAAAGAAGCCCATTTTAAATACAGTTATATCAATGCATATAGAGTAAAAGGAAGGGAAAGCATATCATGCATACACCCATTAAAACAAGGCTGGAGTGGTGAAATTAATATCAGAAAATAGTAGACTTCATAGGAAGAAAATAACCAGGGTTAAATCATGTTAAAAGGGTAAATTCACCAGGTAATCATAATAATCACAAATGTATATGAACCTTGCCATAAAATTTAAGAAGCTGATATAACTGAGGGAAAATTAACATATCCACAATTATACTTCCAAATTGTAATTTCCACTCAGTGAACTAGTAATCAATCAGTAAGGATATTGAAGATGCAAACAACATTATCAATTAATTTTAATTAATGAACATTCATAGAACATTTCAGGTGTTCAAGTATATATGGAACAGTTACCAAGGTGTATCATATTCTGAAACATAAAACAAACTTTAAAAAACTTATATCTTGTCATAATGAAATTATACTAGCAATAATATCTGAAAGATATCTGGAAAATACCCAAATATTTGGAAACTAAACACACCTTTGAATAATCTATGAGTAAAAGAGGACGTCTCTAGGAAACATTTAGAACTGAATATAAATGAAAACACAGCTTATCAAAATCTGTTAAGTTTAGCTAAGCTAGGCTTAGAGGGAAATTTATACCAGTATATCCCTACTCTACAAAAAAAGGAAGTTCCAGAAATTATAATCTAAGATGATACCTTTATAAACTTGAAAAAAGGAAGTAAAACCTGAAACAAGGAGAATAAAGGAAATAGTAATAAGAACAGAAATCAATAAAATTGAAAAGAGAAAAACAGAAAATTATGAAAGTAAAATAGGTTAACTTATTGATCCAGCCAGACCGATCAGGAGAAAAGGAATACACAAATCACCAATATCCTGAATGCGAACTTGGACATCGTTAACGTCCGTACAGATATTAAAAAGAGCCAATTCCTTGAACTATAGAAAGTAATTCATCAAAAGAGATTTTAATTTTAAAAATTAACAAAATTTAAATTAAAAAATTGTAATGGTAACTGGGCATGGTAGCTCATAGCTATAATTCTAGCACTTTGGGACGCCAAGGCAGGAGCATCACCTGAGGCTGGGAGTTTGAGACCAACCTAGGCAACATAGCAAGACCCCGTCTTTACAAAAATTTCAAAAAGTTGGTGACTGTGGAGGCATGGGCCTATAGTCCAGCTACTCAGGAGGTTGAGGTGGGAAGATCACTTAAGCTCAGGAGTTTGAGGTTGCAGTGAGCTGTGATCACACCATTACACTCTAGCCTGGGCAATAGAGTGAGACTCTGCCTAAAAAAAAATAAAAAATTGTAATGCTAGTTAAAAACCTTCAAAATAGACCCAAGTAGGCCAGGCATGGTGGCTCACACCTGGAATCCCAGCACTTTGGGAGGCTAAGGCAAGAGGATTGCTTGAGGCCAGGGGTTCAAGACCAGCCTGAGCAAGAGTTAAGATCCTGAGCAAGAGCGTGACTCTGAGCAAGAGGAGGACCCTGTCTCTACTTAAAAAATAAAAAAAAATTAGGCATGGTGTTGCACGCCTCTAGTCCCAGCTACTTAGGAGGCTGAGAAAGGAGGGTCTCTTGAGCCCAGGAGTTTGAGGTTATAGTGAATTATGATGACACCACTGCTCTCTAGCCAGGGCAACAGAGCCATACCCTTATCTCAAAACAACAACAACAAAAAACCCCCAGATATTTTAACTGATGAATTCTACCAAACATTTAAGGGAGATAAACAATTTCACAAAGTTTTTTCTAGGAAATAACAGAGTAAGAAACATTTCACAGTTCATTCTTTGATATCTCCATTACTCTGATGCCGACACCAGACAAACACATTATTAGAAAGCTATAAACCAATATTTTTCAGGATCTCGGACGTGAAAATTTTCAAAATATTAGCAAATTGAATCCAGCAGCATATACAAGATTTTGACCAAATGGGGCTTGTTTTAGGAATGTAAAGCTTGTTCGACAATTGATAATCAATCATTGTTAAAATTTACAATATTAATTGATTAAGGAAGATAAACCACATAATCAATCAATATATGCAGAAAAGCACTTGAAAAATCTAACATTCTTTCATTATAAAAACTCTCAGCATATTTCCTAAAGGGCTTTTGTAAAAAAGCTACAAATAATGTCATATTTAAAGATTGAATGCTTTCATCCTAAGACATGGAAAAGGCATGGCTATCTCTTCTCACCATGCCTGTTTGCCTCAGCATGTGCATTAAGTAAAGAAAAAGGAAGAAAAGGCATGTAGATTGGAAAGGAAGAAGTCATATTGGGTCTATTCCTATACTACATGATTGTCATCAAAGCAAATTCATGTACTCTGCAAAAAAACTCCTAGAATTTGGAGGAAACACACAAAGTTAATGCAGAAAAATATAAATTTTATCTCTGTATACTAGCAAGGAAAATTGATAATTGAAATTTTAAAAACATTACTATTAATAATAAATCTAAGAAAATAAATTCAGAATCTTTGTACTCAACAATAAGAAAAAGAAGTCAAAATAAATCTAAATCATGAAATGTGCTGCATTCATGGATTAGAAGACTTAGTATTAAGATATCAATTATCCCCAAATTGATTTATATGATTAACACAATTCCCCCCAAATTCCTGAATGAGAATAGCTGAAATAATGTTACAAAGCCCAGAAAAGTAGACTCACTTTACCTGATGTCAAGATTTTCTATAAAGTTGCAGTAATCAAGAGTATGATATTAGTGAATGTATATACACAGAAATTGATGGAATAGAATAGAGCATCCAAAGCAGGCCTACAGAAATAATGGTCAATTGATATTTGAGAAGTTGACAATGTTAATTCAATGAAGAAGGAACAGTTTCTTAAAGAAATCTTGCTGGAACAATTGAACATCTTGTGCAAAAATAGTTTACCTTGTGTACCTTTTGTGTAAGATCCTCACTATCTTTTGTGTAAGATCTGTGTATTTTATACAAAAGTAAATTCATGATAGACTGGATGATAGACTTAAGTGTAAAATATAAAACAGATGATAGACTTAAGTGTAAAACATAAAACTATGAATCTTTTACAAAAAAACAGAAAATCCTTATGACCTTCAGTTAGGCAAAGAATTCTTAGATATGACATCTCACCAAAATTAAGAACTTGCTCTGTGAAAGGCACTGTAGACAGTTTCGATAAATATCCTGCCTGGATAGAAACAAGTTTTAAACTGGTGAATTAAGTGGGGGATTTAGTAGTTTGATCAGTGGATAAAATGGAACTTAAAATTCAATTTTGAAGAAGTTGCAAAAAGAGGACGTATGTTTTAGTTTCATAGAGGTATGCCATTTTCCCACTCTTTTTTTTAAATAATAAAAATGATTCTCAATTGTATAAATTAAGTCATATAAAACTTCTCTCTGCTAGTCATATGGGAATGTATTATAATAATACCTGTACTTCTAGTATTTATTCTTTACTGGCATATTGATATGACATTAAGTTTGTTATTCGCAGGAAAATATTTTGTTTTGGAAAGTTTCTTATATCCTTGTAATTTTTTTCCTTTGATAATATTTTAAAATATATTGAATAGCTTTTGAAAATATTTCATCACATACATCATCATTTTCATTTTTACCCTTTGTTTTTTGTCTTCCAGGAATGCTTTTGGTCACAACAGACACCCTTGGCCATGATTTTCATGTCTTCCAAATTCTGACTCATCCTTGGTCCTCATCACAAAGTGCTGTCCACCATCTGTACACTCTTCACAGAGGAGAAACTGAAGCCAAAGTAAGCTGTGTATTTTTTCAGAAGGCCATTTCTTTGTGTAATATGACATCTACTCTAGTTGGTCATTTGTATCGCATTGGAACTTAATGTTAATGTGAGAAAATATTGTTCTTTGTGATAGTGTGGGTTAGATAACTAAGAAAAAAAGCCCATTTTGACCCAATAAATACATAAGCACTAGATGAACACCTTATTATCAAAAAATTCAACAAATTTTGATAAAACAGTAGTTCTGTTTATTCTGCTCCACCCAACCTAATTCCATTTCTTGCCCCAGAGAAAACCCCTGTCATGCATTTGATACCTGTCCCTCCATACATTTACTAGGCATTTGATTCTATATATGTAAATATGTACATACATACATACACACATATACATATAAACACACATATTCATATATACATAAAACAATTCAGTTTCATAATAGATATCAATATATGGATATTCTGGAGGCAGTTCACAATGGCTAAGGAGAGCCAATTATGCACATCTCTCCCCAACACTGTTTTCAGTGACTTCACATAGGTAGTGTGAAATCATCCATGGTGGGAATATTTAATCATGAAAATTGGCAGACACTACAAATAGTCTAGCAGTAGGGGAGAACTGATTTAGATAATAGAACAAATAAATGACAAAAGAAAATAGAGGGATGGTTATTGATTACAAGAGACTTAAGATACACATCAAGTAAATGCAACATGAGAACTTTGGACCTTGGTTTAATCAAAGTATTTCTGAGACAGTTGGAGTAAGACAATCATGAACTGGATATTATATTTATCAAGTGTTATTAATTTGCTGAGTGTGTAATTATAGTTTTATTTTTTAAAAATCTTTATGTCTTAGGCATATATCATGAAGTTTTTATAGGTAAAAAGGATATGCTATCTCTAATGTGCTTTAAAATATTCTGTCAAAACAAACAATGAAATAGAGTCAACCAGATTTGCACAGTGTTAATTATTGAAGCTGAGCGATGTCCCTGTAGTAGTTCATGATGGCATTCTCTATACTTTTGTGTATGTTTGGAAATTTCTGACAGAAAGAAAAAATGAAACAACACCCTTCACCAAAATTATGCTGTTTTACTTACTTTAGCTTTATAACATGATTTATTGTTTGTTTTCAAAAACTTTCCTGGCTATTGTGTTTTAGAGTGACTCTGTTGAATTATATAATGAATCCTGTGGAGATTTTTATTTGGATTACATTGATGTGACATTTTAATGCAGTCAGAGTGACATTTTTACATTATAGTTTTGCATCTGCGAATTACTGCATTTTAAAATTAGTCATTGCTGTGGTATGGCAAAACTATTGATTGTTTTGTATTGAATTTGTATCTTTCTGCATTGCCTACTTCTCTTGTGAGATTGAATAGTTTTTCTGTAAATTTTCTAAATAGAATATATTTTCTGATAATCATACTTTCTGATTTTTTAGAGTTTATTTTTCTATCTTATTACATTGGCTAGGAACTCTAAAATATTGTGCAACTGTAGTAGTGATAGATACGGTCTTTTCAAATAATGTCTTTTTTTCTTTGACTTTATTGTTTTCCTCTATTTTTAGCATCTTTTTTTCATTTTGCAAGTAATACATAAAAACATCTTGTGAGTAAACTTTAGACAATCTTGAAGTACCTGGAGCAAAACATCAAAGTTACACATTAACCTCTCTGTGCGGAGCTGCATTGCTTGGTATAACATTGCAATCTGTTGTGCCTTCTTAAAAATGCCCCTATATATTTACATAGATGAATTTGTTCTTAATACTGCAGTAGTGTTATATATTTTTTAATTATCACACTAGCACTGGAGATCTGAAGATTAAAAAAAACCATGATTTTACTTAACCTGATTTGAGTTCTGACATTTATAGATTGGTACTTCTTAATAAATATGTATTTTCATTAATATTTCTAATTAATGTCTAAGAGAAAACCAAATTACTGCTTGGTAGGATCTTAGCGTTTTCATAATCCACGGTCTATTTGAATTCATTCATCAGCTTTAATTAAAATGTTTAAATCTTGAATCCTCATCCTTCTGCATATATTTTTACTCTTTGTATTCCCATTGTCACACTTCAGAAAAGATTAAAGACATGAAATCTGTGCATTTTTCTTGATCTCAGTTTTTTTATTCTCCAGTTAAATTGTGAAATCTTAGCTTTTTATTTATTTATTCATTGATTTTTTTCAACAAAGAAAATTTTTTTTTGGAGACAAGGTCTCACTCTGTCACCCAGGCTGGAGTGAGTGTAATGGCACTGTCATAGCTCATGGTAACCTCAAATTCCTGGGCTCTAGTGATCCCCCTGCCTCTGCCTCCCAAAGTGCTGGGATTACAGGTATGAGCCACCATGCCCGGCCATCCCAGCTAATTCTTGGCTTTTTAAAAAATTGTGGTAAAATACATGTAACATAAAATGTACCATGATAATAGTATCAATCCACATTTTTGTGCAACCATCACCACCATCCGAGTAATCTTATCGTTTGGAACTGAACAAGTTTTTTAAGCTATCCACATTGAATGAATCTATACCAGCTGTTCCTTAATTGGAAAGAAACTAGGAAATGGAATTTTAGTCACTAAAGTGACTTTTCATTTCTTCTAATGTTCCCATCAGGCAAATTATAATTTATGTGCAAATTTTAATTCACTTGCACATAATACATACTGTGTAATGATTAAGTATGGGAATATGCAACTCCTCATACATACAATGTCCAATTTCTTCCTTCTAGAAGAAATATTTAAAATATTTTTACTTTCATGAGGATATTTGTTATATATCCTTTTTTCTTCAATCAAAAAATACCTACAGTAAGTATTTAAGTTCCTGTTGAGGTTAATGAATTCTTCTATTAAGATTTCACTTTAGAAGTGTTTTAGTTGGATCATGACTTATATTTTTCATTTATTTTAAATATTCAATATCTAGTCAGATGAGGTCCACAGGAAAAATAAATAAATAAGAAACATTCAACATTCATGTTAAGAATTCCCTTATGTCCTCTCTTCTTTATCTAGGTAAAATTAATTAAGATTAATCCTTCTCTTCCTTGTGTCACTCATTTTATGCTGTATTATAGGACTGGGTGTTTGCTTATCTGTCTTCACTAATATTAGGGTTTCTTTTATAAAATAAATTGTACCTTATTGACTCTTAGATGTCAGGGCTTTCCATGGAGCCAGATACATTTTTTCCTTGCACCATTTGGAAGTAGGTTGCCAACGTAACACAATGATCTGTTATCCTCAATGTTTGAATGTGTATTTCCTATAAATGGGGACACTCTTCTATGTAACCATAAAATAACCATCTAAAAACCTAATCAATAAATTTCCACCATCTAATTTTCATACTCCATTTTAGTTTTGCTAGTTGTCCTGGAAACTAGCAAAGGATTTAGTTCAGGAAAACCTAATTGTTCTATTTCTTCTGTCTCCTTTATTCTGGAATATATCGTCATTATTTATTTGTCATTTATGATCCTAGCACATTTCTTTCTTTCTTTCTTTATTTACTTATTTATTTATTTATAAACAGGGTCTTACTCTGTTGCCCAGGCTGGAGTGCAGTGGCACTATCATAGCCTACTATAGCCTTGAATTCCAGGGCTCAAGCAATCCTCCTGCCTCAGCCTCCTGAGTAAGCTGGGACTACAGGCATTCTCCACCATGCCTGCCTAATTTTTAAAAAATATTTTCTAGAGATGGGTTCTGTCTACATTGCTCCGGCTGATCATGAACTCCTGACATCAGCAATCCTACTACCTTGTCCTCCCAAAGTGCTAGGATTATAGTAGTGAGCCCCTATGCCTAGCCATCCCAGCACATTTACGTTTTATAGGCCATTTATTTTGTAGAATGTGCCTCAATTCTTTAATGTTTCTTCATGAGTATATTTACTCATTTTGGGCAGGAATGTCACAGAGGTGATGCTAGTTCTTCTCTTTACATCCTATCGGGTGGTATGTAATTTTGATATTTACTACTTCTGATGATGAACAGTTTAATCAAATGACTGAGATGGTGTTTGCCTGTCTTCTTCACTGTAAAGTTACTCTTTTATACTTAAAAATTACAAGTTTTTGTGGGGAGGTACTTTTAAACTATGTAAATAGCCCATTCCTCTTTTATTTACTTACAACATTTTGGTTTCATAGATTCCTATTTTATTCAGTGGGTTATATTTATTCAGTAATTATTGTAGTGCTCAAAATGTTCCACATTTGGCCAGTGAGAGCCCATTAACTCTGTGTTTGTGTCCCTTTGACTTATCTCCATCATTCTTTGAGCATGTCCTTACTTTCTGGCACAACTAGCTTGCTTACTCTTGTTTATTTATCATTTGTTTTGTTTATTTTGTATGGAAATTTCAAATTAGATGAGCATTTTAGGTAAAGATTTAATATTTCAGTATACTGCTGGGCACATTTTATATCATAACTCTTTTTTAAACTCTATCCTATTTGTTTTAGTCACTGATAAGCCCTTTTTAGAATTCAAATATTTTAAGTACTTTAACACCTATTTTTGATACCTCTTTTGTATTAGCATTATTTGCCATTTGGTTTATCTATAAATCCAGTATGGAAATAGAAAATTTCCTTAAGGTTCTTGGTATCTCTCATCCTTAGAACAGTACCTTACATATCGTAGTACAAATGTTTGCTACTGCAAATGCTATTCCTATTTCAGAAGTAGGAAAATTAAATAGATATTATTAAAACTATTGTGTGCTAAAGCATACTCTATAATTTGAGAGATTTGGGAATTTTTTTTCTATTTTTTTTTTTTTTTTTTTTTTGCAATCCATTCTTTCCACAGTTCTTCAAAGAGTTTTGGAATTTCTAAGCACCATATAGTAATATCTAAGACCTCAGTTAGTGGTCACAAAATTAATTATTATCAGGTTCTACTGAAAATCATTTTGAACTGATATTTAAAATTTAATACCATCATGAATTTTTTAAGGCACATGATCTATTTAGCTCCCTTCGAGTACTACAAAATCGTTATTCTGGATTTTCCCAACAATTCTGAGGATACTTTAATCAGGCAAGGAAAAAAATCAAGTATATGGATCTAATTATACAGAATTAAGTTGTTTTGTGGTCTATGACTTGGAATATCCTCTGCATCTGACAGTAATTTTCCTTATAAAGCACATATGCACTTAGAAAAACAGTCCTTGTTTTCAACAGTAAGTATAAACCTTACAAGTTATTTTAATATACTTCTGTAATGTCTTACTCAAGCATACTCAAGTCATTTTTGTTCTTAGCATGCTAATTTTGGTAAATAGCAAACTTGGTTTTGAAACATCTGTAAATCAGATAAGTGTTCATTTTACCATGTTAGAACAATACTACAAAATAGTATGATTAATATCTTTAATTGTCAAGGGGAAAAGAATCTAGCTATTTCATATTATTAATTGATACTGTCGATGGTCATTTTAGATAAAAGCACATTTTAGAAATGTGAATATGTCCCAAAATATTGCCTAGTTATGCTTATACCAATATTCAAATTTAACTGGACTTTCTGTATTTTTATTTGATAAACCTGGCAACTCTGTTTATGACTGTATGGTCATGTGACTTTTTTCAATTTTTCTCCTCCAAAACATCATGTTAATTGAGCAGTAATTCTTATACTATACAATTTATTCTTTTAAAATACAGAATTCACTAGTTCTTATTATGTTTTCAGAGTTATGCAAGCCATCGCCAGTATCTAATTTCAGAACATTTTTCTAACACTTAAACCCCTTACTCATTAGCAGTCACTCTTCATTCCTATTTCCCTAGCTCCCCTATATACTTGGATACTTGTTAGTAATTGTATAACTAAGGATAAGCTAACAACTTTCTCTAAGCTTTAAGTTACTCTTCTGTAAAATGGAGCTGATAACTATTTCATTGGGTGTATAACTAAGGATAAGCTAACAACTTTCTCTAGGCTTTAAGTTACTCTTCTGTAAAATGGAGCTGATAACTATTTCATTGGGTGTATTGAGAAAATATCAGAAATACTGTATTTAAATGCTTAGCAAAGCACTTGTCACAGTAAATGCCAGATAAAGAGTCAATATTTGGACCCTCTACTTTTGGCTAATGTAGAGTAATAGAGGCTAGATTTACCCTCCTTCCTGAAACAGCTGAATGATAGTGTTTTTCTAGTTACTGTACATTAATCATTGAAGGAAGACAATCCCTGAGAGATAGGGAACAAATGAGAAAATGCCTATGCTTGTCTCATCTTGAAAGCATTTTCAGTCACGGTACAGGAAGGGGGAACCCAGATGTAGCCTGGTATGAGAGATTTCTAAGAGTCTGGGGAGAACAAGGTCATACATTCCCAGAGATAGGAGAGCTCCAAAGAGAATCCTCGATATTTGCAGAGAAGATATGAAAACATGGAAAGAACTGCCATCAAAGGAAAAAGTAAAGCTATCTTTTATTTGAAGATGACGTGATTGTGCAGAAAATCTAAAGGATTCTATTAAAAAAATAAAAACTAATAAATGATGTTAACAAGATTATAGGATATTAGATCAATATACAAAAATCAATTGAACTTCTATATACTGGCAATAATCAATTGATAATTTTAATAAAACATCTAGAGATATAAAATATTGATATATAATATTCAATACCTATGCTCTGAAAACAAGAAAACATTGCTGAGAGTAAATAAAGACCAAAATATAATAGATGGAGAGTTAAACCGTTTTCTTGTGCTGTAATACTTTATATCATTACAATGTCAGTTCTCTCCAAATTGATCTGTAGGTTCAGAGTAATCTGCATCAGAATCCCAGCAGGACTTTTTTATTTGTAGAAATTAACAAGATAATTGTAAATTCAAATGGAAATGCATAGGACTTATAATGAGGAAAATAACTTTGAAAAAGAAAAACAAATTTGGAGTGATGTCACTACCTGATAGCAAGGTGTCATTTATTTATTAAAGATACAGTCATCAATAAGGAGTCTAAGAACATTTGTAAACACAGCCACTTGATTTTCAGCAAAGATGCAAAGTGGAGAAACCTTAGCCGTTTCAACAAATTAACTCAAATTGGATCATACACTCAAATGTAAAACATATAACTATAATGCTTTTTTTAAGAAACCCAGAAGAAACCTTTGTGACTTAGCTTAGGCACAGATGTTTAAAATGTGACACTAATAGCAAAATCCATTAAGAAAAAATTGATAAATTGAAGTTCATCAGAATGGAACACATTTGCTCTTTGAACAAAACCATTAAGAAAATGAAAAGCTGCAGTTGTTTTACCCACAATACCTTTAAAAACTCTCAAAAGTCAGTGAGTGGAGGAACTGGATTTCTCATATTTCATACACTGCTATTGGGCATGTAAAATAGTACAGCCACTCTGGGAAATAGTTTGGCATTTTCTTATTATAAAAATCTTAATATACACTTACTATATAACCCAGAAATCTCAGTCCTCGGCAGATTGTCCACAGTATGAAATTTACGTTGTTCAAGATGATGTCCAAAATTACTCAATATTTTTTTCCTATAGTTTCCATAACAAATTGCCACGAACTTGGGGGCTTCAAATATCAAAAAACTATTCTTTTACAATTTTGGAGGCCAAAAGTCCAAAATCAAGGTGTAAGCAAGGCTGTCATCTCTCTGGATATTCTAAGGAAGAATCTACTTTTTGCCTTTTCCAACTCCTGGTGGTTTTTAGAGTTCCTTTATTTATAGCCACATCACTTAATCTCTGTCTCTCTGATTGCATTGTATCCTCCCCATCTCTGTGTCTACTATCTTCTGTATTTCTTATAAAGGTAAATGTGACTTTCATTACCAACCTGGATAATCCAGGATAAGTGATTTCTCTCAGTTTCTATAACTTAATAACTTATTTTGCCAGAGTTATTATTTGATCTTATGGGGGATATGAGCATCTCTTTTTGGGGGCTACCATTCACTTCAATATATTCCATCCTCTGCCTCCCAGAATTCATATCCATGCTATATGCTAAGGTACCATTTCCCCATACCAACATTCCCAAAAGTCTTAACTTATTACAGTGTAAGTACAGAACTTTCTTTAAAATAGCATCAGCTCAAAAGCCCCAATACCATCATCGAAGTCATCCAAATCAGGTGTGGTTGAGACTCAGTGACTCATCCTGGGGCAAAATTCCTGTCCACCTGTGGACCCATGAAACAATAAAAGTTATCTCCTGTCAAAATACAATAGTAAGACATGCATTGTATACACATTCCAAAAGGGAGAAATGAGAAAGAATAAAAGAGTCACTGGTCCCAAACAAGTTTAAAACCCAGCAGGGCAAATTCCATTAAGTTTAAAGCCCTGAGTTTCCTATTTGGCTTGAGGCTTTGCCCTCCTTGACTGCAGCTCTGTCTTCTGGGCCTGCAGCTCTGCCTACCCCTGCCTTTGTACACACAGCTTGGGCTTCTAGCCCATATCCCTGCCCTTGGAGACATTCATCCATTTTATTGAAGGATGGCACAGGTTTGCAGCTGAGTAGCTCTGTCAAACTGTTTCCCTCTTGTAGAATTTTGCAAGATCCAGTAGACCTCTTTCTCTTTATCCTGTCTCTGTGCCGTTTAGTCCAAGCCATCAATGTTTCTAGTGATACAGCATTCTCAAAAACCTTGTGTATCTTCTATCTAGTCATGGGGATCTATGCCATTAGACAACAGGATACTCCACAGATCTTTCTTGAATTTCTTCATCTCTATTCCTGGCTTCTGCTGGTTGAGTGGATTCATGAGTCACATGCCTGGTATCTTCAGCAAAATGTTATCTAGCCATATCCTTGGCCTTCTCTTCAGATCACACTTTCCTGCAAACCTCCTGATAGTAGCATCTTTTTCTCCTTATAGGATATTCAAATAATAAAAGATCAAAAGATATTTAAGAAGCACTCTTAAAGGCAATAAGGGAGATATTTGGGGTCAGGGAGACATTCTGGAAACCTTAAAATTATTTCATAACTGTTGTCATTCAGCCATAATGGAATAATAGAAACTGGACTAAACGTCTCTAGCAGTCAGCACTCTACCAGAGAAACAGAATCAGTAGGAAATTAAAGGAATTTGTTGGTTTACATGATTGTGGGTGCTGGCTAGGCAAGTCTGAAATCAGTAGGGCTAGCCATAAGGAATGTCAGGTTGGAAACTCTAAGGAAGGAGCTATTGCTTCAATCCATAGGATCACAGCACATTAGCAGAATGAACCCCAAGATGATCCAGATGTAGTAAACAGTAGAAAGTATTTTAAATCAACTATTATTACTATGCTTAATGACATGAAGGAAAATATACTTGTTAGATGGGAAGATAGGAAATCTCAGTAGAGAAATATGACATATAGAAAGTAACCAAATATAAAGTCTAGAACTTAAAAATACAGTATCAAAAATAAAAATGAACTGGATGTATTAACAGCAGAATTGATAAAGAGTAAAAGAATTTGAAGATAGATCACTAGAAATTTCCAAACTCATTGAGAGATCAAGTAGAAAATAAATAGAGCCTTAGCAATATGTGGAATAATACCAGATCTAACATACATGTAGTTATTGCAGGTGAGAAGAGACTGAAGGAGAAACAAATATGCAAAGGTGGAAAACTCACTTTTGTTGAAAGACAAAAATTTAGAACTTTAAAAGGCAAACATCACATACAATCAAATACAAAAAAAAAGCCATTTCTCAGGACATCATAGTCGACTTTCAGAGAGAACCAAAGTAAGGAGCAAATCTTAAAATGAAATAGAAGAAAAATAATACATCAGATACAGGGAAAGTACATTTTAACAAACTGTTGACTTTTCATTGGAAACCATGGAAGTCACAGTGGAATAACATGTTTAAAGGACTGAAAAAATCAAATATTAGCCAACCAATGTTATCCATCAAGCAAAAATATCCTTCAAGGATGAAGGAGCAATAAAGCCAGCACATTCATACTAGAAATCATGCTAAAGTGACATGTCATACCAGAATCAAACTTGCATTTTTAGGAAGTAATGAGGAATTTTGTAAATTTCTTGTTGAATGTAAAAGGTGATATTTTTATTTTTAAAATTTGTGTAAAATACATAGGAATGATAAAATTATAATTTTATAATTTTTATAAGAAATTATAGCATTTTATAGGGATTATATTGTATATACATGTAATACATATGATAACTATAGCACAAAGGACGAAGGGTATTAGAGTAGGTATATGGAGCTGTACTATTGCAAGGTTCAACATTGCTATACATAAAAACCCAGTACTTCCAATGAAAATGGCATACCAAAAATTGTTCAGTTAATTCAAAAGAAGAGAGAAAAGGAATGGCAGAGGTGCAAGAAAAAGAGGGATAAACAAGAAACAAATATTAAATGGTACATCAAATTCAACCATATAAAAATTACATTATTAATGCACTCTAGTAAAAAGGAAATTACCTATAAGAGATTCACTTTCAATATAGAGACGTTACTATGATGATAGTAATTGCATGTTAAAAAATATATTGTGCAAACAAACATAGGAAATTGGAAATTAAGTAAAAATCTATTTTAAGATGAAATTTTATTACCAGATATATTTCATAATGTTCAAGAGTCAAATTGTCAGGAAAATTTAAATGTGTATGCACCTAAACCTGAGTTTCAAAATACATCAAACAAGCATCAACAGAATTCAAATGATGAATAATTAATTCTGCAATCCACATTGGTGATTTTAATACCACTTTCTCAACATTCGGTAGAATAGAGAAAAAAAGACATAAATTAACATAAAAACACTACCAACCACATTGTCCTAGTACATAAATAGCTGACCCCAACAACTACAGAATACATATTCTTTTCAAATATGATATCATATATACTTTGAATGGATATGAAACAAGGGATAGTACATGACACTTATGCCACAGGCAAAATATTTATTAATGGTGGATTTAAATGGCAATCACAGTATGGTACAGGGCACTGTTGGTTTGATTAGCGGCTTGATTCCATTCATTCCCATCAGTGAATGAAACCTTTCCTTGAGCACGAGTGACCCAGATTGTTCCATTAGCAGCAGTGATTTATTTGCACAATGCATGGCCCCAATAGAGGCATCTATAATCTGCTAGTATGTAGTCTTCCTAGTGGCAGATGAGACCATTGGCCAGGCCATTGCCAACTGACAAAATGTCAGTAAAAATAAAACATTTCCAGAGGGTTGTCTAAAGTAGGAGTCAGCAAGCTTTTCCTTTAAAGGGCCAGATAATAAATATCTTTGACTCTGTATTCGGTATGGTCTCTATATTCAGCTCTGCTGTTGTGACACAAAAGCATCCATAGATAATACATAAATGAATGGGCATGGTTGGCCCACTATTATAGTTTGCCTGCCCCTGAGTTAAAGTTGAGGTGATTGCTTTCCATTATTCTCCTTTGCTGGATTGTTCCTTACTTCAATCAGCCTTCCATAGTTGTTGGTGTTACACAGCTGCCAAGGCCCAGCGGGCACCATCAAGTTCCATCTTAGCTGAGCCATCAATGAAAAAGCCCCAGGCATTTAAAGGAAGATCTATGAATCAAGGGCCTATTGAGCTAGTGGCATTGCTTCAGGCAGTGGAGTAGGAGGTAAAGTGACTGTAAAACCCGAGGTGCTGCTGGCTATACTTTGGAGTATACCATTTCTATGTGAATAGAAGTCCCTGTTGGACCCTTCCCACCTGTTCATCTTCAAGTCCACCCTTCTGCAAGTGGGTCTAGAAAATCAAGGCCTCCATGGATCAGTTATAATTAGAACTCAGCAGGTCAATAGCTGCCTTCCTAAAAAGGGAGTGTGCTTGGTTGCTGCATCAGGCAGGTGGCGATGTTGTATTGGGATAGCACCTCTGAGTGCTTCAGCAGCCGTTAAGTCTTCACCTAGTCCTGGTACCGTGTTGTTTCTGTTGTATAACCTAAGAAGGAACTGGAAGCCTAGTAGTGTGGTCTGTTGTGCACTTGTCCCATTATCACTTCAGTATACATGGCCAAGGATACCCTCTAACCCAAGCATTTAAGTATAATCATGTAAGCTGTTAATACCAGTTACACATTCATCAACATAAGTTACAATGACAGTACATTGAATTGGACTAAAGGGCCCCGCCCTTTTACACCATATCGCAGCATATATTCCCCCTATGAAAAATATAGACTGATGTGTTTAATGTGCATGTTGTTCCAGTGACAGCTACCATACTATAACATTATCCCCTGGCTGTTAGGCGGGGGAGGCTAGCTTGTGGATGCGGTGGGGACAGCCCAGAATGGCGGCCTTTTCTTTGTCTTAGCCCTTAGATCTAAGATTGGTGCCCTAATGTTAGTGCCACTTTACCCACCATGTGCAGTGGTGCCACTTCCCAGCCTCCAGTGAATGTCCAGGCACAGCAGGACATTCTTTCTGCCCCATCCTACCATGTTTCACCCTGCAGTCATTGGCATTTGGGGCATACCTCATTTCCTATCATGTTCACACTGTAGGAGGAACCAGGCCCAAAAGCACTGCTGTCCTTGTGGTGTTATATTAGCAAGGCTTCGCATTCACTATTATTTTTTTATCGAAATGATTGTCCATGTACACTTTGCAGTTTTCCCCAGTGGTAACATTTTACAGAACTATAGTATATCACAACCAGGATATTGACATTGACACAATCCACGGATTTTTTTAAGTTTTCACTAAGTGTACTTTTACTCATTTGTTTGTGTGTATATGTATTTAGTTACACAGTTTTATCACATGGGTAAGTTTGTATGTCTACCACCACCTTCAAGATACTGAACAGTTCCTTCATGTTACCCTTTTGCCACCAGACCTACCTCCCACACTTTGAACATTCACCTGTTAAAGGACATCTGAACTATATGCAACTTTTGTCTATTATCAGTATGTGAACATAGCTTTTATTTCTCTACCATAGGTGCCCAAGAGTGTAATTGCATGCTTAGTTTTATAAGAACTTACATAGAGGGAAAAATATTTTATTTTGATGAAACCAGATTTATCAGTTTTTTCTTTATAGATACCAACCCTTTTATGATACTAGTCCAGAGGTGGGGAACCTTTCCATGTTGGAAGGATGCGTTAATTTAGCTGTGATCAAGTAAGGCCACATTCAAGAAACTTCAAAGATATACTTAAAAATGTACATTATTTGGTAAAAATCTAACTACTATGTACTTAATAATTTTAAAAAATGAAAACTGTTAATTTTAAGATTATCAGTTATCTTTATGTTTTCATTGCCATTTTCATAGGCATCTAAAAATTTAGCACTCATGATTTTGAGATTTTTTATCTAACTACTTTCTGCTTTTGGGTTTTCCTTCTTTTCTAATAGGGTTGGAAAGGGAATTGTTATTTGAATAATTAGGCATACTTTTGGCTATGGAAACAAAACCACATTTAACAATGGTTTTTAAAAATCAGGGGTTATTTTTATCATGTTATAAGAAGTCTGGTGCTGGTCTTGATACAATCGCTCAATGATGTCTTTATGACTTTTTTGCTCTTTCTCTCTTGATTGCTTTATAAATGTCACTTCCCTAGGCATCATTTCAGAATTCAAAGCAATAAGATGGGGAGAAGTGGCAGCATCGGTGATGTTAATTTCTTTTATCAGGAAAGCAGATCCTTCCCAGAATCCTGCAATAGCCACCTACTTTTGTCTGAGTCATCATAACTATGTCAGCACTTGTTGTAAGAGAGGCCAGGCAATCACATATTAAGTATTTGTAGTGGTGTCAAGTGAGGAAGTAAATGTTGGAGATGGGTGTTAGATTTGCCACACAGTAGTTAGATTATGTAATCATCACAGCAATCAAGATTTAGAACATTTTCTTTATCTCAGAAACTTTCCTCTTGCCTTTTTAAATCAGTGCTCTCCCTTGTTCCTGCCCTAGACAATCATTGCTGTTACCTTATTTTTTAAAGTAAAATATCTTTTCCATAATTTCTAAGTTTTGGTATGCAGTTGGAGGGACTGCCATTGCAGGTCACTTTATTTTCTCGCCTAGTATTACTGACTTTAGATCGGTACCATAGTTATTACTCAAGTGTTCTAAAAATGCAGATTTCCTGGTCATGGCTACCCCTCTCCACCAATACCAATTAAATCATAATTCTGAAGGTGGGACCACAGGAGCTGCTTTTCTTACAGATAATCTAGGTGTTTCTTAGCACACTAAAGTTTGAGAATAGGATAAGACAACCCTAAAATTTTACCACTGCTATTAATTGAGGTTGTTAATTGAAGTTTTGGGTTGAATTTGCAGCCTTATAAGGTGCTGATTTCTGCATCTTAGATGTTAAAATGTAGTGACATTTAATTCTGCCCAAATTCTCTTGTTTCATATGTACTTGGAATTCAACCCATTTTATGAATTAAATATATGTGGGTATTTTTTAAGTTTTGATAAAATGTTGGACATAATTGAAAACAATGTTTAGAAATTTTATGTTCCACGTGAGTATATGTCCGCTGTATTAGATTTTAGTTGCCCCAAATGCTGCAGTTTTGAATTCCCAGATCTATGAAATATTTTAAAATAAATAACTCAGATTGCCCAAAAAATATTTGGGCAAGGATCAGGATTACTGGATGTTACAGTATGTTTTAAGGAACAAATGTATTAGCCTTCCAGAGGCCTATAAGTGGTTTCTGATAGCCAATTTTATATCATTACAAAGAGAAATAAGTATGATGTGTTATAAGTATGCTAAATAATATAGGAAACATTTAATGACTGGTAAATTACATAACCAAACATAAATTTGTAAAACATTTTAATCTGTAGTTTTTTATTTGTATGTTATTAGTTAATAACTCTATCATTTTTATGGTTAAAAACTCTAAATTGATAATGAGTGTCTTTATGAGGATTTCTAGACTAAATTAGGCACTGTATGCTCGAGTTTTCTTTTTAGGCCACACTTTTATGCTGAATGGAGGGAAACTGAATAAGAACATCTGGTTATACCTTTTGTCCATATTATATTCAAGTCACTTGTTTAAACCAACCCCAGATGCAAAGTGAGCCAGGATAGGCACAGATAAAAGGCTAAGCTGCTTATCTTCCATTGAGCATAGGAAAACAAAGGTATCTGTAAGAACTAAGAGACTATTAAATGAAATCACAAACTATAAAAAGAGGCTATAGATCTTTACTTTCAGCAAAGTAGGTAGTTAGTGTTCCTTTCATTTTTTAACTAACAGATTTATTGAGGTATAATTCACATACATAAAGTTCACCATTTTATAGAGTACAATTCAGTGGTTTTTAATGTATTCACAGAATTATACATTGATCACCACTATCTAATTCCTGAACAGTTTCATGACCCCAAAATAAAACTGGTACCTATTAGAAGTCACTCTCCATTCTCCTCTCCCTGACCCTTGGCAATTACTAATCTGTTTTCTGTATCTGTGGATTTGCTTATTCTTTACATTTCATATAAATGGAATCATACAACATATGGTCTTTTTGTCTGGTTTCTTCCACTTTGCATATTGTTTCAAAGTTCATTTTTAAGCATGCATCAGAATTTAATTCATTTTCATTGCTGAATAATATTCCATTATATGGATATGTAACATTTTGTTTGTTCATCACTTGATGGACATTTGAGTTGTTTCCACTTTTTTGGGCTCTTCAGAATCCTGTTGGTGAGCATTTATGTACAGCTTTCTGTGTGAACATATGTTTTCAATTCTCTTGGGTATCTAGGAATGAAATTGCTGCTTCATGTGATAACTCTATGTTTAACTTTTTGAAGCACTTTGTAAGTGGCTGCACTATTTACATTTCCCCCATAGAAGTATTAATATGAGGGTTTCAACTTTTAAACATCCTCCACACTTGTTATTGTCTGTCTTTTATTTTTATTTTAGCCATTCTTTTGTGTATGAAGCGGATATCTCATTGTTTTGATTTTCATTTCCTAATCACTAATGAAACAGAGCATTTATTGGCCATTTGTATATCTTTTTTGGGGAAATATTTATTCCAATCCTTCACTTATTTTAATTTAATATATTTTATTTTACCATGCAACAAAGCCTTTATTAACATTTTGAACAGTTTCAGCTATTACTGAAACTAGTCATTTCTAAACTTAAATTGGGACAAATAGCTATGGTGCATAGTAATGCCATCATTGGGCACTGTTAACACAAGACTGAAGAATTAACAGCCACTCCTTGTTTGTCTTTATGTTGATAAGTTGTAAGTTATTTATATATTCTAGATACTAGGCCTTCATCAGATATATTATTTGCAAATATTTTCTCCCATTTTGTGGTTTGTCTTTTTACTTTTTTTTTTTTTTTGAGACAGAGTCTTGCTCTGTTGCCCCAGGTAGAGTGCAATGGTGTCATCATAGCTCATTGCAATCTCAAACTCCTGGGCTCAAGCGATCCTTCCGTCTCAGCTTCCCAGAGTGCTAGGATTACAGGTGTGAGCCACCACTTCAGGCCTTACTTTCTTGATAGTTATTCTTTGATACACAAATGTTTTTAATGTTGAAGAAGTATAATTTATCTACTTTGTCTTGTGTTGCTTATATAAGTGGTCTCAATTAAAAAGTCCAGGTGAGAGACTAATGTAGTAACCTAGTAGAGAGATGATAGTAGTTTAGTCTACATCGGTAGCAGTGAAAACAGAGACATTTGGATAGAGTTGGAATATATTCTTATGATAATAATGACAGTAATAGCAAACATCTTTGTATAGTGCTTAGTAAGTGCTAAGCACTATTCTGAGTGCACTATGTGTGAATTCATTAAACCTAACAACCTGGTTATGATTTGCATTATTTTTTCTGTTTTGCAAATGAAGAACCTCAAGGCACAGGATTTTTAACTAACTTTCCCATGGCCATATAGCTAGTAAATGGTAGATATATTTACTATGATATACTGCCTCTAGGTAAAGCCTATGATAATATGTAAGGCCTTATGTTTATAGTACTATTTCTGTGTGTTTTCACAGTGTTTTATAATAAAGTTTATAGACTATTTCACACTTCAAATTGGTATTTTTTAATCTAATCTGATGTAAAATTGTGTGTACACATATGTATTTATATGATATATATAAATGGTTAGGTATACTTTATGTCCATTTATGTATAAAGAGATGCCTGGAAGGATGTGTTCCAAGAGTCTGAAAAATACCTGTCTCTAGGTTGTGGGATTTATGTGTATGTGATTTTTTAAAAAACTGAAGTATTTTTTGTAATCATATGCTATTATTATATTGTATATAATATGCATATAGTTATATTCACCTTAAATACAAAACAAAACAAAATGTATGCTTGCTATTGAATTTTTTTTTTTTTTTTTTT
>VBSM01003215.1:27175773-27212663 GCA_008086735.1 Cheirogaleus medius | reverse complement strand
CTCCCAGAGAGCTAGGATTACAGGCGTGAGCCACCGCGCCCGGCCTGAATTTTTAAAAGTACCTTAATTTTATTGGTCTCATGTTCTTAACTCATGTCTTCTATGGATTCTTCTTATGGGAAGGTTTTCTGTATAATTTTTCCTCTCTGTACTGTGGAGATTTTTCTAAACTATAGCAATACTACTTGCTGACTTGAGTATCTTACCCTGTTTTTGACTTTGACATTAGATTTCCCAGGCTTTTTCTATATTTAGGTGTTTGACTTTCTGACAAGTGTACAGTGACCACTATCATGATGGTTTGACATGAGTCAGCAAACTATGGTCCATGGGCCAAATTTGGCCCTTTGGCTGTTTTTGTAATATGTACCACCAGCTAAGAATGGTTTTTATCTATTAGTATTATAATTTAATAACACTAGCTTTGAACCTCAACTAAGCAAAATATTATCTCTGTAGAAAAGAATGCCATTCTTCTTATTAGTAGACCTCTATTATAACAAAAACATTATACCGAATTATCATTATAAATTGAATTTTATCAATAAATTTTTGTTGAAATTTATTTTCTCTCATTATTTTAAGTACCTACATAATATTCTTGATTTTGCTTTATTGCCTGCAAGGCCTAAAATTTATTATCTGGTCCTTTACAGGAAAAGTTTGCTGAGCCCAATTTTAAAAGAAACTTGCACTTGTCTCATGTCTACAGTCATTCCCTACTTCAGTTTAAAAGCATTTTGAAATGTGGCCAACCAGGAGCATATACAGTATATCTATTGCTATTCAGCTCTGCTTAGTTCCTGAGTTCAAAGTATTGAATAGTGAGTGTTTTTAAAAAAATAATTATCTAAATATGCTTATTTTCTAAATTTGAGAGCAGGATTTTGGGTGAGGAGTGGTACCTATACTTATTTAATTTCTGTTATCATAAATGCTTTATCTTTGTATGGTAAATATTATTTGCTATGATATTTAATACAGTAGAACTAAGACGGTGATAAAATTCCCATATAGCTCTCCTTAATTATGATGAGAAAATGTCAAGTAGAAATAATATTCCATAATTGAAGTCCAAAAATCATGGGAATGATGTTACCACTTTATTACTAGTTTGCCATTTATATATATTTTTTATTTTAATAATATATGAAAAACTTTCCAGCTAGTTCAATAATACCAACAGTTATATCATTTTACATTTTGAGAGTATGCGACTTGTTATCCTATGTAGTGTTATTTAAAGGATTCAACTTTGTCTAATTCTCTTGACAGCTAATATCTATAGCAATCCTTCTCTGCTCATTTATGTATGCTGATGTTTCTTCAAGGTCATAGAGCAAAATCACTTCTCTATTAGCAGTTTTTAAAGTAAGCATTAGGTGGAATTCTGTCTTGTTCCCTTGATATACTGATTGTTAACTCCACCTCATATCACAAGTATTCTTAAAATGAAAGAAGGAAACTCCTTTTCATTGACAGACCAGCAAGTGGTCTTGATTGTAAGTGTTTTGGAAAAAGGTTTTAGATAACATAGTTCAGTTCCACTGTGGATGGAACATAAATTACTCAATGATAAGCCTAAAGATATTTTTCTTTGTGTATTTGATTCTGACATGTGAAAATGCATTTGATATTATGATACTAAATTCTTCTGGTACTATATTTGTCTTTCTTTCTTCTGCTATTTATACTTTTATTTGTCCTGTCCTTCCCTTCCTCTTGGTTTTCTACTATTGCTACTCTTTCTTTTAATAGGATCCCTAATCTATTCAGAAAAGTCAGTTAAGCTGAACTTTTTTATAGGCAAAGTACAGAAGTTAAACACTGTGGAACAACTTTTTATCTGAAATAACTGGAATTGTTGGAAGTTAAATTTGTCAGTTTTCAGGATAGTCTTTAATTCTAAACATCATTGTGTCATTTGAATATGTCACAATAATGGAGATTGACAGGCATGTGGTGGAATTTTGGGTTTGTTCATGTATTGATAATGTTTGTCCAGCAGTAGTCTAGCAATGAAGTATCTTGTCTTGATACATAAGACTAACATCTCTTTTTTATTTAAAAGGTTTCAGGCTCCTTTAGAAACTTCTACTTTGATGGCTACATATAGCTTTTGTTTGTGTTCCATTTCTGAAATATTTAGGCTTAGTTGAAGATACAATATATTGGAAAGTGTTTCTCCGACTGCTTGAGGAATTTTACTTAATACATGTTATTATAATCAAAGATAATATGCCTCACATATACGTACATGTACGTATATTTTTTCATGTTAAATCTTGCTCAAAAATATTCATATTTTACTATGCTTTTATCTTATCTGAATTTTTAAAAGCACTGTTTGATAATTGTTTTCTGTGGTGAAAAATTAATTTAGTCAATGTAGAAAACCTTTCTTAAATATTTGTGACCTGCCTTCCTTTTAGAAGCTATGCTTTAAAATGCTTAGAACAATATCAAATTTTATTTGGCTTTCTTTTTAAAGTTTTTTGAAGAAAGTAAATTGAGGTATTTTTGCTCAAGTTGTCACCATTAGACTGATATCAAGATAAAAGTAGTAAATTCAATTTGCTAATTCAAAAATCTAGAAATTCTTTATTCAGTATATGATAAGTGTCATACAAATTAATGACTAACTTTCTCTAGGTCAGGTCTGTGACCTGCCACTTGTTTTTGTAAATAAAAATTTTTTGAACATAGCTACACTCATTCATTTACATATTTTGTATGGCTCCTTTGACAGTACACGAGTAGAGTTGAGTAGTTGCAGCAGACAATAGAGCTCATACATCCTGCAAAGCCATATGGTCTCTTATAGAAAAACTTGGCCAGCTACTACAGATATGGGAATTGTCATAGGTTATTTGGGAGTGGGGGCGTCAAGTGTTTTAAGACCTTCTTTCCTCCGTATCCTACCTCTCTTCAGGGTTCTATAGTCCCTGACCATTGAAATAACTTTTTACCTAATGGGGTTTTGATCAACATTTGTTGTGAAAATCATCTATAGAATAACTTTTTTTGTTTATAACCTGCTCTTAGGTACATTTGGTAATTACATAGCCATTTCTATTCATATTTGGTGATCTGTGACACTTTTAGATAAATCCAAATAGTAGCCATTTTTATATCTTTCCTTATTTCTAGGTACAAGACATCTGCTTCAGCCATGACTGTCGCTGGGTTGTGGTCAGTACTCTCCGGGGTACTTCCCACGTTTTCCCCATCAACCCTTATGGTGGCCAGCCTTGTGTTCGTACACATATGTCACCACGAGTAGTGAATCGCATGAGCCGTTTCCAGAAAAGTGCCGGATTGGAAGAGATTGAACAAGAACTGACGTCTAAGCAAGGAGGTCGCTGTAGCCCTGTTCCAGGTCTATCAAGCAGTCCTTCTGGCTCACCTCTGCATGGTAAAGCCAATTTTCTCTCTCTCCACTGCTCCTTTCAATCCTCTTCCCCCTTGTTCCTAATTTTACAGATCTGGGATAATAAAAATTTTTATAATCTATACATGTAAAGATAAGATCTTAGGCTCATATGAGATATTGTTATTTATTAAATCATTTAATAAATTGTAGCCAGTATAGTAATGGTGGTCTTTACTGTGCTATTTTAACTCCCTCTTTCAATATATAAGGGATATTTGATATTGTATTTATAGAATATGAAGTTTGCGACTATATTTATAACTTTAGAGAACTGAACCTCCTTTCTACATATCTCTTTTAGAACATTGCCTTTAATGGGCCAGCACTATAGTTTATTAAGAAATATTTATTCATCGAAAGGAGTCTTGAGTCATGTATATTTTAGATAGAGCAGCATTTGTATTTTATTTTAAAATACATCTCTGTGGGATTTCTATCAGTATGTTATGGGAAAAACAAAGGTGTATCTCAATAATTTATCTTAGAGCAATGCCCATCAATCCCAATCACCATCCTAATCAATAAATGGAGCATTATTAGAATCCTACTTTTGTTCACCTTCTCCATAACATTAAACCACAATTCTGACTTTTATGGTAATCACTTCGTTACTTTTTAAAAATAGTTTTACTCCTAAGGAAGTATCCTTAAACACTGTTGTTTCTATTTTATATAAATGGAATTATAGAGCATGTATATTTCAGTGTATTTGGCTGCTTTAACATTTGTGAGATTTATTCATGTTGTTACAGATAGCTTTAGTTCATTTATTTACATTACTCTGACTTAGTCCTTTGTACTTCTATTTATTTATCCTTTCTTCTACTGGTGACGTACATTTGTGTGGTTTCTGGTTTGGGGTTAATATGTATATTAATTTTTGAGTGGAAATTCTGGATCAAAATGTATGTGAATTCATTAATCACATAATTAATGTATATGTAATCACATAATACATTAATACATAATGTATATGTAATCACATAATACATTAATTATGTGATTAATTAATTAATCTTGATAGATAACACCAGAGTGTTTGTACCACTTCATTCCCACCAGAATGACAGAAAATGTGGACATTATATTACTCCTTTTTGTTGACATTAGATTGCTCCTTTTTCTGGAGCATTTGTCGATTCACCTTGATGGATGACCATTTTAGGTTTTCCAGATTGGGGAATTTTATATAGAGAGATTATGGTTACCACAGAAAGTAATCTTTATTTTTTTAATTGATCTGAAATTCACATAACATAAAAATTAATCATTTAAATGTGGCATTTAGTGGGTTCACTATGTTATGCAACCACTGTCTCTATCTAGGTCCAAAACATTTCCCTCACTCCAAAAAGTAAATCACATATTCTTTAAGCAGTTGTTCCCTTATCTTCTTTCCTCTAATCCCCTAGTAACCATCACTGTGCTTTTTATCTCTGTGGTTTTGCCTGTTCTGTATACAGTGATATAATATGTAACCTTTTGTTTCTTGCTTCTTTCACTTAGTATAATGTTTTTGAGTTTCACTTATATTGTAGGATTATATGTGAGTACTTCATTCCTTTTTATGGCTATATTCTATTTTATAATACAATTCATCCATTTTTGTACATTTGGGTTGTTTCTACCTTTTGGCTGTTGTGAACAGTGCTGTTATGAATATGTGTGTATAAGTATTTATTTGAATACTTATTTGTAATTCTTTTGGATATGTGCCTGTCCTTGTTTTAGCTTCTATACTGACCATATTATACATTCTTTTGTAATATCAGACCAATTCGAGATATATATGTTCTGTAGGAAGCTTTAAGGTAGGCTAGCAATATATATAGGTAAATGGTATCCTGGGAAGAACTTCTGTAACTCTAAAAAGTAGGACCTCTGTTTTTTCCTGAGATCATACTTTATGCTTTGGCTCTATTATTTTTTTATCATCTTATATTTTTAAAAGGGATCTATTATTTTTTATAAGAATAGTTTTCGTGTCTTAACTAGTGACCCATGATATTTAAGGTTGAAAGTTTTTAGAATCAGTCCTAGATGAAAACAGTCATTTAAAAAAGTGTTTAGGATTTTTAAAAAAGAGTTTAGATAAAATTTAGTTATTTTATCTTTCAGCCATATGCTAGTTATTTTTTTTCTTGCCAACATGTGTAAAAAGGGAAGCCAATTATAAGTGCAAATAATGTGGTATTATTTTGTAACTCAAGTCTTGAAATGTTCTGTAGTGTTAAGCAAAGTCTCCTCTTGCTTGATACTAAATAAACTTTTGAAAGAAAAAAAAAGTTTAGAAGGCTGTGAGATATTGATATTTTCAGGCATTTGCAAGACATTTCTTTTCAGACCAATTAGTTATATTTTTGGTATAAAACTTTTTTTCTATATTTAGGTATGTAGTATAGGTTCTTTGACAAGTTTTCTTTTTGTATTGAATATTTTTCTTAACATAAATTTCACCAAAATCTTTTTGCAGAGAGATTCAGTGTGCGCATGGGACAGCTACATCAATAAAAGGAACCACGGATGTATTAGTAGATAAAAAGAATTTGTAATCCCTACATCTATACATCTTCACAGGATATTCTTTTGAACTTCTTTTCTCTTCCTATTCTTCCTTCTTTATTAAGCAAATCACGTAAGAGGTTTGGTACGAGGCTTTGGAATCATCTATAGAAAAAATTAAAGTCATCCCTGCTGTCATGCATCTTCTCCAAGAGAAAAGACAGATATTAATGAACATGGAAAAAAGTCTTGCAGTATATTTTTGTTGAAAGTTACAAAATGCCAATCAATGAACGATTTTGTCATTTGTAAAAGAACAGTGGTTAAACAATAATACTAGATTTCTGAGTCAAAATATACTGTTTTCTCAGCTTTATTGCTTTCATTATTTTGCAGAACCCTCAGAGAAGAGAATCCACACTGTTTGACAATACTGCTATTCTTAAGATTCAGGAATTTCAGGAGGCATTTTCCTCCTGATAACACATATTAAAATTTTATTCTCAGAATTTCACCATATTACTCTGTACTTTTTGAAGCATAGACATTAGAGTGATGGTCATTTTTCTTCATGTTCTTTTTGTACCTTACATGTCATAACAAAATGGGCATTGTTGTTGGTTAGTTCTAAAAATGATGTATTTACAGTTTGTGTGGGTAAACAGTATGATGCTGGTCATAAACAATGTAAACTGTTGGACAGGGAGGGATTCATCTTGAAAATGAATCATGTTTTGGTGGTATTACCGTTGTTTGTCTGTGCTCTTTTTAGCAAACTAAAGGAAACTGTTAAATAACAGTTGATATAGGGGTATTTCCTTTTTACTCTTTGGAGCCAATCCAGTATAGTTTAGGATTATATTATCTATTTGCCATTTTTTAAAACTTTCCAAAGGATGTTTATTGATTTGAAATATATTCTTTATAAATATCTCTTTCATTTCCTATCTTGTTGCCTGAACATCCACTTAGTCTAGATGAAGAGTTATTATGATCCATGAACAAAATAGGAAAAAATTACATCTTTATATTCACTATCCTCAAACCAAAAGCATCGAATGTAGAAAACACATGACAATAAGAATAGCAGTGCTTGTGATGCTGTTACCAATAGAAATGCAAATGTTTTGAAATCACATTATATGTGAAACATTTATCTTGAAGAGTCTTACATTCTTGAATAGACTTCAAAATATTGTTTTTGCTCATCACTACTTTGAAATTATATATGACTACCGTGTTTCCCCGAAATTAAGACAGGGTCTTATATTTATTTTTCCTCAAGAAGACACCCTAGGGCTTATTTTCAGGGGATGTGTTATTTTTTTTAAGTACAGTACAACAATCTACATTTATTCAAATATTGTTAAGTCATCTTCTTCTGGAACATCATCATAACTCTCCAAACCCCAAATTCCATCCTGAATTTCTTGCGACTCTATTTCCTTTAGAACCATTGGCCCCAGTCTCTCATGTTGAGCAATAGAGCTCTCATGTAGAGAGCTCTCATGTAGAGCAGTAGGGGCAGATGAGAAGGGCTGCTGGTCTTCTTTACCGCTCCACGACGAAATGCATGGGTTGTTCAGATACGCTGCGTAGCCACGCCCATCACTAGGTCTTATTTTCGGGGTAGGGCTTATATTGTGCAAATGCTTAGAAATCCTGCTAGGGCTTATTTTATGAGTAGGTCTTATTTTCGGGGAAACACAGTATATGATACTTGTTTTAATATGAATTATTACATATATTACTATAATACTTTATTTTTAATATATTAATAACTGTATTTCAATATAATTTATTTCATTTGTAATTACATGTATATTATTCCATGCCTTTATAAGTATTATTCTGAGAAAGAGTCTATAGGCTTCCCCAGACTATCCAAATAATCTGTGATGCAAAAATGATTAAGAGTCCCTGATCATCGTTTCTTCTTCTGTTCATTAACCTCTAACCTTTTTTAACTATCACATTGTCCTTTGTTAACCATAAATATTATCTGCCAATTTTCTGCTTAAAATCTTTGTGTTTAACCATACTCCTAGAATGTTAGTGGATGTCCCATCTTATTTCTAGCTTCTTATCCTACCATACCTAGATTTTTGTACCCTTTCCGAAATATGCCATAATTTTTGGCAACTTTCCTATTTGCATTCTTTTCTCTACTTGAAAATATTGTTACCCCTTTGAATGCCCACTAAACTAGCTAAATTTTCTCCGCTTAAGCCTTCTTTCGATGTATCATCTGTGTCAACCTTGGTATTGGTATCCTATACATACTTTTATCATAATATAATATGGGAATTGTACCCATGTCTGTGTCTTCTGTTAGATTGACCTCCATGAAGACAAAGTCTTTTTCTTGTTTGTATTTGTATCCTGGCACCTTGCATAGTAGTTGGTAAAATGTAGATTCTAAGGCTTTAAACTAGAGTTTTGATTTTTTGTTTGTTTGTTAATTTAACACAGGGTCTCCCTCTGTCACACAGGCTAGAGTGCAGTGGTTTGATTGTAGCTCACTGCAACCTGAAACTCCTTCGCTCGGGTAATCTTCCTGCCTCAGCCTCTCAAGTATCTGGTACTACAGGCATGTACCACCATGCCTGCCTAATTTTTTTTTTTAATTTTATGTAGAGACAAGGTCTCATCATATTGCCCAGGCTGGTCTTGAACTTCTGACCTCAAGGGATTCTTCTGCCTCAGCCTCCCAAAGTGCTGGGATTACAGGTGTGAGCCATTGTGCCTGGCCAAACCAGAGTTTTTAAAACACCTTTAGAAGTTGTTCTAAGAAAAACCATTTAGATTTAAATCATTACTTGCTAGAATGAAGAACTTTTTATTCATGGCAACATCTTTTTTAAAAACTTTAATGTCTGTAAGACACATTCATTTGATCAACAACTATTAATCATTGCTCTGAGCTCTAGGAATAAAACAGTGAAAAAGAGAGAAAGATGTCCCTATTCTCATGGAGCTATGGAGAAAAAATAAAGGAAAGAGGGATGATGAGGAATGCCTAGAGAAGATTGCAATTTGAACTTGCTGCACTTCCTTTAGGCCTTACTGAGATGATGCCATTTGAGCAAAGACTTAATGGAAGTAAGGGAAAAAGTCATATATAACAGCCAGTGTAAAATCCTGAGGTGGGAATGTGCCTGAATGTTACAAGGAATGACGTGGCCAGTGCCTTGAACAAAATGCCTCAGCTGCACTGGTACAGCTGTCAGGATTTCTGGTACATTTTATGTCAAGTATGAAAGAAGAGATGAATCAGGGTGACTAGTAAGGTTTTTGCCCTGAACAATTGGAAGAATGAGTTACTGTCAACTCAAATGAAGAACTCTGAGGATAAAGCAGGTTTTGGGATAGAGACAGGATCAAAAGTTTTGGACATGTTAAGTTTAAGATGTCTCTTTGACCTCCTAGTGATGTTAAGTAGATAGTTGGTTAGATGAGTGTGAAGTTCAGTGGAAAACATTCATTTATATGGGGATAAATATTTGGAAGGCACCCATGATAGTTGAAACCAAAGTGAAATGAGATCGTCTGGTGAGTGAGTGAGTATAAAAAGAGATGTCCTATGACTGATCCCTGGAGCCCTCGAACATTGAGTAGCCAGTGACATAAGAAAGAAAACTATACATGAGAAGTCCTAGAGGCCTAGTGAAGAAATTTTTAAAGAGAGAAGGGAATAATTAATGTGTTTAATTCTACTCATAGATCAATGGAGATAAGAACTCAGAAAAAAGAACATCATTAAATTTAGTATCGTAGGAGATGTATGACTTTGATAGGAACACTTTTGGTGGGATGGTAGGGGCCTGGTCCAAGTTGATTTTAGTAAAAATGAGAAGAGAGAACATTGTTTACAAGTCTTTCAAGGAGTATTGATGTAAGGGGAACCGGAAAATGGGGAAAAGTTAGAGGGGAAAGAGGAGATTGTTTCTCTTTTCTCAGGGAAATGAGTAGTGTGGATGCATACAGGGATTAGAGCTTTAAGTAAAAAGGCAAATGTGGGAAATAGTCCTCTAGGAGAATAGGCCTTTCTTTCACCAGTTACTAAATTTTTGTTGAATAAATAATCCATCTCTTTTACTATTATTTATGCCCCACATATATTTAATTACATGCCTTTGCTTTCCAGCTTCAACACCCTGTTCCTACAGCTGAATTACTTTCTCCTTATTTCTTCAGGTACACATTAAACCCCATCTTTCAAGCCTAGTTTGTGATGTGCTTTCTCCCTCTAAAAAAGTGTTAAACTTCATGTATTTTATACCTTCTATATACTGTATCTCTACTGATTACTTACCACTTTCTACCCATTATTTTTGATGATTTTTATTACTGAGTTGCAACTTCCTTGGTGAGGCAATTTGGAGGACCTGGAGTCAGACTCCTTCAGAGTAGAATCTACCTTCTATGACTTCCTAACTCTCTAATCTTACACACATTACTTTTTCCATCTGTCCCTCAATTTTCTGTCTGTGAAATGGGGATAATAATATTACCAACTTTATAGATTAACTGTGATGATCAAATCCCTTTAACAGTGTTTGGCACATAACAAATATTTAATAGAAGATTACCATAGCCACTGTCATTAGTATTATTGATACTGCTGTTAATGTACATAGGATTTATTCATTTTTCATATTTTTGGTACAGTGCATCTTATCCAGAAAACACAGTACATGAATAATTCACTGAATACTGAGTAAGTGATATATAATAATTATGAAGTTATTCTGTACAGGCTTTTAAAAATTTCAGAATATTAAGGGGGTTCAAATGTTTTTGTTACATGGATTCCTTTTAAAATGCTTAAGTCAGGGCTGTTAGTGTATGTACAGGCTTGTATAGCGTTATTGGGCTCAGTATTGGTAAGTTGACCTGTGACATTGTTTCAGAAATGAGGGGAGTCACCAACACAAAACCAAAAGTGATGGTATTAGTATTTTATCATTTTAATGTGCTTTTAGTCATTTTAATTCTATGTATCAGGAAATATAGTTTGATAAATTAACATACCTATTTTTGAGCCTTTGCTATTTCTGTATTTTTCAAATTAGTCTTCCATTTTAGGTTCAAGAGTATAGAGTTCACCATGTTATAGGACTTGTAAGGAATTTGTTTTGTTCCTGTTATTTCCATTGAATTAACAGAGGGATCTTGGATTCACATCTGCAGTTCTCCAGAGTTCCTGGAAGTGTCTATTTTCCCATTAACTCATTCGTCCTTAGAAGAGGAGTCATCTTTGAGTCACAGCTTTTGGCATCTGAATTCTAGATTCTGCTTTTTCCAAATACAAGTAGCTGGTGAAAAACTCTGAGCCCTTTGGAGGAAGCCTCTGATTTCTTGAACTTGGACCCTTTATGTTTCAGTAAAGTGCTTTTAAAAAAGTGGTGGTATCACTTTTCTTTTTAGCATCTGTGTGAGGCATTCTTTTTACCACTCAGAGACTCTGTTTATAGCCTTCATTTGATGGTTTATTGTAATTTTTTACTTTTGTTGATCAGTAGTTTTCTTGATACAGACCACATCACAGTTGTAAATACAAAGCAATCACACATTTCAGTCTTACATAGTTTCACCTACTTAAGAGAATCAGTAATAATGTGATGTTTCTTGACTTCTTTTTCAACTTCACTGTTTACTTGTGGATTGGAGTTTGCATGTGTATGCTTTAATTTTTGCCAAGAAAAATCAATCCTGTGCACTGTAGCTCTGCTTTAAATTTTATGCCTCATATGACATAGAGTATATAAAGGGTATATACATGTTAAATGGAAAAAAATCATCCTGTGGGATATCTTAGTTTAGTACCTGGGTTTTTGCTGATTTAATGTACTTTATTGTTTTAGTTCAGATGTGGTTTTGTTTCTAATTTGTTGTTTTCAAATCTAAAGTTTTCTTAGTAAATTTGTTTTTCTCTAAATTTTTATTATCCTTTAAAAATGTTGTTATAATGTTATGCTAATTTTGACATTTACTGCTTTCTCAGAGAGAGCAGATTGAGTTTGTTAGGGAAAGTGGATAGAAAAGAATGACCCCCTAATATACCATCCTGAAAACAAGATGCCTTCATTTAAGAATCATTAATGGAAGAAACTATCTATTAAATTATGATAGTATAGTAGTTGTTTTTCAATAGATTTTCTTTTTAGAGCAGTTTTAGGTTCCCAGCAAAATTGAGAGGAAGTTATAGATAGCACAGTTTTTGAGGAAAATGCCTGTGGGGTATCTTAAAACAAAGCCAGGTATTATATTTCCTATAAATTATACTTTAAAATTTAGTGTTATAAAAACTAGTTGAGACTTTTTTTTAAACATAATTTGACTATTCAGATTTTTTTGTGTATTTTGTTTTGGATATGCCACATTTTTTCTCCATAAGTTTGCCTTTAAATAAATGCCAGATAAAGTAACTAACTGAGAATTTCTTGTTTTGCTTTTTACTGCTCATGAAATATTTTTACTTTTCGATGTATTTTTTACATTGGCAAATCATAAACACCAGGTTTCAAAGTAATTTTATTTTTGAATCGTTGATGAGATACACCTCTAGAGGGCAATATTTTCTCAACTTTTCTATAATTGTAATCTAGGCAGCCATGGCATGAACCTGGGGTACTATGGATGTTAATGTCTTATCAGTTCTTATAATAACCTCTTTTCCTTTTTATTATGTTTTCTAAGATTTATTCCTCAAGGTTGTCTTAGAGAATTAGACTTTGGAAATATATAACCATTAATTAATATCCTTTTTGAATACTACATCCAGGTATATATTTCCTATGAATGAATTCTAATAGTTGAATAGACTCAAATTTTTTAGTTATATCATTTGAACAAATCAGATCAGTATGTTCAAAAAATTTCTTCTTTGATTCTCTATGTATTTCTATTGAAGAACTTGTTATCTGTGTACTTTTGATACCAGAGTAATTAAACTCCACTATTGAGGCATTATTAGAGGTAATATAGCTAATCTCTTCTTCTCTTTTTATTAATGTCATTTGGATATTTGTTGTTTACCTTTTTAGTTTTTATTTTTTTATCAAAGAAGTATATCGTCAGAAATCCCGTAATTTTATAATGAAAAAAGATACTCTGTTGCCCCGTCCTCTCCACTCTCAGATGTCGTTCCCTAAAGGCCTCTTCTTTCAACTCTTCAGTTTCTTCTCTTCTGTTTTCTTTTTGCCCCTTTCTGGAAATTCTGTTAGTTGAATAATGTATCTCCTATGTCGAGTCTCTAACTTTCTTGTCTATTTTCTCTCTCTCTCTCTTTTTTTTACTTTATGAGAATATCCCCAAATTTGTCT
Organism: Cheirogaleus medius; assembly: GCA_008086735.1. Classification (NCBI taxonomy): domain Eukaryota; kingdom Metazoa; phylum Chordata; class Mammalia; order Primates; family Cheirogaleidae; genus Cheirogaleus; species Cheirogaleus medius. Next base: position 27,199,400 of record VBSM01003215.1, on the reverse strand, counting down.
TCCGGTCTTCTTGCACACTTATTTCTGCAACATGTTTTTAATATGCTTTTCTTTGAATGTTTCCTTTATCACATTCTTTTCTTATTTTATACATGTAATATTTATCTCTTTGAGTGTTATAAGTTTTGAAGCTTTTTTTGTTTTTGCTCTTTGTATTATCTCTATTTTTTCTGAGTTCCTTTTTAAATTTTTTTGTTTTCATCTTTATCTTTCATGTTAGAGCAGCAGTTTTCAACCCTGACTGTACATTATCCTTAGCTGGATAGTTTTGAGAAATACTGATGCCTAGGCCCCATCAGATTGATTAAACCAAAATACTGACCTCAATGTCTGGGAATCCAGATATTGACTGATTATTGGCTGATCATTTTCTAATTTTGTTATTAATGCCTTTTAATTTCATTATTTCATTTTTATTCATCTAATCAAATCAATACTGAAGAACTGATTGGAAGCTTTTTGAAGGTGGCAACAGTATATCAGCTTATAGGTCCCAATGGGCCATAAGGTAGGAATGGCCATTTTATTAAGGCCTCCATTTGTCACTATTCATAGATCTTTTCACTTACATTTGACAGTTTTCCCATAAAGGAATCTTTCTATCCTCTCTTCAGGTTGGGGTTGGGGTAATGAAGACTTTCAGGCAATAACCTTAGAGGTTAGTTTTTAGGGAGTTGAAGGAGTTACGTTTTTTAGTCAAGTGATCAGAATTATAAAAAGAGGATTTGGAGAATATATTTGCATGTAACTATTGCCTTTTCCAGTGAAGACAGCAGTTAAGTCCATTTTCTATGGAAATCGGGAGATGGAATTTTTAGTTGCTAAAGTGAATAAATGTAAAAACGACCTTTCTAGGTGTCGAAGTGTTAAATGGGTAGAATAACTAATTTCTGAAAAAGGACTGAATGTTCATTTCTTTACATACTTATCAAAAGGAAGACCTGAAATATTTTTTCGAAATTTGGTTTTGACAAAAATTGGAGAGGGAGAAAAGAGTGGGTAGGCTTCTTAGGATGGGGAATAACCAGTGTCTGAATGATTGACCCAACGGACAGATTTAGAAATTATCAGATTTAAGAGTAGCATACATGAACAGTACCGAGGTTAAAATCTGAGCAGAAACTAGAAATCTGCTGGTTGATAGTTGTAAACTACAGAAGGGTGAGGAGTCTGGGGTCAGGACTGTGCCAGGGTTATGCATACTGAGAAAGAGGAACTACAATGGTTCTTACTGTAATAGAGTAAATGGTATTTTGAATTTGGAGGAGGATGAGAAAAGGAAAAGGATTTAAGGTTCAGTGAAAGAGTTATTAACATTGGATGATGTGTTTTTCCAGGTGAGAATATTGAAGGTAGAATGAGGCACAAGAGGGAAATTATTATTTCAGAATGGACCAAGTGGAATTAACGTGGACATTGTTGCTGGCGGATTCAGAAGAGATAGGGCATTCCATTTTCAGTGTAAAGAACCATCCTTAATAGGTAATGCTTAAATAATGTTCAATAATATTTCATTCTAGTCTAGTTTTACAGTGGATTGAAATGTGTCCACATTTGATAATAGATGAGGGAAAATATAGTATGACAGCACTGATGCATCAGTGTAGTTTTCTGGCAATGATCCAGCTGATTAAGAAAAGCTGATTCTGCTACAGCAGAGAATTATAGGGAAAGAAGAGTAATTATTTGTCAGGTGCAGTGTGCCCAGGATGGCCATGGTATAACTCTTCTTTGTGTTTCTTGCAAGGATTTTTTATAAAAGAGTCTTTATGTATGTAGGTAAATTCATAGATAACCTTTTGGAAAAGTAAATTTAGAAGACAAGGGCTTGAACTATTCATATTCATATGGTGTGCTAAGTTTGATATTTTTCTATTTTTTGATAAACAGTTCTCTTTTAACAAGTTGTTGATAATTTAGGCAGCTAAATTGAGTATTGGTTTCCTGTTTTCTTCTTAAATAAAATATGTAAGCATGTTTTGATAGAAAGATATTTAAATGTTTTAAAGCTGGAAATAAAATATATGTGAATATAATAGGTTTTATCTTCTCTGTTGTCAAAAATGCTGATTTGGCCCTTTTGCACTGTACTCCCATCTCTGTATGGTTGTTAAAATCTGTTGCTCTTTCCCATCTGAAGGAAATGCATCTTTGACACTTCTCATGACCTGAGTCATGATGCTGAAATAGAGCCAGAAAATATCCTTAACAGTCATGGGTAAAAAGAAGGAAGGCTTCCGTGGGGGGTAGGAGGGTGTGAGAGGGAGGGATAACAGGGGATTGGGGGGGAGAAAAGTCTTTGCTATTTCAGTTTACATCAGTTTGATTGTTAGGAAAGTTGCTTACATTTTATTGCTATACTTGTTATTCTAGAGAAAATACTTTGATTTTAACATTGAATTGTTCCTTAAGTATACAATGTTTAATGTGTAAGTATACTAAAGACAAAAGTATAAAAAGACAAGTTCTGCAAATGTTAAATCTTTTTGAGTTCTCTAGGTCTAAGAAAACACTTTAAATGTTGCAATTAATTCAATATTTCATCTTGTTACAGAGTGTTTATTTTTATCTCCCAGCCAATTCCTGATACTTCTACATCTATTTCACCAGTTTAAGTGATAAAGTTTTTTTTATAAGCAGTTGTTTTGTTGTAGGATAAAGTTACATTTGTTGAATCAGATAGCATTCCATATTTTTTCCTTGAACAGTAAAGTACTTCTGTTTGCTCTGTTGATATGATACAATGTTCATTGTAAAATAAAGATGGGAGAGTTGAGTATAGAGTATTTTTAAGAAATAATTCAATGAAGAGTTACACTTTGGGGAGCTCATTTCACCTCAAATTTGATCTAATGGGTGCTAGATTATGAGGTTTTAATTGTGAGGATTTTTCACTAGGTTAAAACTCCTCCTCACTTCTGAGCACTTAGCTCCACTAATATATTTGAGCTTGATTCAGAAGAATTTGAAATTTTGAGGGTGCTTTAATATGATAGATTTAGGAAGAGTTTGAATCTTAAGGTAAAAAATGAACAATCTTTTTCTCTCTTTTATATGTATGAAGAATTTACCTTGTTCCCTCTGGTGTTAAATGTAGTCTATTTACTGTTTTGTTTGATTTTTCATTGTTGAAAAAGTATCAAACTGCAATCCTAAAATTTAAATTGAATTAAAAATTGCTAAAACTTCTTATATATTAAGAGTGCTAGTTCTTAATGAATTTCCTTTATTCCAGAATCTTGGAGTGCTCTAAGCCTAATAAATGAAAGTAATGAATTTCCCATTTTTAGGAAAGGCATTTTGTTTATTCAGTTTATAACTGTGGATTAACTGTGAGATTGAGACTTAATTGCGTGAAACTTTTCAGACAGATTTTGTTATGTTTCAGTAAAATTCTTCATTGCTACTTCTATTATTTTTCTCCTTTGTATTCTTGCATCTTGTTAACATTATTTCTAATTCTCAATCTCATTTCCTTGTCTAGGCTAATTTTTTCCTCCTTGTTCTAGGCCCACTTTAGTACATCGTTGGAGTAGTGTAGACTATACTTGCTCTACTTATTATTTTAGCAACAGTGATTTTTAACTTTTATGTATTCAATTCCTAAATTTATTGAGTTTATTTTAGCTTTATGAAAGGAAAAATACTCAAATTTATATGTTATAGTAGCCAGGGCATTAACATAATAATGTATAGGTTATACTATATTCAAAATAAAGAAGGAAAACTACCTAGCAAATTATTTATACATAAATATATATAGTTTCAATTCTCCTGAATGTGTGGTTTTAATTCTACTGATATTTAGAAGCACTTGTACAAAGCTCCATGCAGGCTACTTTGTATGTAGTGGGGAGAAATAATGACAATATCATTAATAATCTCAATCCCTATTTTTTAAAAAAAGGATTGGATTCTTATTATCAAGTTCATTTTGTGGGAGATTTTTTTTTTTTTAATCTTCCTTCCTTCCCTCTGTTTCCCAAAGTAACTATAATAATGTCTATGTTGACAAGAACTTTTTACTTGGAAAAAGCAACAAGTGTTTTTGCTTGAAATGCATAAAAATTTGGAGTATTTTTACTTCATCTATTTCCTCCAAAAAAAATTATTGGCAAAACCAAATCAGTGCTCAGTCAGAATTATTCTTGAACATTTTCTGTCTTTAATTATGTCACCTAAAGTCTTTGCTGTGTTAACAGTCTTCTGAAATATGTATGTGTGTGTGTATAAAATTCATTTTCTTTTAGTTGTGTGTTCTACTCTCCTTGGCTCCTGTGAACAAGCATTGCTTCCGCCCAGTTTAGTATGTGGGTCAGAAGGCACTGTTTCTCACCAGGGCGCTGCTGTTTCCTTTTCCTACTTGAGTAGATTACAGATTATACTGGAACATGCCTGAGAAAAGGTCAAAAAGAAGGGTGAAAGTCCTGGAACTGCAGCTGGGAAGCTTGATATTCTCATCTAGGAAAGGGGAGAAGAGAGAAGGGGAGGGGGAGAAGTGGTAGGAGAGGAAGGAAAAGAGAGAGAGTGGGAGATAAGAGGGGGAGAGGGAGAGAGAGAGAGACCTGTTGAGACTCTGCAGCTATTCAGGTGTCCAGGGCCTTCAAGTACTTGGCCAGGGCCAGGGTGGTGACACCACCCTTAGAATTGGCGGTGTAGTCGCAGGGCAGGCCGGCTTGGCCTGCACAGAGCTGCCCCGACTTGTCGGCCACCAGCGGGGGCAACTTTTCACTGTTGTTAGGGTTGGCGCACAGTAGGACGCTCAGGCGCTGGGTGGCTGGGTGGCCTAGCGCAGGACGTCAGTCGCCTCCGCATTGCCCCGGGGCTGATCAGGCAGGAAGTCATACCATGTAGACTGGTCTTGGTAGCGCTGAACACATCCTGTGAGGCATAGAGAAAAAAACTCTCATCCCAACCAAAAATAGCCCACCTGCAGGATTTCCCATTTGCACAGCATACTGTTTATTAAATAATTATTGAAAGTTTGGTTGAAAAAGCTTTAATGTTAAATTAGATTGCAAGTGAGAGCTAAGCAGTGTTTTTAACTTTACAGAGTTGAATTTTCTTCTGAGGAGTGCCATTGAGTCACATTGACATTGGGCTTCTGTGTGCCTCATTAACCCAATTTCAAAATGCAAGAGTTCAAAATAGACCAAGGAGGAGGAGGCTTATATTCTAGAATAAGAGAGGATCTCGTGGATAAGTGCGTGGAGAGGTGATGAGAGCAGAATTTGATACAACTGTAGGAGTCTAGTATACTGAGTTATAGTTGGTTTCTATTACATACTGGTTTCTATTGTAAACCTTCAGCAAAGTGGAGTGCCTAAAGTGAATAAGGTCTTGTGTGCATGATAGGAGGGAAAAAGTGAGATGACATGCAGATCTCCTAATAACACTGCTTTCTTGTAGGGCACTATTTACAGTGCCTAGGGAGTGTCCTTTTGCTCTTTTTGCAGATGAATCTTTGCCATTTCTATACCTATTCATGCCATATCTCTAATGATAACAAAAGGACAGTGGTACTTTATCCCCCAAATGCTCCATTTAGTCCACTTTATTCCATTGTAGGTCTTAGATTCTCACACCTTCTGTTCTTGAAGAATCTTCCTTTGTCCCCCATTAAAAAAAACCTGTAGCTTGCGCTTCTAGAAACCTGTAACAAAAGGTTTTCTCCATCTCACTGATATGACACTCTTTTAAGGTGCTTTCTCATCTATAACTGTTAACCTTCATTAATATATAATGTTATTTTAACTGATTTTATTCCCCTTGGTTCACAATATAGTAAAATACAAAAAGTTTTTAAAGGTTGAATGAGGCATATAATATTATTCTTATTTTTCCTCCTCTTGTTTGCATTTAAGAAGAAATACAGCCATATATATGTACACACAGGTACACCAATATTAACTTTAATATTTAACATAATCTGAAATATTCAACAATTTTAGGGTCTTGCTGGCTTCAGAAGTTTTTTGCCGGTTGGCAGTTTGCCACATTCACATGTTCTCACATCATTGCATTCAGAAGCTAAGAATACCAACCTGGCAGCTTCTGCACAGAGGGTAAAGATAAAACAGAAAGGAGTCTAGCTTTTCAGCCACATTACCTGGGAGTTGCTGCTGATGTCTTTTCCACAAATGTCCAAGTTTGTCAAAGCCCAGTAAATCTTGGAAAGTTTATTTTCCTTGTAGCATCTGTGTTTTATAATGGGTCTTTTAATTTGTTTTTACTTTGTCTGCAGGGATTTCTTTTGTCCGGAGTTTTCAGACTCTGTCTTTTTTTTTTCTTTGCCTGTGGAAGTGAGTCCGTTAATGATGACTGGTTTGGGAATATGCCTCTCTGCAAAGCTGACCTGACAAGCTGTTCCTCCAGAGCAGCAACAAAGCCCATTGTTATTTTCTCTGTTCACTTTTATCCTCAATTTAATCCATTTTTCCTCTGTGTTTTTATAGCATAAAATGTCTGAGAAAACATAATTTAGGACAAAGCATAAGTAAGGTGGCATTTTGAAGTTAACAAAACTTTTAGTAAACAGATCGTATCATATGTCATTCTCACATATGCATACAGTGGTACTATGTGTTAGTATGTAGATTGAGAGTTTGCGTCTTCCAAAGTACAGCGTACCTTTAGATATTCTTTATCCAAAAGGTAGCAGGGAAAAAAAAGTACATGAAGTTGTTTTCACAGTTCCTTTTTAAAACTTCAAACTTGTTGAAGATAAACACAGAAAGTCAGTGTTTGAACCCTAAAGTGAACTGTTGTGGTTTATTGCTTTGTATTATAACATTAAAAACAATAATAACAATAAACAAACAACTGAAAACAAAAGAAAAACAAAACATCATAGCTTTAAACATCAAGGGATGTTTTTTAAATTCTGATTTTTAAATTTCTGTTCCCAAATAGAATTCCTGTGTTAACTTATTGAGAAACAATTTTATTGGAACTTTGGATTTTTTTTCCCCAAGTAAACTCCATCTATCGTGGGGACTGGTAAACCTCTAAAGGATCAAAGCTCTGGTGGATTTGGATAAAGACCCAAAAGCCTGAAAGGCTTATGCAAGTTTATCTATATAGAGTAAGCCCAAAAAACTGGGATGAGAGTCTTAGAAGAGCTTATTTTCTCATGAGATTTTTGGGACTTCCTCTGTCTGGTTGTGCCAGAAATACTGTGAGAATATCTATTCTCATGGCATTTGTCACTTACAGGTCTTGTCCCAGCTGGAATTTGAAAGTATAATGGTGTGTGAAGTATTTTATGTATCTTAAGGCTTCATAAAGTCCACTACTGAAATTGCAGTTAAATAACCTCTGCTCTTTTCATTGTACTCAAACAGTAAAGAAAAAGCAGAAAAGTATAGTAGAGAAGGGTTAATGAAAGTGACACCTAGTGACTCTCTTTATAGATCTCAGTAATTTTTTGTTTTATTATTTCTCTTATATATATTCCCAAGAGGTGGAGCAAAGAAAAAGAATAGGGAGAGATCGAATCCAGGTCCAAGGCAGATACTACAGGTTTCCTCCTGCTGAACCTCATTATACTAAGAGGCTTAATGAAGGAGGTTTAATGAAGAATTCTGGCTCAGAAATTTAGGCTTGATACAACCATAAAGAAATGTGTTAGAGATCTTTTAAGTTATTAAGTCTAACCTCCTAGCCTAATCGACATGAGACTAAGCAGAATAGTGAAAGCCATGAACTCCAGTCATCCTGTTATCTTCTGAAGTCCCCTCCAGAATTTTATGAATCTTATGAGTCCCCTCCAGAATTTTTTCTGTTGATCATAGGGCTGTATTTTTTTCTACCTCCTGTATGTAGGAAAAAATGTATTTCTTTCATTCATTCAGCAAACATTTATTGAACTCTTAATGATTAATAAGACATTGCTTGCAGGTGTCTAGGCATTTTGGAGAGTCTCTTATATTGTGAGGGATAAATCTGGAGGTTTGTTAGATTCTAGCTGAATTTTCAAAGAAAATCCATGGCAGAGGAAATAGTGAAAAATTGTTCAAAACCAAAGATTTTAACAGAAGAATATGGAAGATACTCTATTTTATATAGAATGATCCTTTGATTATTAAACTATTTTGTGTTTTTGATTTGTTGTTTTTTAATGTGTATTATTTACATGTAGATCATTATGTGTCAGCTATTGAGATTTCTTGTTTAAGCTAGCTCCCTCATTTTGCTAACTCCTGATGTCATCTTTCATCCTTTATTTTCTATTAGAAAAGCAAAATAAGAAGAAATTACTTTATGCTCAAAATTGTATATGTTTTCTCCCTGTTTAAATTGTCCTTTAAAACAACAATGAATGTGACTCTTTCCTCTTTGTTCTTCGGACACTCTTCAGATATCTTTATTAGCATGTTTTTCTCCCATTTTTCGTTTTTTGTTAATATGTATTTCTGCATCATTATATTAAGGTGGTCTTTGAGAGTCCCTTGAACTTATTCATCCAGGACTTAGAGCAGGGCCTGCTACTAATAAGTCTCCAAAAGTCTGAAGTGAAAGAATGAATATTGAATAAAACCTTTGGGTGATGCAGTATGTCATCTTGTTAATGTCTTCTTTTCAGTCCCAGGCCTTAAATCTTTTTTCTTTATCCATTTCCTTGATATATCCTAACAGCAGGCTCTTTGCTTATTATCCCTTACAATCTTACTTTTCCACCTTGCTACTGAAACTATCCTATTGAAGACTACCAGAGTTTGTAGCTTTTTCTCTGAATTTACCTTCCTGAACCTTGGCCTTACTGACCGTTTCATTAATGTATATTCATTCTTTCATTAAAGCTATGTTTATAAATTGCTAGCCATATCCAATAATATATATACTTCCCTTATGAATATAAACATGAATATAAAATGTACACAACTTACTTTATACTCTCTTAGATGTGCTGGGTTTCAGATGGAGACTATATCATTAACACAACAGCAGGCTGAGAAGTATAGGTCTGAAGTACTTTGTATGCTGTTCTGATGTTGTCCTTTATACTGGTGAGACAGTGAAACATTTTAAGCCATGACTAGTTTAACCACACATTTGGAACTTCTCAGTGAATCACTTCATTTTCCTAGACGACTCCTATTATCTATAAAGTTCAGCGACTGACTTCAACATCTGTACTGTCCCTTTGCTGAACAACTTAAGTTCCTATCCTTCTGGCTCAATTAAAAGGTTCTACTAAAGCTGAAATAATTTTATCCTCCCAGTGCTTTCCATTATCCATCCTCCATCATGGATGGATGGAGATTCCTCACTACTGTTCACACAATGGCATCCCTTTATACCTCTCTCTGTTTATGTTATCCTTCATGCCTAGAATATTCATTTGCTCCTACTCTTATCCCTATTCAGCTTTCAAAGCCTAAGTCATATCCCATTTCTTCCATGAGCCCTTTTCCAAATAAAATTGTTCCCACATCTACTTATCTTTAGTTCTAGACAATTAGCACTGAATTATTCCTGTTTTGTGCATGTTGGACTATGGTCTTCATATTGTGTTATCTTAGGCTAAGGCACTCCACAATTATTTCTTTACTGGTTGTGAAATGTGTATGGTGTATACAATTTTTGAATTTCACTAGCTTGTGACATACTTAATGTTGCAGTCTGATTTCACATTCAAATTAATATTAGCATAGTTGTCTAGTGGTGAATCTTACAACTATTTACATCTATATTGGCCTCAAGAGTATGATAATAAATTACTTTGAATGACTTAACGTTAAAACAGTTTTTCTGTTATTCCTCCACAAATATAATATTGTAATAGGATTTCCCTCTTCATATTTTCTACAAGGTTCTATACTGTATGAGTGTAATATTATTGTCTAATTTATTGAACAGCATAAAGCATCTTGTACATATTGTAAATGCTGTCTTTTGTGATGCCTGAGTCAGGTGTAGATTGCTTCTATTAACTTTAAGGTGTATTCTAAATTGGAAAACTTGGGGGGATAGAATGATAAGTATTTATTTTGTTTGCATGAATTTCTTCTTATTTTACAAAAGAAACATTTGTCAAAGTTTAACTTGATAATTCCATAGAATAATGTAAAAAGATAGATTTGTGTCCAAGGAAGAAGTAGCATTTGGTTAAGCTATTATCCTAATTCTGAGGTCACTGTCATCTTGTTAGGATTTTTTTAAAAAGGGACTTTGACTTTTTACTGCCTCTGAAACTACCACTGGATACTATTTGGTAATTCTACCTCTATCTTGAATCCATGGTATTTTAAAAAATGAATGTCTTTCATGATGTTTTTTAGAAATAAAATATTAAGACTTTTGGGGGGCATTCTTTTGCTGTCCATATAAAGTTGTTGCCTTAATTCAGATTAGTAAAAAAAATAAAAAATCCTGTGTGTGTGTAAGTTTCTCTACAAATCTATGAATTAATAAGACTCACTGGAAAACTGCAATAATCAAGAAAACATGGTATTGGTGAAAGGATAGACACATAGATCAATGGAACTCATAGATCCATTCAGAAATAGACCCGTACACAAATGGTCAATTGATATTTTACAAAGGTGGAAAGGCAATTAACAGCGAAAGGATAATCTCTTTAACAAATGCTGATGAAACAATTAGACATCTATACTTAAAACAATGAGCCTCAAACCTCACTACAAGTACAAAAATTAACTAAAAATAAATCACAGTTTGCTTTTGCCCTGTCTATACGACTAGTGCTGAAGGTTCTAGCCAGAGCAATTAGGAAACAGAAGAAAGGAAGGAAGGAAAAGAGGGAGGGCTGGAGGGAAGGAGGAAAGGAGAAAGGAAGGAGAGAGAGAGAGAGAGAGAAGAAGAAGAAGAGGAGGAGGAGGAGAGAAGAGAAATAGAAAGCATCAGATATGAAAGGAAGAAGTAAAAAACTATCCCTTTTTTTAGGGTAACATGTATATACAAAATCCTAAGGGACCCACAAAAAATTATTAGAGCTAAGAAGTGAGTTTGGCAAAGTTGTAGGATACAAGATCAATGTACAGAATTATCTGTATTTCTATATATTAGCAATGACCAATCTGAAAAGTTAAGAAAATTGCATTTACAAGTTGCATGAAAAAAAATAATTAGTAATAAATTAACCAAAGAAGTATAAAACTTGTACCCCGAAAACTACAAAACAACATTGAAAGAAATTACAGAATACCTAAGTAAATGGAAAGGCATCCCAAGTTCTTGGATTGGAAGATTTAATATTGTTATGATGACAGTGCTCCCTAAATTGGCTTCCAGATTCAATGTAATGCCAGTCAAATGCCCTGCTCCATTTTTTTCCCAGAAATTGACAAGGTATAGGTGAAAGCAGCAAATTTAGTTGGATGTAATGACCTAAGAAAGGCAACAAACTATATTAACTCTCTTTAGAAAGATAAAGAATTCACCCCCTGTTCCCAAAGACTGAAAGCTGTTTATAATCAAGTCACACTTGGTATTACCAGAATACTTTGATTTCTTCTCATCCATATAAATATAATTCTCTTGGCATCGATTCTGCCTTCAGTACCTTTCTTAAATGATTACTGGAGTCAGTGAAAACTCTATCAGAGATAGAAGGCTTCCCTCAGTGATGCTTTTCTTGATTTTTCTCTTTATAGGGAAACTGAATAGCCAAGACTCCTACAACAATTTTACCAACAACAACCCTGGCAACCCTCGACTTTCTCCTCTCCCCAGCTTGATGGTAGTGACGCCTCTTGCACAAATCAAGCAGCCAATGACATTGGGGACCATCACCAAACGAACAGGGTAAGGCCTCAGGCTTGATGCTTTTTAACAGCTGTTTTAGAGTGTTGAATGAGTGAAAATAAAACATACTTTTTCTTTGTGTGGCTTTGATTATGTTCTTCATTTCCAGCCCATATGAGACTTAATGACATTAGATTAAGTACAAAGTATAGAACTTGCACAAACATACTCACACACAACCATGTACACACACATTCATAGAAAAAAACAAAGCAGTGACAAGTTGTGAAACTAGTATTGGCTAATAAAAAACAGATTCATCTACTCAGTCTTATACTTGCTGCCTCGTGGCTTTGCCTGAAAGCAGTTTCATTTTCTTAACTCTTGCAAACATGATGATTTAAAATGACTCCTAAATTTTGACAGACACAAATACTAAGGAGAGAACTTTAGATGACAACCATGTTTCTGATGCTTAAAAAAAAAATTATCTATATTTAGTTATAATTTACATATAATGATCTGTCATTAGTGTCAGGACAATTCAATGTTTTAGGTGGTTTTCAAAAACCAGAGTACTAAGATTTGAGCTTTATTCAAAATTGGTCATTAACATCCTTAAAGACCTTTGATGACTCACTTGATTTGTTTTTGTTTATTTTAGCTATTTAATTTTTTTTCTACTTGTTAGGAATATAAAATTATCACTAAATTTGGCTCTTGAAAGTAAACTGCTATGTCTGTGATATCATTAAGATATTCAGTTGTATAATAACACTGAAAATCCATTGTGTGTCAGAAAAAATATATGTCTATAGGCAAATTATTTGTTTTCCTCAATGAGCAATCCTGATGTTTAAGCTAATTTGAAATGGAACAACTGACGTAAAATTCTGTATTAAAGTAGTCAGGAGAAAAATTCTCTCTTGACCTCAAATAGTCTTCAGGGCCTTTCCAACAAAACGTATAGATTAAATTATTTGGCTACTCTGTCAATATATTTTAATATTGTTGTGCTCAGTGTTAATGTGTTTATAGAAGTCACTTTTGTCAGAAAAAATAATCTGTTCTGAGGGACAAGTCCTTTATGTTCTGAGTTATTATCATAACATAGAAGTTGGCTCTCTACCTACATGAGTGGTGTTTGTGTATAAAGTGATTCTATTGCTGTATAAAGAAATAAAATTGAGTTTGTGGCATTTTAAGGGGAAAAAAGGAAAAATACAGCAAACCTATACCCAAATCAGACATTTTAAGGTAGTGATCATTTGGCCTGTGTTATATTACATTCTTGGCATGTAGAATCAAATAAAAATGAGACTAAATCTTGAATCGTAATTTCAAAGTTTGTTTTTCATGTACTGAAGTCAGTCAGTACATAACTGTATTTTTTTAGTTCACCTCAGCATTGTACAATACTCCAAAGTACTTAACAAATTTTTGCCTGTCTTTTCTGAATCTAAGTGAAACTATCCTCAAAATTGTTTTTCTGTAATTTAATTTTATTTTCAGAGTGAGGGGAGTATAAGAGGAAAGTTCAAAAGGTTCCTGGAGACATGAAAGCATATTCTGGTGCTTTGTTTCTGGTGTGTGTGTATTTGTTTTTTAATTTAAGAGCTACAATGTTTTATAATGGAAAGATTAGCTCTATTTTTCTAATAAGCTTCTCCAAATATATCTCTGTGATAGTGACTGAATTTTTATGCATAAAATGAAATAATGTTAGAATTTAATTCAAAATATTTGTGTAGGGTGGGTGGGAAGTGAGTTTACTTTCGTATATAGCATTTGAAATTTTCCATAAAAAGAAAAAAGTCCCTCTCTCTCTCCTCACAGTCTCTTGCTACCCTCTTTCTCTCTACACTAGAATGAATAGAAACTGTTAATCATCAAGTGCTACCATACTTTATGAACTTAGATAAATTCTTTGTTTCCTTTCCTTTTCATAAATTTTCTCACAATTCTCAGATTTTTGGAGCATGTTTTACTGTGGACAAAATAATTATTAATGAAGTGTTATGAATTTGAGTTATTTTATGTGCTTTGAAACTATTGTTAGTATAAGATACTTGTATTGTTGACTAGGCTTTGTATCTCCATTTTGAAGCCATTTTATTTCTGCCACGTTTTAAAATTCTTTTTAGCATGCCCTATATTGAAGTTTTTAGACAGAATAATTCATACTTGTCTCACAATGAGTGCTTGGTTTTAATTTTTTGTGACATAGTTTCAGACTTGCAGAAACATTGCAAGACTAGCAAAAAGAATTCCTGTATACCCAAATTTCCCAAATGTTAATAGTTTAACTTGTTTGCTGTAGTATTCACAGTCTTTCACTCTGTCTGCATATATAATAATGCGTTATGTTTTTCCTAAACATTTCAGAATAAGTTGCAGACTTAATATCTCCTTATCCCTACATACTTCAGTGTGTAATTCGTAAAGGCAAGGACATTCTCTTACATAAACACAGTACAATTATCAAGCGATCTTACAATGTATTCTATTAGTTGCTTTTTTATTCCATATAATTGTTGCATGTAATTAATTTTCTACTGTGGCAGAGCTTTAGTGCTCTACAAATTACCCAATCTACTATTCTTTTTTACCTCCCCATGTACTATTCTTTTTATCCTTTCCTGTTAATATGAAGTATGGTGACTGATACAGACGATGATGATAGTGGTCACCATAGCTGGATTGTAAGATTTAATACCCTTAAGCCACTCTCTGTAGAGTTTGTTGGTTATACTCAGAAACTGCTATTGTCAGTTTCGTTATCATTCTTTTGCTATAGGTCACCCTAAACATTTGCTCATAGAGTTTTCAGAATATAATTGTGGTTTTATTATCTTAAAATTTAACGTTTTATTAAAGTACATGTATTTTGTTTTGTCAAAAGCAATATTTGATTTGTGAGAACAAAATATATTCTCTACATTTCCATTTTTGCCAAATCTGAGTTTTGAAGCAAATCCCAGACAATAGGTCATCTCATAGATTTCATCCTATTAGATTTTAAAGGCTATGTTTATTTATTTTATTTATTTTTTTTTACTGTGGCCAGTTCTCAAGACTACAGTTAGCTAATTTGCATTAATTATTTCCATGAAATTTTATTGTATTTACTGAGAAATTTGATTGCTACGTTAATGTCACCAGGGTGATGAGCAAGTGGGGTTTTCATTCCATTCTGGAAATTCTCATTTACTCAAACTTTGCTTTTATGAAACTCCTTTCCTAGTGTTTTTAAAATAAAATTAATAAGTATTTGACATGGATTATGTAGAAAGAACAGAGCTGACCCCATTTATAACATGTAAATTCTATGACAACCTCCAATATACCTGATAATATAGTTAGTAAAATTGTGTACTTACTTACGTAAAATCAGTTTTCATTTTTCCCGTGTCCTAGCTATTTTGCATATAGGCATAAAATAACCATAAAAAGTTAAATTTCTAGAGCAGGGATTTCTAAGGATTTCCTAGGATCCAATATTTAAATCTCCAAATTGAGATAGAAGCATCAACTTAAACCTTCAGGGGACAAAACGTGTGTTTACCATATTTAACATCTGCACTCTTATTTTTTCAAATACATATCCCTGAAAGCCTGTGCAGTGTCAGGGACCATCTGTCTCACTCCAAGACATACATGAGGCCAGTAGTCCTACAAATGGCAAAAGACAGATGTATTTACACCTTCTTGTTCAGTACCTTGAAGCAGCACTTGGAGGAAATAAGGCCTGTTTTGGCAACAGCTGCTGCTTAATTTACTCTGTGATGGTATACATTGGTGGAGGTAAAAGAACTGCTAGAAATTATTTGGCTTCAACAATCACCCTTTCAAACAGAATCCATTTTCTTCCAGTGTAAGACTGTAGGATTAGAAAGCCCAGTGGACTATATTGATCATATTTTCATCATATATAAATAAGAATAGTTCTCCTCATCCATGAAAAGTGAAACTGGGTGCTTAGGGATTGCTCCATGTCTTGGATGTTTTTATAGTAGGGATTTATTAGCAGCATTTAATAGATTTAATTATTGAATTTATGAATCAAGGGAGGAGTGATCAAGTTTTTAAACATACTTTCTACGTAAGAATTTGTGAACAAAAATTTTCACCAGTGTGCTTAATTTTATCTGCTTTAAATATGAAATTATTTATATATATTCATTATTTTGTGGGCATGAACAAAGAACAGTAAGTTTCAGAAAGAAGTCACAGTAGTTTCATGGGAACAAAAAATATAAAAATTGAGAATGAAGTTACTGCTTTGCTCTTACCTAGGTGACCATTTTTTTGAAGTAAACATGAAAGGATTTGCTCTTTCATAGGTTTCCTTTTTCTTAAATGGAAGTAGCCTTCCATTCCTTTCCCCTCTTCCCATCGTTATTCATTTGTTTTTGAGGAATTAGAGGGGGCGGTATTAGGAACCTTGAGCCCCACTCTGTAGCAGGTTAGGTAACGTAATGGAAAAATATTGAATTAGAAGTCTGAGGCCCTGGTTTCTCATCTAGTTTCTGCCTCCTATTTACCAGTGTGTCCTTGGTAAGTTTAGTTGTCTGAAAAAGAAAAATTTATATATATGGATTATAATTTTTTAGCCTTCTCGTGTATGAGTTCCTACTAGTTCTTTGGTCCCATTACCTCATTTCTAAACCTCCTTGTTTGGGCAGCCCTAGGCCAGTGCTGGTGAGCAGAATCCCCTTTTAGAAAACATAGATGATTTTAAATAATACTAAATTGAAACATTTAATAGCATTTATTTGAACATCTTTTCTTTTCTTTTTTTTTTTTTTTTTGAGACAGTCTCACTTTCTTTCCCGTGCTAGAGTGCCACAGCGTCAGCCTAGCTCACAGCAACCTCCAACTCCTGGGCTCAAGCAATCCTTCTGCCTCAGCCTCCCGAGTAGCTGGGACTACAGGCATGCGCCACCATGCCCGGCTAATTTTTTCTATATATTTTTAGCTGTCCAATTAACTTCTTTCTATTTTTGGTAGATATATGGGCTCATTCTGATGTCTGTTATGTGGTAGTGCCTGAATTGTCACAGGATGTGATCAATTGAAAAATAGGGTTTATAGAATATGTTTATTAAATTTGACTCTTAGACTCCACGTACTTCTTTAATTCTGAAGATGACTGACTAGAATCATAATACATTTTAGCGCTAGAGTCAGATTATAGAGGATTTCAAATCAAATCTAGTTTTACTTTTTCCTTACATTAAAAAAATCTTCACATTTGCCTTGTTTTCAGCTAGTAAGACCAAAGACTTTGTGGTACTATGTGACATTCATTCAACAAAATGGATCAGAGTTTAATGACTTACATAGCATTATGTTATGTTATAAAACATAATTCCTTCCTATCTTCTGAGTGTCTCCAGAAGAAACTCTTTGAGAACTAATGGCCAGGTTATTTCATGGTGGTCTGTAAATAGATCTATGATGTTTTTGGACTTTTAGTCTCTTGACCAATTTTTCTTGAGGTTTTCAGTCAGAATTCAGCTCAAAATTGTTGACAAATTGAACAGCAGGTTTATTTGGCAGGATTGTTAAGCCTACTGAAACTTAATAGTAATTGGCAAACAATTCTTCAGGTCTGAATATAGTAATTTGAGTTGTGTATGTTACTACAGACAATATTTAATTCAGCATATACTCCCATTCACATATCTCTTCCTTCTTCTTCACATCCCCATACCACTTCAATACAAAACTATAGCTGTGGGCTTTTGGAAGGGGAGAGAAAAGTCATATATGAAGACAGCTGAATCATGGGTTTATACTTTGTGACTTTATATTTTCATTTTTTTGCTACTGAGAAAAGAGGAAGCAGGCACATTTCAAAAGAACAGCTGACACTACCCATACAAAGTAATTACATCAGTCACTACAATTCTTTAGAGTTTGTGGATCTTCTTTCACATGTATATGGCAGAGGTCCAGTTTATAGGACTAGGCAAGGAGTGAGTACTCACTGGATACATGCCCAGTATACATACTAAACCTTGTCTCTCATACTAAACCTTGATCTCACCTTGTCTCTTCAACCCTCTTCTTTCTCCTTGAGCTGTATTAGCCAGTGGATCCTTATTTGAATTAAGTAGGATAACTTTTAACTAACACAGGTGTGTTACATTGTGAATAGTGAGGCTTATTGTCTTTAAACTTGACAATGATGTTATTTATTTAGTACAAACCTGTTAACTACAGTGGAGTTTTATGGTGCATTTTGGGATCATGAGGTAAGGAAATGGCTCGAGAAAATCTTGTTGGCAACATCTTCCTGCCTGGAAAGGAAAATCTAGGAGATTTTAAAGTTTGTGTATCATTTGTTTGGCCAACATAAGTTTCTTTGTTATATATAAGGAAACCTAAGCCTGGGAAAAGGTATTTACTGGCTCGATAGGTGGGGAACATCAGATGGTCTTTTGAATTTTTAGAAACTTGAAGGTTTTGTTTCATTTTTGTTCGGTTAGTTTTTGGAGTCAATGGAGTCATAAAGGACTAAATAAAAACTTCTAAATTCTTTATAATAAATCAATTTTATTCTGATATTTGGGATGAGATGGGAGACTGTCCAGAGTAAGTACAATATACACTGAAGAGCAATTTAAGCCTAGAGTTCCAGATTGCAGGCACTTCTGTCAGAATCATTTGAACTGTTTGGTTATTTCAGGTGTCCTGTCTAATGAAGTAAAATTAAGAGAAGTTGGATATTGTATGCCAACAAAAACATGTTTGTTTTAGAGGTATTTGTGGGCATGTAGAAATGGCTTGAACCTTTTGTTTTCTCATCATTTTGGAATGAGATCATTATCCTATTTAGAGATTAGACTCTTCAGGTAGTCTCAGTTATTTAAATCTGTGTTTTTCAAAGTGTAGAATGAGCTCTAGTAACATTTTGTTTCTGAGGTAATTAGCTAGTCATGAAATCAGATAAGGGAATTGTGACCAACATTTTTTAAAAATGAAATAGGATAGAATAAAATGCAATTTTGCTAGTGGTTCTTCAGACCAGCAGCATTGGCAATACCTAGGAGCTTTTTGGAAATATAGAATCTCAGACCCCAACCAGATCTACTGTTTTAGAAAATGCACGTAACTGCATTGTAACATAATCTCAGCATTATGTTTATACAACACCGAAATGGAAAATAGTAAAGTTTATTACAAATAAAAACCACATTTCATTAAATTGCTGTTTCAATCTTGTTTGTGTGTATTCATGTACATACCAGCTTGCACCCTAGAAGGTATTCCTATCAGTCATAGTCAAAATGTTTAAAATCCACTATTTTAAATGTGGATGATGACATCATATCCATGGTTGTGTTCTTATCATTAACTATGAGAGAACTATCCTTGCTTAGCATTGACATTGTCTCTAAAGTCCCCCCCCCCTTATATCTCACTTTTCCTTTTACCTCATTTTCTTCTAGTTATTATCTTTTTTATATGTCTCACTTCCCTTCTTCATATATTATGTGTTTCAAGCCTCAAAATTGTACTCAACTGTTAGGAAAACATTTTCCTTAAGTTTCAATTTGTGATCAGATTTATACAATTTACTGGGAAATTAATGCTAATCAGCAGGATTTTTGTTTTCAATGTTCCTAGAACCAAATTTCAAGAAAAAAATAATTACGTTTTCCATATTTTACCAATGTACTTTTCTCCCCCATTTTTTTTTTTTTTTAAAGAGACAGAGACAGGGTCTCACTCTGTTTCCTAAGCTAGAGTGCAGTGGCCTGATCATAGCTCACTGTAACCTTAAACTCTGGAATCAAGGGGTTCTCCCACTTCAGCCTTCTGAATAGCAGGGACTACAGGTGCACACCACCATGCCCGGCAAATTTTTTTTTTAATGTAGAAACAAGGTCTGGTCTCGAACTCCTGGCCTCAAAGCCATTCTTCTGCTCTGGCCTTCCAAAGTGCTGGGATATTACAGATGTGACCCACCACGCCTGACCCCCGCTCCTTTTGTATGTCTTCCAAACGTCAGATGCCATAGCACCATTTTGTTTTAGATATAATTAAATCATTCAATCGTCTTTGTGTGCATAGCATATCTTAAATGAATTTTAAGATGAAATATGTTTTACAATGAAGTCTCACTTTATGTCCCCAGTTGTATTTAAAACAAGCAATTGTTGCTTTAATTTACTGTATGTCAGCCTAGCCTGGTGCAGGCCAGGTGGGGAAGCTGCAACTAACCTCTTGTACTGCTATTAAGAGACATGCTGATTTCCTGGAATATGACCAAAATAATGAAAAATCATAATACTACTTATACTTTGTGTTTATTCCTTTGACCAGCAATATGCAGTTCAACTTACTACAAATAAACAGCTTGAAAAATATGTGCCTTCTTTCTATGGCTCTGAGACTGCAACTAGTGAACAGCAAACAATGTGTCAAATTTTTCATTTAGCCTTCCTTAGCTAATTTCAAACATTTCCTGTCACTCAACCACATATTGGTTGCTATTGATCTCATTCTTCTCCATTCCATTTAACTTGTACTTTTTTTAAAAGGGCCTCAGCAGTGAATTTTATTTTATTTTAACTTAGAAATACTATAGGGGTGCTCCAGAAAAGGGGGAGAAATAGAAAATTTTGTAATCCCTAATTCTATGAAAATTAAGGGCCTTGTTATTACACATATTTCTGTGTATCGATTATATCAGACAGTATGTACAACAGAATTGCAAATGATTACTAATTTTTTAGTTATTTTTATCCATACTCTATAACAGTATGATATACATGTATTTGTTAATGTTAAATGAGTTTTTCTCTAATTTTTTGTGCATTTTTCCCCCTTTTCCATGAAGGCCTTATCTCTTTGGAGCGGGGTGTTTTTCCATAAAAGCTCCATGGTGAGTTCCAGTTCAGTCCCGCATGCCTAATTCATTTGCTGTACTCTCAAAAAGTAACTTTGTTTTATAGTTTTGTTTTCAGTTGCATGGCCTGATCACAGATAGATGCACCAAATTACTGAATAATTTGTAGATGGAACATGAATGTTGATATTTAAGCTTTAAAAAAGCAGTTTTGTGGTTTTACTTCAGTCCTTGAAAGTAAAAAAGAAAAAAGAATGTTTAAAAAAAAGAAAATAGAGGAATTCTCTCATAATACTTGTGGATATTACAAAACAAGGCTAACATCCAAGATTAAAGATTTGAGTGTTATAGTGTTAGAAGTTCCCTATATATCATGCATAATGTTTGAAGACATAATTTATTTTGAAATATAAATATATCTAAGGTATAACAAAAATGCCCTATAAAGTTTTACTGCATTTTATTTAGTCCTAAAAGGGGCAATAGCCACCTCTGTTTTGAATATTTTAAGTATATAAGGAGCTACATGATGATGGCATTTCACATAAAACTCCTAAATAATTTATTATTTTGAATTTTTAGAATTACTCACTGTAACTTAATTAGTAAATTCTTTTTATAACAGTGCATAGAATACAGCATTGTCAGTCTTAGGCATGATGATCATAGAAAAGAAATAGAGTATACTTAACACTTTCTTGTAAAGATGGGAAATAGAATGTATTAAGAATCTGGTGTAAAATGTTTAATGATTAAGAGTAGGGGCTCCATAATCATACTGCCTGGATCTTAAATTCCAACTCACACATTTATTAGCAGTACGATCTTGGGGAAATTTTCTAAAACCTGTCTGTTTCTTGTTTTCCTTATCTATTAAAGAAACCTATGTTGTGAGTTCATTATGAGGGTTAAATGAATTGATATAGATATATCTATATTAGTATATATCAGTGCCTGGCACATAGTAAATGATTAGTAAATGTTAGCTACTACTACTGTTTATTTTCCAGTTTCCGGGGAAAATACCATGTTTGAAAAGAAGCTTCTTTAAATCAGACCATGTTTTCTGCTTTTAAGAGTATGTTAGCCAAAGGGAAGTTTTGAGAAATGTAAGGTATGTCAATTTTGTTGATTTAGTCAGAATACCTAAAAGAGTTCTGCTTCTGCACATATATATGTAGTTCTCTTAACAACTACTGGGAATTGTTCATGGTGTTCTATTATACTAGAAAGAACAGCCCAACCTTTTTTCTCTTGGACAAAAAGAAGCTTAAATAGTTCTTTAAGACTGATTATTATTTGACACAAACTAATTCAGTGTTCATATGCCACAGGAATATCTGAATATTTCATTATCATATAAGAATTGGTGACATAAAACAAGTCAACATAAAATTCTCCTCCTTGAAATGCAGTATTATAATTAGGACACGGTTTGCGAAACTATTCTAAACAAATTCAGGGTATATGTGAGTATAAATCTCATGAAAGTCAATCGTTATTCATTTTGTTAACCAGATTTCTTTTAAAAACAAATGAGATATGTGCCTCTTAAACTTAGGAGCTTACATTGAATAGCGAATTTTTACGACATATTCAACATATGACAAAATTTCTTTGTAGACCAAATTTAGAATTAAATTCCATTTTAGGATAAATTCTTCACTCTAAGTACAAAGACAGGAGTTTTAGTATGTTAATAAAGATTGAAGTTTTTGCATAGACGTAAAGATGGAGTAACAACTGTTGTATGTTAAATAAGAAAAGTTCATTCCTCCAACAGCTTATGTGCTCCTCACATTTAAGCAAAAGCACTTGTCAACCAGAAATGATTTGAGGTTGAAACAAGATTAAAAGAGCCAGATTAAAGAAAGGGATATATGAAATATAGTAGACTTTTAAATCATTGCCTGTCTTTTAGAAGACGGCTTTGTGGTTTGTTTGATGCCATCGTTAGCTCACAAGAAACTCGTTTTTAGTCACTTATACTAGACTAAAAGGTCCTCCTTTAAAATGTTCCTTTACCAGTGGTGCATGTTTTTTCCATTAAGATCTTAATGAAACCTCAAATTAAGGCAGCAAAATGAATATAAATTTGACAACTTCTTCCATGTTGTTTCTAAGAGCTTCTTTGTTTTAAATAGTTTTTGCTATTTTTCCAAGATATTTAGCATTCAACTTGAGAACATTTTTATTTACTATTCTGAAAATAAAATATTATGCTAAATAAATGTGTTTATACTATTTCAAGTTGCAGGGGAATATATGTATTTGGGATGAAAATAAAATTTTTATAATTCCTCTTAAAAAGAAATGTAAATTTCTTACAAATTTTTTATTAGTTTCAAGTTGCAGCACTGACCTTAATTAAGAGTTTGCTTTTGGTATATCACAATTTCTACTAATTCTTTATTCTTGATTAAACTGGTTTTGTTCTTTAAATTCATGCACTTTCAGATGAGTCCATTTTAAAATAGGACCCTTCCATTTGATAACAAAATAAGCTTGGTGAAAAGTAAATGAAGTAGGCCATCTTTGACATTTTAGTCATCTTAGACTTCCCTAGTAGTATATATCCTCTAGGTTAGCTTACCTAGGATATTTGAGTTTGAATGACTATATAAAATAATATAAAAGCATTACACACGTAACATATACTTTTAAACATAGGAATTTAAAAGAAATAATTCCAATGTGAATTTTTAAAATTATATTTTACTTTCAGTATTACACATAAGTAAGAATTTGTTCAGCTCCTAATGTGCATCTAGTATTGTATTTAAGTTACTGCTATCTTGAATTGCTTATCAAAAAATATGCATAATTGATGGAAAATAGGTAGTCCATTTGAATACATCCCTTACTTGTAAAAATGTCTTTTTATTATATAAGGTTAAATTTAAAGAAGAATTAAAATTTACACATCAAATTATATTTAAAGTTTTAATAGGCATTCTCTACAAATATTTGATCAATATATAAATACTTCATGTAAACTAATTTTGTTCTTGAGAATATTTTAAAATTTTATAATTTCATTTTTTTTTTTTTTTTTTTT
>VBSM01003215.1:27149051-27169925 GCA_008086735.1 Cheirogaleus medius | reverse complement strand
AACTTAACTATATTTGAATAAATGTAGATTGTTGTACTGTACTTAAAAAAAATACCACATCCCCTGAAAATAAACCGTAGGGTGTCTTCTTGTGGAAAAATAAATATAAGACCCTGTCTTATTTTCGGGGAAACACGATAGTAAGTATGTGATCGAATCAGAGTTTGAAACCAGATTTTCTAACGTTAAATTTTGACTTAAAAATAACCAACAACTCTGCCGTGTTTTTAAAACATGATAAAAAACAGCCTGCTGCTGAGAAATAGGCCAGCCTTATGGTTACCATTGCTCCTTTGAATTGATATACAGTAGTCTCTCCTTATCCTTGGGGCATATGTTCCAACACCCCCGGTAGATGCCCGAAACCTTGGATAGTACTGAACCCTATACAGTATTATATATTTTTATCTGATAACTGAGACAGTTACTAAATGACTAATGGACTGGTAGCATATACAGTGTTGATACACTGGACAAAAAGATGATTCATGCCCCAGGCAGGACAGAATGGGACAGTGTGAGATTTCATCCCGCTACTCAGTGTACAATTTGAAGGTTTTGAGTTATTTGTAGAATTTTCTATTTAATATTTTCAGGCCGAGGTTGACCACAGGTAACTGAAACTGAATTACACATAGGGGGGATTACTGATCACCAGGATCAATATCTAAAACATTTCTGGGATTGATGTTCTAGTATGTGTTTCCTTATTATCTCTGTATAGAAGAGAATGCCTACATTAATAAACCAAGCATTTGATTTAGAATGCTAAGTTAGGATTTTCTCATTATTTTAGTATTATTAAAGTAGGTCACAAACTGGGTTGTTACTGGGGCACTTCTCTGGTGAGTTCCACAGGCTGTATTGTTCTTGGCAAAATGGCTCTCCTTTATGCTTAATACTGGCAGTCAGACATCATCCCTTTCCTTTGTTATCGCCTTTCAGTGACGCTTTCCTTGGTAATAAGATCTCAGGCACAGCAGGTCCCTTACCTAAGTGGGAGAGGATACTGTAAAGTATGCAAGCCTTCCATTTCCTTAGCCCATCTTTATTTTTTTTTTGTTACCTCCTTAGGTTTAATGATGCTATCGAAAGGACTTTTTGTTACTAGTTAAAACCTTCTGTGAAGCTCGATTTCAAATGCTTCTCCCTTCTGTTCTAATTACCCTTTTAACTTGCTACTCCTTTATGTCCCACTAGCTGGTCATTAGCCATTTTCTCAAATCAGCTGTAATTGATTCGTCTGACATAGAGATAAGATGACCCACCCAGCATTCATGAGTGCTTTTATATGCTCCTAGGTTTACTGTAAAACCCAAGATAGAGGACTAAACCTGTTTTGGTAGTGAGTACATGTGTATTCCTTATAAAGTCAGTTGATTAGATCCATATTCAGCACCTGACTTCTCAAAGTATGGTTGATCTTCATTTACCACAGAGGGCCAGTGATCCTATTGAAAGAAAAGAAGTAAGAAGATTTAGGGGAGGGTGTGTGTGTAAAATAGACATTTATTTTTTAGAGCAGTTTTAGATTCACAGCTAAATTGAGTAGAAGGTACGGAGATTTCCCATATACCTCCTGTCTCCAGACATGCAAAGCCTCTTCCATTTATCAACACCACCAACCAGAGTGATATATTTATTTCAACTGATGAACCTTTGTTGACACATGATGTGGTTTTTTTTTTATTAATTTTCATCTAGAAATTTAACTTTTAAATATAAGTTTCTGAGAGAAAGTTGATGGGACATTAGGCTGATTTAGGCATACAACTAGCCTTTCGTGCAGTTCAGTTGGTACTTATCCAGTATAACTAATACATTATTCGTTTTTGGTCAGTCTTTACCTGCCTACCTGATATTGTTAATTTTTCATAATATAGGACAAATTTCATGGTAGACAAATACAAAAGACTTTTTCACTATATTAAAATTTTGGCCATAGGTATATCATTTTTGAAATGAATTGCTTGAGATTTGAAAATATTTAACAGCATAGAGATTTTTAGATTCATTAGCATCTACTTATAAGAGGCAACTTTTAGGCAAAGAGCAAGCATGATATGAAAAAATTCATGTCTTTTCATTTTCTCTGATCAGCCTTAGGAGCAGATTAATAAGCAAATACTTGTAAAAATTATGCTGTGTTCCTTTTATGACATTATCACACAACCAGATTCTGTTTCTCTGTTTGTAGACCAATCCAAACAAGTTGTAGTTGAGTCCTTGTACATTATCAGTTGCTATGGAACCTTAGTGGAGCACATGATAGAGCCGCGGCCCCTCAGCACTGCCCCCAAGATTAGTGATGACACTCCACTGGAAATGATGACATCACCTCGAGCCAGCTGGACTCTGGTTAGGTAGTATCTCCTTTCTTTTTTTCTCTTTTTAAGAGCTTTATTGAGGTGTGAAAGATTAAAAGTGTACCATTTGATAAGTTTTTGACATATGTGTACAGCTGTGAAATCATTACCACAATTAACATAATAAACATATTCATCACTCTCAAATGTTTCTTTGTGCCCCTATGTAATCTCTCCTCCTTTTGTCCCTCTTTGCCTTTATGAATTAGTTTCTAGTTTCTAGGATTCTATATAAATGGAATCATATAGTATATACTTTTTTGGGGTCTGGCTTCTTTTATCTAGCAAAATGATAGTTTATTACTTTTTCATTTAACATATTTTACATATAATAAAATTAACTCATTGTAAGTGACTTTTCAAAAAGCTGTGTACCCATCAGTACAATCAATTTCCTCATCCCAGAAAGAAACCCCATACCCATTAGCAGTCACTCCCCATTTTCTCCAAACTCTTCAGCCCTAGGTAACCACGAATTTACTTTCTGTTTCTGTGGATTTGCCTACTGTGATTATTTCATATAAGTAGAAACATACAGTATTTGACTTTTTGTGTCTGGCATCTTTCACTTAGCCTGTTTTTAAGGTCTATCCATGTTGCAGCATATATCAGAACTTCCTTCCCTTTTATGGCCATATAGTACTCCATTATATGGTTTTACCACATACTGTTTGTCCATTTATTAGTTGATGGACAGTCCCACTTTGTAGCTAACATTAGTAATGTTACTATGAACATTCCTGTACAATTTTTTTTATGGACATATGTTTTCAATTGTCTTGGGTATATCCCTTGGAGAATATCTCTGTTTGAATTCCTTTCTCTTTGTACCTTTGTGTACCTTTTCTTGGACATATGCTTCCCTTATTTGCAGTCTCATGCTCACTGAAAATAGAGAGTAGCGCTGAGACAGCCATTAAGGATGGAGGGGGAATAGAAACTAATATAAATGATTTGAAGGTTTCCTTTAAAGTGATTCTCCAAGATACAATGGTTAAGCATCATAGAAATGTTTATTAAGAATCAGAGTCCATCTTAAAAGTGCATAATGATTAGACTCTTTATAAAGTAGCACAAAGATGGAAAAATGAAACTTGGAATAAAACCTGCTTAATAAATAGTTCATTGTCTAGGAGAGAAAAAATTGCTCCTGACATATATCGAAGGAAACGCACAAAAATGGATATGAAAATGATCCCTGTCCTTTTGACATTTTAAAATATTCTTATATTGATTTTTGTAGGCTCCAGCATTCTTTACTACTTCTTTACTGTGCTGGATTGATCTGAGCAATATCTGATTTATCAAGCTTGTTTAGGAGTGGGCAGATCTGATTAAAATTACTGCACTATCATTGTTGAAATAGTGACTTATTTTGAAACTCAGATGCTAATTTGATCCATAATAAGTCATCCATTTACACAACTGTTTTTTGAATTGTTTTTACCTATCTTATTTTATTTTAAAAATATACATACTTTAAGAATAAAGAGGTTAGAAATTACATAAAATTAGGACTACTTAGTTGTAACATTTGAATTCTACACTTCCTCTCTGTTTAATCTTCTGAATGTCTTGTCTATCCTCTTGGAGGGTCTTCTGCTGTTAAGCTACTATTGACTTCATCTTATTTGTATGAAACACTGCCTGCCACCTTTTTGTTCTTTTTAAGCAGATGGCCTTGTGTTTCAGGTTTCAGCAGATTCATTTTAATGATTACAAGTTTATTTTAATGATCACAAAAATAGTGTGAATTTAAATCAGTATTCATCAGTGATGACTGTCATGGTGATTTATTTCTCATCTATTAAGCTTAAATATTAATATTCTTCTGCTGTTTCCTTAGAACCCCTCAATGGAATGAATTGCAACCACCATTTAATGCAAACCACCCTCTGCTCCTCGCTGCAGATGCAGTACAGTATTATCAGTTCCTGCTTGCTGGCCGTAAGTAGTTCAGATTGTTTTTTTCTTTTCATATGGTCTATTCAGATTTAATCTTAAAATGTGAGCTTTTAAAGCAACCATTACCACTGGTCCATAGGCCATAGGCCTTAAACAATCAATCTAAGGCAAGTAAGATATTTAATAGAAATTTAAACCATAAGCCTTAGCATGCATTAAGTTTGTCTCTGGCTGCTTATATTCTGTACTCAGGAACATAAACCTGCGATGATAATAGTTAAGTTGATGGAGAATATCTGGTAGGCTCAAAAATTTAAAAATAACAATCAAAACAGCATGAGAATGCTATTATATAATAAACAGTTTTATAAAGCTTGGCATCTGTTTCTAACATAGAAAAAACCTTTGCTCTTGAAGAAAAACCTGCTGGCATAGTTTTCACAGTTGCACTTTTCATTGTGAAAGCTATGTCAGCAGATTTTTCTTTTTGTAGAATTTTACTTGAGATAATGAAGTAATGATTTCAGCTACATTGGTTTTTTTGTTTATTTGTTTACTTTCATGTCTAAGCCCTAACATCAGTAGAGACTAACCTGGGTTCATGGAGCTAAATACAGCCTTTAATATGGGAGGCATGAAATGACAATTTAATATTTATTATCTAGTTTATGTTCATAGAATTAAAAATTCTTTACAATTATAATTCAATTTTGTAGGATGGACTGAATCCTTAATTTAACTTGATGCCTCTGAGTACTGCATATTTTTAAGAAAATTCCTAAAAATCTACATTGACATGTTTTTAATAGAGTTTGTTGTATTCAACTTATTATCTTGCCTGGTCTATTATAAAGCATGAATTAAAACTGTTGTAGAACTATTTTATTTTATTTTATAATGTGTTATATATTATACTGGAAATTTTATAGACTTTGCTCTAAAGTTATGAAACTCCACAACTGTAATAAATAGTTGGCAGTCTTGCTCTCTCATTTAGTTGAACTTACTCCTTCTTCTAGTACATTTTTATTGAGTGCCTACTATGTGTCAGGCCCTTGTAATTTAAAGGTAAATAGTATATTGCTTCTGTCCTCAATGAACTCACTAATTTGGAAGACAGATGTTTAATAAAAAATAAAATGGGATAGGTGTCTCAGTGGAGGGTTATACATGGAACTATGAGAGCAGTGACATAAGTTGCCAAAGGCAACACAGAAGGGTAATACATAAGTGGTTTCAGATTGGTGTAAGAAGCAGAGAATGTAGAAATTGTTAGTTTCTACATTTTTAAGCATAATTTAACTATCTAATGAACTGGAAAAAACATGACAGGTATGAAATAAAAATCATGAGTATGTTTTCTACTGCCTCTCAAAGGTGCAGAAATAAACTAATTGTTGAATTAAGCATAGTTCACTCAGAGTTAATATTGGTTTTTGTTTTGTTATTTTCATATCTATTAGATCTGTTTAGTAGACAAATGGTAAAAAATCTGAAATGTTTAAGAAAAAGATATGGGCTAAAAAGTACAACTGTCTCTCTTAATTTTTCTTGTCCCAGTGATTAAGCTGATTGACATTACATGGTAGTTCATTTTAGCTACCCTAAATACCTTCATCCAGTTCTTAGACCAACAAAAATCTCCAGGTATGTAGTTTAAGAATCACCACTGTTGGCAGTAGTAAGCCATCAGATGTTTTCAGTCATAGGAATGACACCATCAGAATTGTGTTTTAGAAAGATCACTGTGGTAGCATTGCAGCAGGAGGTTCAGAGAAAAGTGGTGGAGGTTAGGTGATCCTGGAGCAAAATGAGACCCTTAATTAAGGCTGTATTACAGAGAAAAAACAGGACAGACCTGTGAAGTATAGAAGACTTGGAATAGAATAGAATTAGAGGCAATTTGAAAAAAAGTAGTTACTCATGATTCTATGGTTTCTAATTAAAATACAGAATACAGCGGGTTCTCAAATTACATCATTTCATTCAACGTTGTTTTGTTATAACATTGATAAGAAAAAAAACGCTTCCTGCCCAGGACCACTGCCTATGTGGGGTGTGCGTGTTTTCCTCATGTCTGCTTGGGTTTTCTCTGGTTTTCTCCCACACACCAAAGATGTGCATGTTAGATTAATTGGCCTGTCTAAATTGTGTCCCAGTCCGAGTGAGTGTGGGTCTGTGTGTGAGTGCATCTTGCAATGGGATGGCATCCCGTGCAGAGTTGGGTCCGACATTGCACCCTGAGCTGCTGGGGTAGGCTCTAGCCACATGGAACTCTGAATGAATGAATTCAAACTATTGTAAAATAAAAATTCTTAAAATATGTGATAAATCATACAAATATATGATAATACTACATTGTCATCATTTATGCAAATAAATGATGCTGTATTAAAGTGCTCAACAAGACCTCCATATTATTGTTTTTAAACTTTGTCATGGTAGAAGGTGCGCCTGACAATTTTTAGTTTGCAAACATTTATTCTTTGATTAAACTCACCACTGCCATGACCATCATCATTCACTAATTCACCAAAAATTGGGTAAATAATTATATTACTTTTATTAATCTTTTAAAAATGTATGTATAGCTTACATTTAATTTTGTATTTAACATTAGAAGTGTTTTGAGTTTTCATTTAGAAGTTTGGAGATGTTTTTGTGACCAGAAATACACCATAGGAACTTAAATTTTGTCTATATCAATTAGCCTGTGGTACAGTTGGTTTCATTATATGTCGTTTTCCTTAATCACAGTTTCCAATAACTTATTGTATAATGCATTTCATTGTAAGCCTATTGAATTCCAGATGGATTAGCATTGGGATGAGGATGAAAGGCCTGTGTTTCAGTTCTAAACCACCTCTCAACTTGATAAATATAAAATATCAATTATAATACTTGCTCTTATAAGAGGTGTTATGATGATAAATAAAGTGATGCTAAAGTCTTTTTAAAAACTATGAAACACGATGTACACTTAAGCATCATTATATGCCTTTGTTTCTTATCTCAGAAGTGCATATTTTCAAATAATAGACTTCTGGGATTTTAATAAAATCTATAAAATGTTTTAGTATTAGGCATTAATAATGGAATACCTATTCTGACTATGTGATTTTGATCATGTTGTAAATATCTGTTATCTAAGTGACAGATATAATTAATATGTTTTATCTTGTGAAATGTAACTATAGATATAATTTAATGTTAAAATCTAAGAGACAGATAATTCTGTATTAATTATTATACTGCTTCTTTATATCCAGAATAGAAATACATATAGCCTAGATTTTAAAGTCCTGTTTTCTGCATATAGAGATAAGCTATTTGATTGAGATTTCTGGACGTGCCAGTATGTTACATGACTGAAGCAATTAAATATGCAAAACATGGACATTCAGGTCAGCATAGTAAAAGGTTGAGATATAATTAGTAAAAGCAATAATGGTGCCCGTTTCAAGAGATTGCCTTTACCTGCCCATCTGTTGCACCATTTCTGCAAGTTAGAGCCTTATTACGAAGACTTTATTACGTTCTTTTTCTCCAGTTTCTCTTACTGAGGCCTTTGAAAAGATATTGTACCTCTGAAAACACAAGTTTACCATACTTTGTGCCATGAAGTTTTTTGTTTTACTTAACCATATTGAAAGTCAACTCTTATTTTCCAAATTAAAGACTTCAAATAAATGAATACTTTAGAAATATCTTTCTGAAAGTATTTTCAGATACAGTCATTTGTTGGTATGTGTGGGTATTGGTACCAGGACCCCCACGGAATACCAAAATCCACGGATGCTCAAGTCCATTATGGTATATTATTTGCATAGGACCTAAGTACATCCTCCCATACACTTTGTTATCTCTATATTACTTATAATACCTCATACAATGTAAGTGCTATGTAAATAGTTGTTATACTGTATTGTAAAGAATAATGACAAGACAAAAAGTCTATACATGTTAACTACAGGCACAACCATCCTTTTTTTCCTGAAAATTTTCAATCTGCGTTTGGTTGAATCCATAGACATGGAACCCATGAATACAGAAGATTGACTGTTTAACTTTTTAGTAGAACTCTAATACAAACTTCACAAACATTGTGAACAGTTTCTTTTGTTGTATTTGGATCTGTGCATCAAGTGAAGCAGACTTTCACAAACTCCGGAAATTATGGTAATAGTAGACAAAGAATGATGGAAATGGGAAAGAGACTTTGTCTCTGTGAGAAAAGAGTAGGAGAGCAGGATGTTTAGCAAGGAATCTCCACTCCCTTTCCAGTTCTGTAACCGTAATAAATACACAGCTAGTTGATAAACAAAGTTCTGCATATGTGGCAAAAGGGTGGCTCGTTGCCATATGCTAAAGACTTCTTACCTAACCTAACCTTAATGTAAAGGAAGTAAAATTCTGTATTCTTAACTATAGTAACATTTCCTACTTACATTAATGGGATGGAATAACCAAACTTGAGGAAATTTGACATTTATTGAAGAATTTTGCTATATCATAAATTGATATACCAAACTTAGGAATTTTGGTGTATCATAAATTAGATCATATTAGAATGCTTCATACAGAGGTCACTATAGAAGCAGAGACGATTTTTTTGTTATTGGGTCAAACTATAAGAAATTACCATTTTTAATAAGTAAAAAAGTCTAACATGAGCAATTTCATAGATTTCTATATGCAAACTGAATGTATAGATGATAGTCTAGTCTTGATGTTTAGCTCAGTAAAGGTAAAACTCAAGAATCTATAATCCAAAAGATGTTTTGCTTTGATCATAAAAATTTAGGGACTAGTTTATAAAAAGATCGCATCAGTAGACAGTAGTAATTTTTGTGTTAGCACTATATTTACTCCTTTTTCTAACATAAGCATTTGTTTCTGTGTATTCCTTTGCCAGAAACAAAGATAAACCATAGAACAAATCAGTAAATATCAACCAGCTTTGAATATGATCCCAAATAGACAATAACTTTTTCTTTAGTCTGCTTTAGAGCTTCCAATTTGTAAATTAAATGCTGAGTTTAATTTACTGAGTTGACTCAGTTGACTCAGGTTTACTGAGTTGACTTGGGAAAGCTTTATTTTGAGGAAAAATAATGTTTCCTCCTTTTATTTCAGGTAATTCATTAGCAGCAGTATTTTAAGTATTTTTAAGTTGCTGACATTAACTAGCTTTGTGGTGGAGTGGGTATCAGACTGGACTTCTTTTTAAGTAGACAGTCTCTGGGTATGTGAAAAGTTCCTCCCTAAACTTACTGAGTTTTATTTGTGACAAAAATAGTAATAGTCATTCATTCTACAGGCATATACCTTTGATATGCAATAGAAAGGTGACTTGGATCCATGGAACTTCCTCTGTCTTATTGGGAGTATAAGTTTTTCTTCTACCTTTTAAGTCAATATAGGGAAGGTAGAACCTTTTAGACATTTCAATTTGATCTCAAATTTTTGGGGGAAAATAGTGTTCTTTAATTTCATTAAGTATTTCTTGAGTTTCTAGTTGAGTAGTAGCTCCCCACTGAGATGGAATAACAGGGAACAGATTTACTTTCCCACCTGAACCAACAACAAACAGAAACAGAAATAATATATGAAACAACTGTTTTCAAGTCTCTTGGCATTAGGGAATGAAGGACCATGATCCCTGAGAAATGGGAAACAAGTGAGACAAGCCCTACAGTTGCCTCAGTTTATTGCCTTGAGAGTTTCTAGGCTGTGTCACAGTGAGGGGGAAGCCATAATAGAACCCAGAAGACTCCCTGAGTTGAGGAGACAGAACTGTGAGTCCAGTAAGACCAAAGAAGAGCAGGTGCCAGCAAACTACCTTTCACTCTTATTGTAAATAAAGTTTCATTGGAACATAGCCACCTCATTTCATTTATCTATTGTCTATGATGACTTTTAAGCTATAACACAGAGTTGAGTAATAGTAACTGAGACCATATGACCCATGAAACCCAAAATATTTACTGTTTCCAAACCCTGACCTAGAACTTGTTGGGGAGGATATCAGACAGGGGAGATCTACTCAGACAGAAAACTCTGAAGATCTGCAGAGTCCTCCACTAGTATTCAACAATTCTGATGGGTGTAAGAAAACTATCCAAAGCCTAGGAAACAACTGTTAGAGAGACTTAGAGGGCACTTATAGTCACACAGGTTCAGGATTGTGACATTAAAATAGTTATTATAACTGTATTCCATATGTTCAAAAAGTTAAGTAGAAATGTAGATATAAAAACTTATATCTCAATATAGTAAATGGATACTTAGTCCTAAATATAAAAAACTTCTAGTTATGAAAAATGCAATGTCTGAGGAGAAAGCTCCATTGCATAAGATTGAAGATAGATTATGAGTTGCAGAAGAAAATATTAGTGAATTTAAAGATAGAGCAAGAGAAATTATCTAAATTGAAATAGAAAGAAAAACAGAATTTTGAAAAAGTATCAGCAAACTCTGGGACCACATATACTAGTAATCAGAGTTCCTGAAGAAAGGTTGATGGGGCAAAAGAAATAATAGGCAAAAAAATTTTCAAATTTGATATAAGCTATAAAACCACAGATAGAACAAGGTCAGTAAATTTTAAGAATCCTAAAGAAGGCCATACACCAAAACACATCATGATGAATTTGCTCACAATCATTGATAAAGAGAAAAATCTTAAAAGCAGCAAGAGAAAAAGAAAAGTAGCAAAAGATAAGAAGCAGATTTCTTTTACTTACTGAAAGAAAACTGTCAACATAGAATTCTGTACCTTCTTCTAAAATCTTTTAAAATGAAGGCAAAATAAAAAATTGTTTAGATATATGAGAGATTAAAGAATCTATCTGCTATAGACATGCTCCACATGAAATGTCAAAGGAAGCCCTTCAAGCAGAAGAAAAATTATACCAAAGGGAAAGGGATTAATAGTACCAGCAATGGTCAAAACATAGGTAAATACATGAGATCGTTTTCTAATTTGTAAAAATTTGAAATGCATTAATAATTGTTTAAAATATAATTTACTGTTAACATAATGATAATATGAGTGTATTATAGTTCTTGAAAATGCATATATATATATAAATTAAAATAAAATGTATGACAACAAAAGCATAAAGCCCAGGAGGGTGGGAAATGGGACTAGCCTATTGTAAGATTTCTATAGTATATGTTAGTGGTATAATATTACCTGAATGTAAACTGTGATAAGTTAAAAATAATGAACACAAAAGCAACTACTAAAATAACAAAAACAAAGGGGTGTATCCAATAAACCAGCAAAGGAAATAAAATGCAAACAAGATGATGTAATTCTAACTATATCAATACTTACATTGGTTGTAAATGATCTAAACATCCTAGTAAAAAGTCAGATTGTCAAACTGGATTTAAAGGTAAGCCCTGATTAATATGCTACTTATGAGAAACACTTTACAACTTGGAGTTACTATCAGACTAAGTAGAACACTTCACCCAACAACAGAATACACATTCTTTACAAGTGCACAGGGAACATTGACCATGATAGACTTGGGCTATAAAACATATCTCAAATTCAAAACGTTTCAAGTTATACAAAGTATATTCTCTGATCACAAAGGAGTCAAAGAAGTGAATAACAGAAAGATCTCTAGAAAAATCCACAAATATTTGGAAACCAACACACTTTCAAATAACTCATCGTTCACAGAAGATATCAAAAGGGAAATTAGAAAGTATTTAAAATGGAATGAAATTGAAATCAGAATATATCTATATCTTCGAATACCATTCAGTAAAAAACCATAATAATAAATGTGGATTGAGCTAGGTCATGCAACAAGTTTGATTACTCTCAAAGAAATTATTCCAAGTAAAAAAAGCCAATCTCAGAAGTTTGCATACTGCATGATTTCATTTACATAACATTCTTAAGATGACAAAATTATAGGGATGGTTAACAGATTAGGGGTGACCAGGGACAGAGTGGGAAAGAGGAGGTTGAATAGCCCTAGAGAGGATTAGCACAAGGTAGATCCTTGTGATGGATCAGTTCTGTAAAGTTGATTGTAGTGGAGGTTACAATGTGATAAACTTGGATAGACCCACACACATAAAATGAGTGTAAAACTGTGTATATAAAAAGATTATATATCAGGTATAAAAACATCTGAATAAGGTATCTGGATTGTAGCAATGGCAATTTTTCTGGTTTTGCATCCGGGTGAGGGTTACACAGAACATTACTGTATTGTTTTGTAACTTCTTGTGAATCTTTAATCATTTCAAAATAAAAACTTTAGGCCAGGCGTGGTGGCTCACGCCTATAATCCTAGCACTCTGGGAGGCCAAGGCGGGAAGATCACTTGAGCTCAGGAGTTTGAGACCAGCCTAAGCAAGAGCAAGACCCCATCTCTACTAAAAATTGAAAGAAATAATTGGCCAACTAAAAATATATAGAAAAATTAGCTGGGCATGGTGGCGCATGCCTGTAGTCCCAGCTACTCGGGAGGCTGAGGCAGAAGGATAAGGCTGAGGCAGAAGAACTCCTTGAGCCCAGGAGTTTGAGGTTGCTGTGAGCTAGGCTGATGCCATGGCACTTTAGCCGGGCCAACAGAGTAAGACTCTGTCTCAAAAAAAACACACAAAAAAAACACACACACACAAAAAAACCCAAAATAAAAACTTTAAAGAAAAACAAAAGAATTTGTGAGATGGCACTAAATTAGTACTCAAGGGGAAATTTATAGGGCTAAATGACTATTTTATAAAGGGGAAAGGTCTGAAATCAATGACCTTAGTTTCCACATTGAGAAACTAGAAAAAGTAGAACAAATTAAAGCAGAACAAAGAAAATAGGGAAAAAGGAAATATTAAAGATCAGAGTATAAATCAGTGAAACAGAAAACATAAAGACAGTAGAGAAAAATCTATGAAACCATTATGTGCCTGTCTTCTGCTTCGGGTTTGTGGAATTCTTGGATCTGTGGGTTTATCATTTGCATTACACTTGGAAATTTTTATGCAATGTATCTTCAAATATTTTTTCTGTCACCATCCTTCTGCCTTTTGGACTCCAGTTACATTTATAGTAACCACTTAATACTTTCCTAGCTCACTGAATCTTTGTTCAGTTTTTCTCAGTCTTATTTTCCTATCTGTGTTTGATTTCGTATGGTTTTTATTTCTGTATCTGAAAGTATATTATTCTTCTTTGCTGTTAATTTCATTCAGTATTTTTTTACTTCAGATACCATTTTTCAGCTCCGTAAGTTTTATTAGGGTCTTTTTTGTATTTTTTTATTTCCTTTTTCATTATCTACATGTTTAACCATGTGGAATATCATGGAACCTTAGACAGCATGGCATGTTAGAAGGCGGTAGATGAGAAGTAAAAGCAAGTGATTCAGTAGGAACTACAGAGCATGTGTAATGAAAGTCATGGGACAATGATTTGGAAATTAGAAAAGAGGATCATTAATTGAATTAATCATTCTAAAATGTCTAGCCTGACTTTGAAGTAGTAGTGTTACTTTGACAAAATCATAGTTTTTATTATACTAAAGACAACTAAGTCTTTTGTGGATTTCTTTTGAGTAGCTGGGCTGTCTACCGATTTATCTGC
This sequence comes from Cheirogaleus medius, assembly GCA_008086735.1. NCBI lineage: Eukaryota > Metazoa > Chordata > Mammalia > Primates > Cheirogaleidae > Cheirogaleus > Cheirogaleus medius. The sequence continues at coordinate 27,156,041 of VBSM01003215.1, read as the reverse complement.
TTTAAAAAATGTGACTGCTTCACTATTCGCTTGGACTTCACTAGCATTTTTATTTTGGTTTTTACATACAGTGAAGTAGATAGGACTTAAAGCTATTATTGAGCTTTGCCTTACACATAGAAGTACTAAAATCATAAGTTAGCAACATGATTAAGGTTAGTTTCTAGGGATCTTGATTCCCAACTAAATTTTGTACTGCTGACCTATCAAGCACAACTATGAGACCAGAAAGAACCAATATTTTTCATTGTAATATAAAGTCATCTTTGGATTTAGAATGAAGTCATTTTAGAATATTTTACTATCTTGTTGTTTCATTGGTTTTGCAATCCATTGGTGATATGTTTTGTGCATATTGCTATTACCAACTCTATTTCTCCCCTGCCTACAAAAATGACAATGATACAAAAAGTTGTTGTTATTTTTTTTTTTTTAATTTTGGTCTTGTCTACCATGGGTAGACACAGTGCCCTGGAAAAGCTATTAAATATGCAGCAATGTTCTTTTGAGCTACTCCCTTTCAAATGTCACATTAGATTTAACCTAACATCCTGGATTGCATTACTATTGTGGTATGTACCAAATATGATGGAGGTACTCAACAATATTTCCTTGCATTGTCCATAATAAATATTTGCCCAAGAGTGGGTAGGGGTGGAAGGGGAAGAAAGAAATGTTTTTCTCTTGTAGAGGAAACTTGTAATGTAGAACTTATTTAAAGAGTGTTTATAGTCCATTGTTGGCCATAGGGTGTGTCATACTGCTCTATCCAGGTTTGAAAATCTGAAGTAGTTAAGAAAACACTTAAGGTTGAATTATATTGGTAATTTCACAAATTTATACTTAAACTTATAGAATGATATATGTCCTTCCACAGAGAAATGATTTCAGAGTAATGAATGGTATTTTTCTTCAAGAAACTAAATACTTGAGACATATAGAACCTGAATTTAGCCACATGTATGTTTTATAGCTTGGGGAACATTGTGAAATTAAAGTTTATTTTCAATGAAAAGATGTCAGATAGTTAAATGAAAGTATCATCAACAATCTGCAAGCTTTATAAATGATGGATTTAAAAGTTTGTATTAGATTACCTCTTTCCCTTTGTGCTTATGGGATACGTCTTATTTATTTCCACATCTTTACATAGATCTGAAGACCTATGGAATAGTTCATTGAGTTTTTCTATCATTGCTGATCTTTCAACTTTAAAGGTCCTTTTTTTTTTAAAGACCTAACAATCTGTACCCATTCTGGAGTGAATCTTGGCATTTTCTGCCATTTGCTTTAGAATTTACATGTTGGAAAAAAAATTTTTACATGTCACGCCACCTTCCTGTCATAATTGCTCTCAAAATTGAAGTGAAACAAAGTGAAAGTGTCTAAAGGGCTGCTTTTTACTTTTAAATATCTTTCTTTATTTTACACAATTTAAAATTCTTTTTAGGTTTTTTTTTTTTTTTTTTTTTTAGACAGAGTTTCCCTCTGTCACCCTGGATGGAGTGCAGTGGCATCATTGGAGCTCACTGCAGCCTCAAACTCCTGGGCTCAAGTGATCCTCTTGCCTCAGCCTCCTGAGTAGCTAGGACTACAGCCACATGCCACAATACCTGGCTGATTTTTCTATTTGGTCTTGCAATTGCTCAGGCCGGTCTCAAAGTCCTGAGCTCAAGTAGTCCTTCTGCGTCACTTGTAATCCCAAGAGTGCTAGGATTACAGGTGTGAGCCACCATGCCCAGCCTTATTTTACAAAATTCTATGATATTAATATCTTGATATTCTTCAGATTGTTATATGACCTGCTATTTTTCAGATGCAGTTGAGAGTAAGCATTGTTTTTCATTGATGCTAATAATATTTATTGCGTTGAATTGGCAGCTTTGACTGGGATCGGACATTGATTCTGATAGATTGAAAAAAGATAATCTATTGGTTATAAATCCTGTAGCCACTAGTACGTCTGCTCCTGATGTCTTTTCCTCTACCCCACCTAAGTTTAAATTTCCTGAATGTGCATTTTGACAATTGGTTAGTGGGGATAGGGGATTAAGGGTACAGGGATATCTGTTTGCCCTTTTTTCTAAAAACAAGGAGCTAAAATAGAATGGTTTATCTCTGCTTATCTATGGTAACATAATGGGTTGATGTCGGTAGGAGCTTGTGGTTTGATGTGGCATCACTTCCATCAGTAAGGTTAATTGCTAATAAATGACTAAATGGAAATTTAGGGGGAAGGCTACAGCTGTCTACTATGTTAGTAGTAACAGGAGTTCTGGCGCCATTTCAGGGTCACTATTTGTATTTGTCTATCAGAGTTAGAATACAGTTGTTTCTCTCAGTTTCAGCCTTCTCTATAGAATTCCTGTCAATTGTTTGACTCCATTAAGTGTACAGAGGAAATAAAAGCCTGAATGACCAATCCACCAGGGGCTATGGATAGACCCTTTCTTTTTCCATACTCTGAACACTGCATTAGGTCTCATTATCCATTTATAATAAGTGACCTCTGCCCCCTGGGTCATTGAAAAATATTCAATGTGCTTTTCTGACACATAGGGCACCTTTCTCAACAGACATATGAAACAATGGATGTCTGATAGTCTAGAGAACTAGTATAAGTTGCAGGTTTTTAAATAAATACACAGCCTAGTGCCAAATCACTCTGACAAATTTTTTTTCTTTGGTCTTGTATGGTTCGGTTCATAAATGGGCCAAGAGGAGCCTAATGTCTGGAAAATAAATGTATTATTTTTCTCCTTTCTTTCTTATTCTTCCAATTTAAAAAAATTCGCCATGTTGTTTAATTTTGTTTTCTAGAAATGGTGTGTCTTCATATCTGATTTTTCATTTCCTGGTAGAGAACTATAGAAATTCTTGGATGTAGTGCATGGAGAGAGCAATCATCTTTGGAAAGTATTTGCCAAATCTGCCCAGGATGGCTCTGGAGGTTATCTGTGACATGTTAAAAACCTGACTTCTAGCCCTCTGTTCTGCCCAAACTGGTAGTGACCAAGCAGGAAAAGTATTTGACCCTTCTTTGGTTACTATAATCCAGATTTCTTTTGTGATATAAATTTGGATCACCTACCTGAAAGCTCTGCGTATCTAGTGGTTCTGTCTCCAGTTCCCAGTTCATAGGTAGACTTGGGAAACGATGGAAGTAGAATAGTGATTATTGGCTGAAATATAGACAGGGAGTAAGAAAACTGTCATTTCCAGAGCTTTACATGATGTCAGCTGAAGGGCAGCCTTCCAAGAGTTAGAAAACTTGACCACCAGTAACTAACTGTGTGGCCTTAATACAGTGCCTATGTTATATAATGATAGAAGTTAGTAATTTACCTGCAATATGTTAGGAGAGCAAAAATAAAAGATTGAGAACCACTTCTTTTGCAAGACATGAAGAAACTTTGAAAGTTTAAATTTAAATTTTACTTTAATATTTAAAATATTTAACTTAATATTTTAAAAATACTTTATTTTTGTTTTAAGTATTTAAAATATATAAAATATAAAAATTCTTTTATAAATTATTTTTCAAATTTAAGATGCAGACTTTGTATTAATAAAGCCGTGTTCCTCTCCTAGAAGCTTACTTATTTTATATTTATTATCATATATACTGGCTTATTTTATTAAAAATATATGAGACACCCAGGGATTTGAAGAGACCCAGTTTATTACAGTGAGTTACTAGCCACCCTGTCCAGTAGACCCAGGGGTTTTATTTTAACAAAGTAGTTTTCCTGTTAAGTGATGTACGATTGCATACTCTCAGATATTGGGACACAGACGTGTTACCTCCACAGGAATGACCATTGTGTCCAAGCATAGTTTTTTTTTTTCTCCAAACCAGTTACAGAAAACCCTGGAGTTGTTAGAACTTTCTCCATGACAAGAATTAATATATTAACTGGATTATAGCATCGTTTGACAAATTGCTTACAAAATACATCAAAATTGATTGGGCATTCTGTACTTGAATTGACAAATGGCTGCATTAGGAGAAGGAGGGAAATCCATTAATTATAGCTGCTCTCAATCATAGGAAATGTAATCATATAAATATGGATTTTGCTAAAACAAAAATCTCTGCTTTATGGTAGTGTTGGTTATATGTGTATCTACACCTCTTTGCCATTCATAGGAGGCCTGTGCTTAGCCACTCACTGTCCTTTAATGAAAAAATAATAATTGCTGCTGTGTTAAAAGGTGTGTTTTTGACATTCCTAACTATGTAATAATGTTTTAAATATTCCAGGAAACCCTGTAGCTCAACCTTTCTGCTCAGTTTTCAATTGCACCCCTGTTTGTCCATCTTGTGATTGTATGTTCATATTATTTACCAGATAACCCTTACAAATTTGTGACTGTGCCAGTGTAAGTTTATATATGGCAGAGTTTTCACTTAGGAAACAGGAAATATAGACATGAAAGGTTCTGGCTTCCTTAACATTGTTACCTTGAATGCGTCATTTCTTTCTACAGCTCAATTTTCCTCATTTTTCTAATTAAGGGACTTAAAAATCCTTTTCAATTTTTGGATTTTGAGGGATCCCTGCTCTAGAATCTAAAAACTTGTCCTGAAACTGATGAAAATTCAGAACCAAGGTATGTTAAAAGAGAAGGAAACAAGCAGCTAAGACACCCAAAGTCAAGGCCTTTATCTTGTTACTCTCTTTCTTTTGCATGTTACGTAGTGACAGAATTTTCTAATTTTTGCTAATAATTCCCACTGTAAAATAGTGGAAACAAAGAAAGCTGTGCTATTCTTTATAGCAAATATATGTTTCATAAAGATTTTTAAGCAACCTTTTCGATTATTCTTTATTTTTAGGAATACCTAGAAATCCCTTCTTTCAAATTTTGGTATACGTGATTTCAGTTTTTCCTATTTTTTAATACTTTAGATTTTTAAATACCAGTCTTGTGTCTTTAGCATAGCTACTTTTTCTATATTGCAGCCTCTTTTAGCAAATGATTATGAAGCCAACATATTTAATATATTGTTTTTGTTTCTAGAATTCTATTTTTTCCATTTCTTAAAAGGTTTAATTTTGCTTTGATAATGCATAAGCTTTCATCATCATTGAGTTTCTCATTTTTTGAAAAAATTTTTCTCTCATCATCTTTCTTACTGAAGGTAACCAACCCAGTGACCAAGGCATAAGGGAAGTGGGTGAATGTCATAGGTCGTCTCTCTATAGTAGTTTCGATCTGTTTTCCTTATTGTTTTTATATGGCAGGAGACTTTTGGCCATGTGATTTTGTGGAACTTGGTGAGAAACACTGTATTTCCTTCATTGCCTTTATACCATCAGTTTCTTTCTACTATGCTTTCTTTGTATTTTACAACTACGTGAAGAGCATTTGTAACTGCCCACAGATGATGTGAAGTCTGCGTTTGGAGCTGAGATTTTATAAGGCATTTTTGGGGAGTAGTGGTTTTCTCTTTTCTTGAGCACTCTGCTGCCTTCATGTGCTAGAGGGCCATCCATAGCTATGTCATATACACCTTTAAATATGAAATCAACAAGCCAGTATTTTCTAAAATGAAATACATTAATTTCTCAAGGATATAACAGACTATGTCAAGTACTGGGACCAAGCACTTCGATTGTTTCTGTCACTACATGTGAAGCTTCTTTAAATGTCTGTAACCTCCTTGTGTTGTCACCTCTGGTTAAATTAATTTTTCTCCATTGTTTGATTGCATTATATGGTATCTCTGATCAGGATACATAGATGTTTATTAAGATGATTGAAAAAATCTGTTAAGTTAAGGAGATATTTAATACAAAAACAACAAAAACTCTAAATCAATTACATAATTGATATTTGGGGATAAGAATTTCTTACATGTGTCATATGATATATTTAATTAAAAATGATGAACTTAGTAGTAGAGGAAGTGATGAATAGAGGGAATTTTACTTAAGGTTAAGAACATGGTCTTTAGAGTCCGCACTCCTGAATTTGAACTACGTTTCTGCTACTTACTATCTACGTGACTTTGGGCAGATAAACTCCCTGGACTTTTGTCTCTTTAAAATGGGAACTAATAATGCCCACCTTACAAGATCATTGTTAGATTACATGAGATAATTCATCCAAAAATCTTTACCCAATAGCTTGGATAGAAAGAAAAACTCATTAAAAATAGTCGTTGGTTCTAAGTGGTTGTGATAGAACTCTTATGCTTGTTCTCCTGTGACGTCTTTCGTGCCTCTCTCAATTCCAACTACTTTATGATAGATACTACTAGGTGGTACAGCTAAAGATGGTTTGTTGGGAACAAACAGTGAAGAGAAAGGAATGTGTTATTTCTCTTATGATCTTAAGCGGTCATTTGGAGAAATATGGCTCTTAACCTATTGTGTGCATTCTCAAAGCTGTGCAAAGTAATTTTACTTAGCAATTCTAATTTATTAATGCAAATTGGAAATTTCTCTTAGACCTATTTGCTTTGAGCATCTTCATTCCCTTAGTATTTTATAGGGAGCGAGATTTTTCTTAGTGTCTAGTATATCCTGAAAGGCTGAACTCTGAAAGTTCTTTTTTTTTAATCTCTTTTTGTTGTTGTTGTTGCTCTATAATTCGCCACACTTTTATTATTATTATTTATTTATTTCCTCTTATTATGGAGGTACAAGTATTGTTAGGGATACATATATTGCCCCTGCCACCCCTCCCCCACCCCACCGTACCAGAGCTTCAAGCGTGTCCAACCCTCAGGTGGTGCGCACCACACTCATTATGTAAATATACACCTTTCCCCTCCCTCCCCCTCCCACCAGTCTACCACCCGATAAAAGTTTGTTTTTTTTGACATTTTGGTTACATTGTATATCTTTGCCTCTCCCTAAGAAGGGTTAGAGGTAATCCCTTCCCCCGACAATGTACGTCACATCCCTAAGATGTGATTTTCCCCTGCCCAATCCCTGGTGAACACTACAATTATTTGAGTATCATAGTTTAAATCAGTCA
>VBSM01003215.1:27131883-27142557 GCA_008086735.1 Cheirogaleus medius | reverse complement strand
TAGCTCACAGCAACCTCCAACTCCTGGGCTCAAGCGATCTTCCTGCCTCAGCCTACTGAGTAATGGGACTACAGGCACACATCACGCCGTCTGGCTAATATTTCTGTCTTTAGTAGAGATGGGGTCTCACTCTTGCTCAGGCTGGTCTCGAACTCTCCTGAGCCTAAGCGATCCTCCCGCCTCAGCCTCCCAGAGGGCTAGGATTACAGACGTGAGCCACTGTGCCCAGCCTCACTGGCAGTTCTTTTTCATTGCTTTAAATAAAACAGTGCTAGATACAAATGTGGTTTTTATTTTTACATTTTTTTATTGTAAAGATTTACCAAAATCCTTTAAAATTCATTTTTAAGAAGTTTAATTTTTTCTGAGTATCTAAAACCATGCTGAATACACTAAGAAGAGTAATTAATTACCTGTCCTAATATATAGTATACTCAATATTTTAATGACAAAAACTCATCTTTCATCTTCTAAGTAGAAGACTACTTTTGTTGCAGATGAACTTTGGTTATTGAGATCAAGCTGTTTCTTTTGGGATATTTTAGAAAGAATTTGATTCCATAACAGTGAGGTTATATTCTCATTGTTTGGGGGAAAAAAAACCCTGAAAGATGAAAAGGTTTAAATTTCTCCAGACTTGGAATAATGCCTTCTGAAACCTTGGTTCAAACCCACCCAATCTAACCTCCGCTAACCAGTGTTAAAGATATGAATATTTGAAGATGTCAGTTAAGATGTCTGCTAATATAATTTTTATAACTGTAATTTAGTAATTGTTATTTGCATAACTTAATGGTTTGTACCTATAGTTTAACAGCATGTAAAGCAATACTTCTACCTTTCTCTAATTCATAAATCCCATATTTTCTATGGGTAATTTTTAAAAATTCTATATCAGTTGAATCTTTTATTATGATGCAGAAGACATCTAAAAATTTAAAACTAGAATTCTTTCAAGCTTTTTATACATTTGTAAAGTTATATTATAAATTGACTTTTTGGAGTATTGTGAATTTTGTTATATGGCATTCAGACTTAGGGACATTATTAAGGGACCATTTAATTTTTCTGTTCATAATTTTATTTATGTTATTCTACTGATTTGGAAGTATTTTTAGTTTAGATTAACAGAACTAATTTTCAAACACCAGCCCTAAAAGCAGATTTTTTTGTTTTCTTTACATATAAGCACATATAAAAATATATAAATATGTACATAGAAACACACATATATATACATACCCACATATATCACTGTAAGAGAGAAAAATACACTGATTTTTTTTTAGTTATTTACTCAGTGTAAGCATGATCTGCTTATAAACAGTATAAACAGTCCAGCTCACAATTGCCTCATAATAATCTACTCATCTTGCCCTTGCTTGTTGATCTTTACTTATCAAATTCTTATGTGTAGAGGTAGTACTTTTGAAGTTGTATTCTGTAAAGCAGATGAATAGTACGTCCTTTTTAGTTAGGTGGATAAAAGTATGTTTTAAATTACTGTACTAAAGGTGGGAAATAAAACATGGCAATATATATATATCAGAATTCCATATCCTTTTCTTATACCAAGTTTATTAATTATCTGAGACAATTGGTAAATGTAAAAGATACTAAACATTTTTCTTTAGGTAGCTGATATATATGTTGGTCCGTCAGTCTTGTGTTTGCAAGATAGGGAATTTTACTCTTACTTAAATATACTCTCTTAAATTCTCTTTTGTACCTCCATTCTAAACAATGTGGAAAACTTAATCTCAATCAATTATAACCCCTCCAAAATTGCTTCTAAATTTCTAAGGCTTCTAATTGCTTCTAAGGCTTACAGAGTATTTAAGTATGAGGTAAGGGGTTTAGGGACATTTTATCTGCATTGCCACAACCGAGATGCCCAAGTTCCCCATCAGATCTTTGGTCTTTGGTTCATATAGGTCTCTGCAGCATCCATCCTTGTTTCTAATTCAAATCCTATCAGTTCTCTGGAATATGTCCATGTACTCTTGTTCACATAGGAGGCATTCTTCTCACCTAAGCTATAGAGAACATTGTGAGGTTGTCTCAGACCTGGCTGTGGAGACACACTGTGTGCATACCTCTTCTACCCTTGTACCATATTGGATCTCGAGCCACTTTCCTTAACTCTGTCTAAGAATGAAGAGATAATTTTTCACAGCTGTTGGTCCCTAAAAGTTTTTCTGGAATTATACCATTCCTTATCTATCCTTACAGACACTCTTTTTATCCCTTTATGTCTCTGCCACTATTGTTCCAATCTCAGGGTATCATTCCTAATAATTGGGTGGTTACAGAGCACGGAAGCTTTGCTTTTACTATATTTTCTTTTAATATTTTCTTCTTATCCCATGTTTAAGGTTTTTAATTATTTTTTCCCTGTGACCTGGTATGTCACACTCCTTCTCAAGTCAGTGAACATAGAATGTTCTTCCTACCTGAATTGGGGGAAATTTTGAAATATAAGTAAATACGGCTGGGCATAGTGGCTCACACCTGGAATCCTAGCACTCTGGGGGGCCAAGGCAGGGCGATGGTGTATGGTCAGGGGTTTAATTCCAGCCTGAGCAAGAGCAAGACCCTATCTCTACAAAAAATAGAAAATTTATCCAGATGTGGTGCCATGGGCCTGTAGTTCCTGCTGCTTGGGAAACTGAGGCAGGAGGATTGATTGCTTGAGCTCAGGAGTTTGAGGTTGCAGTGAACTGTGACAACAGCACTGCATTCTAGCCGGGGCAACATGGCAAGACTTTGTCTCAAAGAAAAAAATGTGGGAGAAAGGTAAGGATATTTATCTGATGTTGAAAAATATTATCCCTCCAACTTATTTTTTATTTTGCCCATCTTCTGATGGCTTCAAAGCATTCTTAATTAGAAAACTATTTGCAGTGAAAAAAACTATGGAAATTCTTCTTAGAATCTCTAGGATTTTGGGATTCAAATTTATGCTACTATTTCTAGAAGTATATTTGGAATCTTTACTACTTCCTTTGGAAAACTGATTAGGGCACAAAGGGTCCTTCTTCTCTGTTTTCACTGTGGGAAATTCCAAACATATACAAAACTAAAAAACAGGAATATAATGAACCTCCATATACCTATCAGCCAGCTTCAAAAAGGATCAACTAATGACCAATCTGGTTTAATCTATATTCCTCCTCCCTACCTCCTTCCCTGCCACTGAGTTATTTTGAAGCCAATGGCAGATAGCATATTATCCCCATTTTGATGACGAATAAATAAGTGTCAAATCATTCTGGTGCCATTACTTAGTACAGAATTCAAAACTATGACCACCCAGTAAATACTTATTGAGTACTTATTCTGTGACAGGTACTAGTATAGGCTCAGCATATATAGAAGGCAACATGAACTCTTGGAGAAATTCACATTATGTACTAATTAGTTATGCAAGGGCATGGTTTCTCACTTCTACTTAAAACTTTCCATCATATTACTTTAGTTTTATTACTAAAAAAAAAAAAAGCCCTTAGTAATCTGCTTGTGTTACCTCCCTTTGCCTGAATGACTCATCTTCTTCTCACAACCTGGGTCACCCCACCCAACCATAGTGGTCTCCTGTCTGTTACTGAAATATCTCCTTTAAGTTCCCACCTCAAAATCTTGTACTTGATATTCGCTTTGTAAGACTTTCCCCTCAGATATCTGCATAACCTCTTCCCTCACCTCTTTAAAAATCTTCTCTATCCTCATCTGCTTTCCAAAGCATGTTCTATCCTCTAGGTATTTTTCCGTATTCACGTTTTTCACTAGTATTTAAGGGGTAGAGATTTCAAGGATCCTCTTATTCTCTTCTGTATTAAGAATATAATATGAAATATATTTATTATAAAGGTTACAAATGATATGAGGACAGTTCAGCCTTTTGAAAACAAGTTTACTTATCAGCTTTGCAATATATACCAGAATTATTTCCAAAAGAATTTTTAAATAATTGATTATTATGATATTCTTCTCTTCATGATATCATTCACTATCATAAGAATTTAAGTGTATGCTTTTGTGATCACTTGTGTTTTGTGACACATGCCAGCATGCCTCTCATCTATAGAGGTGCAGATTTGAAGATACAGCAGCTAAAAGTTTTAACCACTGCAAATCTTATACTTTAGTGCTATACGTGCCTCTGATGAGTAATTCACCTAATTAGGTACCACTTCTCCTCTTACAGCAAGATAAGCTTTTTTGTATATATTTTTTTAATGTAATTTTTTTTTTTTTTTTTTAAACAGAGCCTCACTCTGTTGCCTGGGCTAGAGTGCTGTGGAGTCAGCTCAAACTCCCCGGATCAAGCTATTCTCTTGCCTCAGCCTCCCAAGTAGCTGAGACTACAGGCATGCATCACCTTGCCTGGCTAATTTTTTCTATTTTTAGTAGAGATGGGATCTTGCTCTTGCTCAGGCTGGTCTCGAACTCCTGAGCTCAAACAAGCCTCCTGCTTTGACTTCCCAGTGTGCTAGGATTACAGGCATGAGCCATTGCGCCTGGCCAAGTCTGTGTCTCTTAACATCTTGTCCTACATTATGCTTTGTCTACTTTATTTGTATATATTTCACTAAAATTTAGGTTGTGAAAATACTACCTTGTTCTAGCAAGAGTGTAGTGAGATTGCCATTTTCTATTACTGCTTGAAAAAGTGCATACTCTTTCTGGAAATATGTATTAAGAAATTTTAAAATGTTCACATCCTTTGATTTCATTTTTAGGAATCTAACCCAAGGAAAATTTTGCATGTTGATGTATTACAAATATCTCTGGGTGGTGGAAATTATGAGGTTGTTTTCTGTTTCACATTCTTTTCTATTTCTTCCACATTTCTTAATGATCATCTCCTACTTTTCTTCCTACTCTTGCCCACTTTTTTTCTACATTCCACTCAGTACTTCATTGCTTGATTTCTCTGAGTATTAAAATGGTATATGGAGATAGGAGTAGATAGATGGTAAATCTCTGTACCTTCAGTTCTTTATTACTGTGAACCTAAAACTGCTCTTAAAAACGAGTCTCTTTAGAGGTAGATAGACAGAAAGAATGAGTCAGTGGTAGCTTCCAAAGAAGAGACTAAAATTTGGAGGGATAATATTTGGTTCATAGTAGGAACTCAATAAATGTTTGTTGGATTATTTTATTGCTTACACTAAGCAAAAGCTCCTCTTAATATGAGAAAGTACGTGGTTTATAGTTTGACTATATCATACCATTTAGTCAGGGAAACTACTCAGGTATCTAATAAAATGACATATTTATATGGATAAATGAAGTTTTCAGAAACTGAAAGTGTTTTTCAATTCAATACGCATGTTATGCCTAGAATTTATATGAAACTATTAAATAAGCTCTTTAAAGAATCTCTGTATATTAATAATCTCCCAATGAATAGATTTGTCGCTGCTCCTTAGTGTTCCTTTGCCTTTAACATGCAATCTATCCTTTATTTCTTTATAAAAGAAATAAATGTTCAGATGTCATTACTAATTTCTGTAGTTTTTTTTAAGTATACTTTTATTTAGAGATCTATCTTATTCCTAAGAACATAAGTTTTGTTAATTAATTGTTCGAATTGCCTCTATGCTTTGCATATCATATTTTACCTTATAAATTACCACAGTATCCAATATAGTTGTGCCCATGTCCATTTTTCCACTGCATCTAATAAAGTGGTTTAAATCCATTTTCTTTCTCCTGTAGTGGTTCCCCCTGGAAGTCCTGGGCCTATTACTCGACACGGGTCTTATGACAGTTTAGCTTCTGACCATAGTGGGCAGGAGGATGAAGAATGGCTATCTCAGGTAAAATTCTGAAATATTTGGGCTATTAAAGTAAACAAAAACAGAAATTCACTGTCTGTTTTTATTCTTTTCCTTAGAGGAAAGTGGGGAGAATTGGTAACTCTGTTGAATCAATAAGAATTAATCAATTGCCTTTCCATATTACAAATTTCTCATAAATATTGCTGTAGTATATATACGCACATTATACATACATGTGTGTGTATGTATATATGTTAGGTTTCATGTAGAGGGCATAAAATATGCATATCTTTCACACAATCCATTTAAAGCCCTTAGGACCTTGGAATTTAAATAGACTCTTTGAACATATTTTCATCTTGTTTAAACAAAAGTTGACCTTGTTAAAACAGTGAAGCCATTGAACAATCTTTGGGATTTGTTTTGTGAAGCCAACATTTTATGAAGATTGGGTTCATACCTTCATTTTGGAAATTCTGCATTCTCCTCTGCAGATTTCTGGTGGTACACAACTTCTTTTCCTAAGCCCATGTAATGCTGTTTCTAGTGGTCTCTAAATTAGTCCTGTAGCAACTTTAACAGTTCTTCCCCTTGCCAGGTGAAGCTATCTTCATCTCAAGGGCTTTGAAATCAGAGATACTTGAGCGGATTTCAAAATGATGATATTACAAATGACTTCATTACAAGTGCTGTTATGTCTGCCTCAAATCTGACATCATTTTCTGAAATTAATGACTGTCTCAGATTACCAATCTGGCGGCTTTTCATCAGACAGGTGCCTCAGAAAAAGTGGAGGCCATTTGTATTATAGTTACATGGCTTTCTCAGGGAATTTGGCCTGAAAAATTAAAGTAAATCTGGAAAATGAAGAATCAAACAGTGTTTAGGTAACATATTTTTATTTTATCATACTAAAAATATTCACAGGATCCTCCTTTAAGCAGGGTCAATGCCTAAGTTCCTGGTGTATAGAAGTCCATCCTTTCTTGATAATACCAAGATAAAGTAAACCCAAAATGGTTGTGTTGTTCCAAAATCAAAATGTTATTCAAGAATGCTGGCAAAGGAACCACTGTCCTTCACTTCAACTTTTCAATTAGAAAAAGGGGTAATGTGTGCTGTCAGTGTGAAAGTATATACAATATGTTTGTCCTGCACATAACAGGAGAGTGAGTAGGAACATCTGGCCATCGCCTCAGTGAAATTGCGCAGGCATCTGTTTACCTCTCGGCTCTGTGACACTGATGGTTTTGAGCTTAAAATACACAGAATGCTTTATCTGTGGCCTAATTTACATTGCTGAATACAACTACTTGAATCAGAAATCACTGTCCTCAATCTGAGTATTTTTCTCCCTGTGATTAATGGGAATGTGAATATTGTTCAAAGACCATGATGCTTTTGCTCTTTTGGACCCACAAACTTAGAGCTACTCTTCTGTGAACCTTTTCAGTTATGTTTTGTTAAGAATTAATCACCACAATCAGAGAAATGTGATTAAGTATAAAAAAAACTCAGGGCAAAAATAAGGCATGTTGAAAGTCAATTCTATAAAATATTTGAACAGACATGGATGTAGCAATGACAAGACATTAAAAAATAGTCTTCACTGAAGGTTTGCATATTTAATCTCTTGAGTTATTTGCAAAATAATGTAATATGTATATTTTCAGGTTTTGTCCCTTGTCTTCTACTCTCTGCTTTGTCTTTACAGTGTAATATTGACAACATTCTCTATTCTGTCCATAGAGCATGAAATTCATAAAGCATTTTGGTATTACTGATTTGTAGCCCATAAAATGGCTGTGTCAGTGTTTATGGCAATTGAGAAAACACTCTAATCATATTTCGAAGACAAAAATCTAGTTTGACAGAAAATATATAATAATTTTTTCATTTAAAAGTAGATTTTGGGGGATTTTGAGGGCAGTATACTAAATATTATAATATTTAATTGTGGAAAGAAACTGGATTTGGGTACTAAAAATTATTTCAGACCTTTTCTTTTCCTTGGATAGTTCAAGAACAACTTCAAGTTTGTCATGAGCTTGATCCTCAGTGAAGGAATTACTTTTAATCTGTGGATTAATAGGTGTAGTATTCAGTGCATGCCCACAACATGGTAAGTACTGTCTAGAGTGAATGAAAAGGGTAGTCCCTAGGGAGCTGAAAATAGTTATATGAGGCAGGCAACTGGTCCTTTTTCTTTCATATGATTTTTGTATTGTATGTGTGTGTGTGTGTGTGTGTATGTGTTGTTTATGTACGTGTGTGTGTGTGTGTGTGTGTATATATATATATATAATGTAATTTTTGGTTTATGTTGATAAAAACCAGTAGAGGGATTTTGTGAATTCTACATAGTCTGTGATTATTATTGCCTTTTGATTGTGGGTGCCCCTTCCCTCTCCCACTTCATTAAGATGGGCTTCTTGGAGAATGTGGGTGTTGAGAGAAGGGATGGGGGCTCGTGAAAGGATCTCAAGTGGAGTCACAATACATTTAAATAATGATTCCTACTTTGTTCCAGGTCGAAATTGTAACGCACACTGGGCCCCACAGACGTCTGTGGATGGGTCCACAGTTCCAGTTCAAAACCATCCATCCCTCAGGCCAAACCACAGTCATATCATCCAGTTCATCTGTGTTGCAGTCTCATGGTCCGAGTGACACACCACAGCCCCTTTTGGATTTTGATACAGATGATCTTGACCTCAACAGTCTCAGGTAGGAAATAAGAACTAGGGAGTGGTTTGAATGACAGAACCAATATGTTTATTTGAAATGAGCATCATATGTAATATTGATATTTCTCCTTTTGGCACAGTATCCTATTGTAGGGTACATGCACTATTTGTGTAATTCACTGTCATTACTTGGGATCTTATGTGGGATCACATTACATTCAATAAATATTTGTTTTTCATGTTGTATTTTCCCTAAATCTAATATTCAGTATACTTTTCAAGCCATTCCAATTTATGATGCTATGCTCATATTTCTAACTCTTGAAGTCTAATGCTATCCTCTTTTCCTGATCCTTCTAATTAAATTTCATCTATGATTTTTATCTAATCCAGTATCATTCTGGATTATAAAAAGTGTTTGGATGGAAAAATTTTGGTATATATTCACTTATAGTTTATCATTTTCACAATATATATTATCTCATCCTTACTTATAAGAATCATAGTACAAGGTATACAAAGTATGTTTATTATTATTAGTGGGGTTTTTTAATGCAAGTCAGAGACATTTTTGGCTTTTGCTGTCTCAAATTTGCTTAGCAGTTTGTTATACCAGGACATGACACATCAGGGTATAACAGACAATAAAGGGCTTAATTTGATGTAATATAATCTTAATTTCCTTATCTTCTCTTTAAAAAATTCTGTCATATATCTTGATTTGAGTATAAAGCATCCCTCTGACCGTTTTCTTGTACACCTTTTAAAAAATGGTGGTTTTTTGGGGAAATATGGGAAAATATGTTCCAGTCACATGTTGGAAATATGTTTTTGTCTCATCATCAATAGTGATAACAAATTTTTATAACAAAACATAAGTTATTGCCAAGTTGGATTATGTCTGATACATGTCTTTTTTAAAAAAAGTATAATACATATTTAGGACAGACACAGTGGCTCATGCCTGTAATCCCAGCACTTTGGTAGGCTGAGGCAGGGAGGATCAGTTGAGGCCAGGAATTTGAGACCAGCCTGGGCAGCATAGCAAGACCCCATATCTACCAAAAGTTAAAAAATTATCTGGGTGCAGTGGTGCAAGCTTGTAGTCCCAGCTATGGGAGGATCACTTGAGTTCAGTAGTTTGAGGTTACAGTGAGCTTTGATCATGTCCTTGCACTCTAGTTTGGGTGACAGAGTGAGACCATGTCTCTTACAAAAAAAAATTTATTGAGCACCTCCTAGGTGCCAGGATATAAACCTAGGGTACAGCCAGCTGACCCCTCTTCTTGGTTGTTTCTGAAGCATCAAACACTTAACAGGTCTGAATCACCCTCTCATTTCATCCTTAATTCTGCTCTTTCCCATCTCTTTAACTGACTTATCAAGCCACTTATTCAAGATAGAATCTAGAGGTTATTCTTGACATCCTCCTTTCTCACCTGCCACATCTAGTTCTTCATCATCTTATGTCATTTCTATTCCTGAATATATCTAGAAACCTTCTGTTCTTCTCCTTTCCCCTGCCTGTATTCTAGCAACCACATCTCCTGTTAGTAGGCTCCTAACTGGTGTCCCTTTTTACATTTTTGCTTTTCCCCCACTGATATATCTTCTTAATAAATGAATGATTCATAAAGGGGAACACGTCTCCTTTTAATACCTTGTTTAGTGTTTGTTTTGTTGTTTAGTTTGCTTTGTGTTTTGTTTCTTTTTCTTTTTTTCTAGTGACTGTGACCAGCTGCCATCATAAGGCCCTGGCCTTTTTCTTAGGAAGGCACCTCATTCCCTGTGTATTCAACTCTGTCCCTTCGTTTCGTGGCCTTTTCCAGCTTTCCTAGTTGCTCTTTACTGCAGATATAGTCCTTCTAAGATCTTTCTGACTTGCTTCTTTTAAAAGTAGATAAATCCTTCAGAATTTTCCTCAGGGACTTTCCTTTTTTTATTTTTTAAAGAGAGATAAGATCTGGCTCTATTACCTGGGCCAGAATGCAGTGATACAGTCATGTCTCACTGTAACATCAAACTCCTGGGCTCAAGCTATCCTGCATCTTAGCCTCCTGAGTAGCTGGAACTATAGGCCTGCACTACTGCACCTAGCTAATTTTTTATATTTTGTAGAGAAGGGGTGTCACTCATGCTCAGGCTGATCTTGAACTCCTGGCCTCAAGCGATCCTCCTGCCTTGGCCTCCCAAAGTGCTGG
>VBSM01003215.1:27118621-27131783 GCA_008086735.1 Cheirogaleus medius | reverse complement strand
CCTCGGCCTCCCAGAGAGCTAGGATTACAGGCGTGAGCCACCGCACCCGGCCTTCATCTATATTTCTTCAGGCCTATGCACAACGGCACTTTGAAGGCCATTGGCTTTAGTTTCTCATTTAAAATGTGAAGTATTTGTTTAGATTTTTGGAGCTTAGTTGACCCTTAACACCTAACACACTGTCCTACACCCTATAAGATGTCAGTAAGAATATGTAGTACAGTGATAATCTGCCTCTCTGCATCCTAAGCAAAATGGGAAACAGACAGGTACAATGTTGACTGTCATCCATGAGGGAATCAGATATGGCTTAATCTCATGGCAGCTCTCAGGGCAGCGATTTAAAATGTAAAAAAGGGCTGGGCAGGATGGCTTATGCCTGTAATCCCAGCACTTTGGGGAGTCAAGGTAGGAGGATTGCTTGAGACTAGCAGTTTGAGACCCACCTGGGCAACATAGTAAGACCCCATCTCTACGAAATATATTTAAAAATTAGCTGTGCATGGTGGTGTGTACCTGTAGTCCTAGCTACTCAGGAGGCTGAGGAAGGAGGATTGCTTAAGCCCAGGAGCTGGAGACTGCAGTGAGCAATGATTGTGCCAATGCCCTTGAGCCTGGGTGACGAAGCAAGACTGTCCAAAAAAAAAAAAAAGTTAATGGAATATTTGCTAATAGATCTTGAGAATTATATAATGTAAGAGAAGCTGAGTATAGAAAGCCTCCCTTTCCATTCAAGATTAGCTCCTCAGAAATTGGTTACCATTTATTTTATTTCTTCTTAGTTGATATTTAACTCACATAACATAAAATTTACCAGTATACAATTTACTGGTTTTTAATATATCCACTATGTTGTGCATCTGTCCCCAGTATCTAATTCTAGAACATTTTCATCATCCCAACCGGTTTATTTATTATTATTGTTTTTTATTTCATTATGTTATGGGGGTACAGATATTGTTAGGGTTACATATATTGCCCCTGCCAACCCTTCCCCCCCTGCTGTGCTAGAGCTTCAAGCATGTCAACCCCCTGGTCCAATCGGTTTGTTTTTATTTTTATCTTTTTTTATTATGTAAAAAGCTCAAATATATATAAAATAAAGAGACTACCATGTTTCTCCGAAAATAAGACCTACCCATAAAATAAGCCCTTGCAGGATTTCTAAGCATTTGCGTAATACAAGCCCTACCCTGAAAATAAGACCTAGTGATGGGCTTGGCTATGCAGCATATCTGCACAACCCATGCATTTCGTTGCCGAGTGGTAAAGAAGATGAGCTATCCTTCTCATCTGCCCCATCGTGACAGCTACTATCCCAGAGGTGACCGGAAAGGTGCGGGCAGCTCCACTAACAAGGTCGGCTCCACCCGTCAGGTCCCGGCCATCCTGTGCGTGCTGCAAGCTGAGGCTTTGAGTGGAAAATAACACATCCCCTGAAAATAAGCCCTAGGGTGTCTTCTTGAGGAAAAATAAATATAAGACCCTGTCTTATTTGCGGGGAAACATGGTAATAGAATAATTCCCCATATATCTGTTGCCCAGCTTCAACACATCAATTCATGGCCAATGTTATTTTATCTATAGCCACATTGATACCCCACCTCCAACTCTGGGTTATTCAGAAAGCCCTCCAATACAAATTGAATTAAAAATAGGAAATTTAAAAAAAATAGGAAATTTATTAGCCCACATCAGAAGTTTTTTAGACTAGAAGGGGGCTTGACTTTGGATAATCCCACCATATCTATTTAAGTTGGTACAAAAGTAATTGTGGTTTTGGACTGTGAATTTTAAATCATTATAACTAGGCTCAAACACATCTTTATTAATCAAAATAGGAACCATTACAATCATTTTTGCCAATGAGAAATAAGTTTGGTTATTCCTGTAGCATAAAAATATGTGCTTCAGGATTCGACAAACTCTTGGAAAGCATTTTCTGCATCCTGCTGGTTGTGGTTTTTTCCCTGCAAAAAGTTGTCATGATGCTTGAAGAAGTGGTAGGCGAGAAGTCAGGTGAATATGGTGGATGAAGCAAAACTTCGTATCCTGATTTGTTTAACTTTTGAAGCGTTGGTTGTGTGACATGTGGTTGAATGTTGTCGTGGAGAAGAATTGGGTCCTTTTTGTTGACCAATGCCAGCTGCAGGCATTGCAGTTTTCGTTTCATCTCATTGATTTGTGGAGCATACTTCTCAGATGTAGTGGGATTCAGAAAGCCATAGTGGATCAGACTGGCAGCAGACCACCAAACAGTGACCATAACCTTTTTTTGGTGCAAGTTTGGCTTCAGGAAGTGCTTTGAAGCTCTTCTTGGTCCAATTACTGAGCTGGTCATTGCTGGTTGTTATATAAAATCCACTTTTCGTCGCATGGCACAATCCAATCGAGAAATGGTTCATTGTTGTTGCATACAAGAAGAGAAGATGACACTTAAAAACAATTTTTTTGATTTTCGGTCCGCTCATGAGACACCCAATTACTAAGCTTTTTCACCTTTCTAATTTTCTTCAAATGCTGAACGACTCATAGAATGGTCAACCTTGAGTTCTTCAGCAACTTCTGCAGTTGTAAAAGGATCACCTTCATCAATTGCTCTCAGTTGGTCATTGTCAACTTCTGATGGCCAGCCACCATGCTCCTCATCTTCAAGGCTCTTGTCTCCTTTACAAAACTTCTTGAACCACCACAACACTGTACATTTATTAACAGTTCCTGAGCCAAATGCGCTGTTGATGTTGCAAGTTGTCTCCGCTGCATTACAACCCATTTTGAACTCGAATGAGAAAATTGCTTAAATTTGCTTTTTGTCTAACATCATTTCCATAGTCTAAAATACATATAAAATAAACAACAAGTAATAAGTCATTAGCAAAAAACATAAGGCAAGAAATGTGCATTGAAATGATGTATAATATAACCACATTTATTTAAGAATGTATTCCAATATCAAATGGCAAATTTCAACAGTGCTAAAACCACAATTACTTTTACACCAGCATAATAACAGGCTAGCTTCATGTTTCTCTCAAGAACAAGAAAACTTCTTTTCTAGAAACTTCAAATAAACTACTACTCTTTTCTTACTAGCTCAAATTTACTTAGTCTTGCCCATCTCAGAAGTAACTATGCACTGCCAAGATATTAATATTATGGGATTACCATGATTGGCTTAGAAAATTAAGCTAGGATGGAATGAATATTAGGTAGTACTACATTGCAGTGGTCAACATTTGGCTATCAATACTTTGACCTTCCCATACTAGATCATTCTACACCTCCCTCAAACACATACATTCAAATAACGGTACATTCAATAACTAGTCTGCAATTCTACAATAATTGTCTACAATTCATACTTGGCATTTCAGGCTTCTGTAATGTATCTTCCACCACTACCCTTTATGAACTCTATACTTCAGTCGAATCATGCACCTCAAGATACCCTTCATTTATTATACTCAGTCGCAAATCCCAGGCTCTGTCTTTTGTAGTCCTGTACTTAAAGGATTTTTCTTGCTCCTTTCCCTATATACATATCCTGATAGTATTAATATATACAGACCTAAATTTTGTTCCAGCTCCGCAAGATCTTCTCTGTCTCATGTGGACCATGCATATATTCCACCATCTCCTCATTCTGAGCTTTTATTATATCTTTAGCATTTACACTTTAGTTTTCTTTGCATCAAGTCATGAATATTCATATGCTATGTAATATATCTGCATATAGACCTTGTATTTCATGTTTTATTTCTGCTTTTTCCTAGAATAATGCTGATGTACAATTGACATTCAGTAAATAGTTATTGTACAAATGAGTTACCAGAAATACATGCATATGTTGTTATGAAAGTATTTGTTTCTCTAAGTTGCCTGGAAGTTTTAGATTTTTTAATCATCCAGATACTTTTATGTTAATAGTATTTATTCCAATACAGCTGGAAAGAGACACTTGGCATTTCTATGTCTATAATTTTTAACCACTTTTGTTTAGGTTCTAATTGATCCTTATATGCTAGTTGGTAATTTTATGAAGATAGCTTAGTGGTGATCCTAGCTAAACCTCATGCAGCCACAACACAATTTTGTTATCCTATTCTTATTGTCATACATAAAGTAACTTTCATTAAGGATTATAAGGTAGTATCTCAATTTTGAACCACATATTGCTGCCTTTTATGTAATGAATTACTAGCTTTGGTACTATTCATGAATTTGAACATTCTCAAAACTCTTCATTTTTGTCCCTTGCAAATGCCAAAGGTTTCAGTACAAACTTTTTCAGTGTTTTGTTTCCTCTACCATTTTACTTATTGTATCCCTTTAAATTAATGTCAACTTTTTTATTCCCTTGCTTAAAAATCTATTGAATGATGAACAAAGTTAAGTTTTTAGAAGGAGCCTGGAGTGGAGAGAGTGTTTGTATGCTTTATCCTCATGCAAGAATTAGGAACTGCAGCTCCCCTGTTTGTCTGGTTTTAGAATGGATGGTTCTTTAATGGATTGGGCTACTCCAACATTCCTGATTTAAGGTCTTCTGTAGCAAGTGACAGTTTTGATGCCAGTAACATATGTGAATTAAATTGCATTGCAGGATCCAGCCAGTCCGCTCTGACCCAGTCAGCATGCCAGGGTCATCCCGTCCAGTCTCTGATCGAAGGGGAGTTTCCACAGTGATTGATGCTGCCTCAGGTAGAAAACCACCTCTAAAATGTTTACTGAGCAGTTCTGTGCATTTTTAATTTATTTTCTTGCACAATGTAGAGGATGGTATTTATTTGCCTTCTTCTATGGGTTTTTTTTGTGTGTGTGTGGTTTGTGTGCGTGTCTTTTAATATAGTACTGTGCCCATATATATTGCTAAACAATGCCATGCTTTTAAACATTCTTAAGGTTGGTGAATGATGCAGTAGAGTTGGCACTTGATTAAATGTAATGAACATAGTATTAAAGGCTACAGGGTTGATGACTGTTTTGCCTTTGATCACTGAAATGTGGCGAAGCAACCTTGACAGAGAACGTAAATACAATATATGGATTCAATTTACTCAACCTGTTGAGTATCAAAGTGCCTAATCTGTGGAAGCAGAGAGAGTCCAAATGCTATAGCTTGAATGGTTTTATTATCGAAAGCATAAAGTTTAGAAATTCATTAACTTAACTCTGGTCTATCTATCACAGTTATTAATTTCCTATCCTTGGAAACAAGCTATGAATATGTATCATTAATTCCTGGAGGGAGATCTTTGCCTCTATAGGTGACAGTTGCTACATTGGTATTATAAAACTCTTTTCAGCCAGGCCTGCTAAATAATAGAACTGTTTGTAATAATATATTTTCTTATCCCTAAGTTAAGTGATAAAGAAAATAAGAACAGTGATGCCTTGCATTGTGGTGCAGCTGGGGAACATCTGAAGATAGCACACAGCAGGATTTTGTCCAAAAATTCTCTCTCAAGTAGAATTATTAAATACTCAGCATTAGTCAAACAGTTGAGTCAGAGAGGATTTTAATCTATAGCGATTTCAAAATCCCTAGAGACTGCTGATTTGATTGAGGCTTAAACTGTGAAAGAAAATGGAAACAAATATAAAACTGATTTGTGAAGGTCACTTTTAAAAAGCAAAGCTTCTGTTTCTGAGTCTGTCTCTGGGTACATTTTTAAGTTTTGAAGCTAACAGGTTTTATGCATTTTTTTTTAGCTTTCTGGAGTTTTGTGTAGCGGATTGTACCTTGCATCTTATTGAGTTTCCCCATCAAGGGCTATGCCTTTATTTTCAATATAGACTATTACTTTATAGGACTCGTTCCTCTCTTTAACTTGGTAACCATAGTTGTCCCCTGGAAACAATCACAAAGATGTGTAGAGTCTCTATCCTTGCTTTCCTGCATTGAATGAGATATTCAGATCGGTAATTTAAATAATAAATCTCAGTAATCTCAATCTGAGAATGTTAAGAGATCATGCTCGTCTGGAATTATCATTCACATTTGTGAATCCTAGAAATGTTATGTATTTTATTCAAGATTACAAGAGTAGGCCTGGTTGGGCTTTTTAACTACCTTATTGTTAATGTTTTATTCTCAAGTGACTAGCTACCAGGAACATATGTCACCAAAACAGTTACCATGTGTTATTAAAAGTTGACATATTCAATACTATAGTCTGTAGTAATATTCCATATTAATCACATAGCAATTTAAGGTATATGTAAAGTCATCTCAGCAACAAGGAGGAACTTCAGTGAACTGTTGTTTATGTCTGTTGCAAGAAGCGTTTTTAAGTTGATTTTTGAATAAGGAATTAGGTCTTATATGTCAATAATCTTAAATTACATTTCCATCACAGTTACACTGTAGGAAGTTCTAGTATATTGCTGTGTGGCTTTTAACCTTTGCCTGAAAGTACCAATCTTTTGAGTAGGGAAAGGACTTCTTCGTGACTAAGCTTTATTATTATTTTTCTAGGCCTATTTTCATTCCAGAAAGCCATGGTTCCTTTCTGAAAGACAGCCAGAACAATGAAGCATGTATGCTGCTTTCCTTAGTTTTGAGCTAAAGAAGCCCCATAGATGAGGAATTGGACTTTTATGAATAACTGTCTCTTCAGCTACCTCTCACATGGTTTGGTTCCCCTTTGAATGAGGAGTATATGTTGTTCCATGCATTTTTTGAGTGAATTGTGTTTTGTTGTAGAACCTCCATCTACTTTGTCTAATAGGACCGCTGTTGTTAACAGAAGTACTTTTGTACTGATGTCTAAAAAGATCAAGGTTAAATGATTTTAGCTTTCTTTTTCTTTCTCTCTCTCTCTTTCTTTTCTTTCTTTTTATGGGGTCTCACTATGTTGCCCAGGCTGATCTCAAACTCCTGGCCTCATGTGATCCCCCTGCCTTGGCCTCCCAAAGGGCTGGGATCATAGGCGTGAGGCAGTATGCCTGGTCAATTTGAGTTCTTTATGGAAACAAGTTCAAGGGGAAATTCTGTTTTAGATTCTTCTTATAAAAAGAGTCTAATAAATTTATAAAATTGCTCCCGAACCAGGAAATGCTTCTCCGATTATGACCTATGTATTGAAGTCATCTGCATATTAAGAAGATGCTCATCTGGAGGTTTGAATGCCTGTTGCTTAGAGATATGACCAGTGTGGCGGCACCTCTATCAGGCTTCATCGCTTTGTATTACCTTCAAGCATTTTATATGACTTCACATATTGTCTGTTTACTTATTCCTATGGCACATGTTATACTTGTCCTTCTATTTTACTGATAGCTTTTGTTCTGTCTGTCTAACCTTGTGGTGGTATAATTATTTTTCATATGGTTATTTTTCATAGGTATAGAATTTAATGTGATATTATTAAATCTTTTGACAGTTATAACAGTTTTCAAAGTGAAAATATTTTATTTAAAACCTGGGTCTGCAGTTTATTTTATAGATATCTGTGGATTAATCTAACTGTGTTATTCCATTGAAACTACAAGAGTTGAGCAGAGCATTGTGCCGCTTATGCCAAGTAATATTTTTTTTCACAATTCCTTGATCATCTATGGAAATATTGCCTAAAGTAATTTTTTTTTTCTGGAGGCAGGGTCTTACTATGTTGCCCAGGCTTGTCTTGAACTCCTGCGCTCAAGTGATCCTCTTGCCTCAGTCTCCTTAGTAGCTGGGACTACAGGTGCTTGCCACCATGCTCAGCTTAATAAAACATTTTTTACTTATTAATTTCAGTGATTTAGGCACAGGGTAAATTCTATGCCTGTAGATACTTATGGCCTAGCCCAAGGGTCCTCAAACTTTTTAAACAGGGGGTCAGTTCACTGTCCCTCAGACCGTTGGAGAGTGCGGTGCACATTCCACACATGCGCACTGTGGGCCCGGGACAAGTCAGCTGCTAAGCAAGCAGGACAGGCAGCGGCGGCAAAAACACCTGGTGGGCTGGATAAATGTCCTCAGCAGGCCGCATGTGGCCTGCGGACCGTGGTTTGAGGATGCCTAGCCTCTCACTGTCTCTATTTGAATATATAGATCTTCAGCAGATCTATAACTGTCTGATGAGTAGATCTTATCCCATAATATCAGTTTCATCTTATCTTTGGTGATTCAAAAAACGCTGTCCTAGCTAAGATTTGGGAGTTAAATAATTGTGAGATGTTTCCTTCTTGGCTAAGGACAAGACCATTCTGAAACTGTGTACTTTATAGAATTTTAACCTAAGACACATGGTACCTAGAACAAACGGGCTTTGAGGCAACTGCTAATTTTTTCTGACATCCAGCTAATTAACAACAATGTCTATGAATTATAGACAGTATTTCTAGTCAAAGCATTGCATCGGTTTGGTTTTTTTTTCTGTACATTCTTTTTGGTGAGATATCTAAGAATTTCTTCCCACTGTTTGTACCTTATAACATGTCCCCTTCTTTTGATAAACGTATAGGACCTCTAAAGAGAAAGCAGAAAGATAGTCGTCAGTGTCTTGTTTGAACTGTATTTTCCAGATTGGTGACTGATGTTCTTGTTCCAAGACTTGTAGGATGGACCTGTTAGAGAACTTAAAGCACCTTTACCTGCTTTTCAGTCATCAAATCAAAGAGCCTGCAGAAATCTGGTTTACCCTGAGTTTATTTGTCCGGGTTTATAGTTTTACTGTGGAGATTGATATTTACCAACAAAGACCTCAAAGAAACTGAGATTGAAAGACAAAGTTATGCCTGACTTGTATGAAGAGTAGACATCTTTATCACACTCTAATAAAGCAAAAATTTTATAAAGTTATGAGGCATGGTGGAAGCAGCATTTGTGTATATTCCTGAAGATGCTTATACAGGGAAGAAGACAATTGGGACAGATAAGTAAAATGACTTCTTTTTTTTTTTTTTTTTTTTTGAGATAGAATCTCACTCTGTTGCCTGGGCTAGAGTGCTGTGGCGTCAGCCTAGCTCACAGCAACCTTAAACTCCTTGGCTCAAGCAATCCTTCTGTCTCAGCCTCCCAAGTAGCTGGGACTACAGGCATGTGCCACCATGCCCAGCTAATTTTTTTTATATATATATTTTTAGTTGGCCATTAATTTCTTTATATTTTTAGTAGAGACGGGGTCTCACTCTTGCTCAGGCTGGTTTCTAACTCCTGACCTTGAGCGATCCACCCGCCTAAGCCTCCCAGAGTGCTAGGATTACAGGCGTGAGCCACCCCGCCCAGCCTTGTAAAATAACTTCTTATACTTCATAGCAGGCTTTGATACATAAGTTATTAGTTTTACATCAAGCGTTTCAATAAATAGAGACAGAGTTGGTGTTTATTGTTGTTCTTGAGTAAAAAGAAATATTACTTTTGTTGTACAATTGAAGTAATGTAAATAAGTAATTTAGGAGATAATTTTTGAGCACCTAATTTTTCCCAATCTCAAAATAATTCATTTACAGAATAAAATTATACACTGAAAATCCCAAACTAGTTTCATTTGATTGATCATTTGTGCCTACTTCCTGTATTTGGCATTTGGCATACCACCTTCAAAAAACCAAATAATACTTATTAGAAAAGTACAATTGGATGGGTGACATGAAGATATATTTGAGCAGTTTCCATTTTATTTTGCAGTCAAATCAATGCAGGAAGGGCATTCTTATAAAGGCATGCTTTTATCTTAGAGATTTTTCTGACGCACTTGGGGGATAGCATTCCTAAGGATTAAAATTCACTGTATTTACAGTTGCCATTATAGGCTGAGGCAGACAGACTTAGTCATTATATCTTAAAGCCATCAGAGACACAGAAATGCTGATGGTAAGAAGTAAAGAGATTTGTTTGAGACACTCTTCAGTCTACCATGGTGAGGCCATGATCTTACAACTGTAACTGAGTGACAAAAGCCAGGACTTTATAATCATGGTCTTTACCTTTTGCTGAAACCTTCAGCAAGTCATTTTTCCTACTTAGCCATTCTTTTCTGTATCTATAACAGGAAATTAAGGTTCCCTATGCATAAATTTGTTTTACCTATTTTCAAAGGGGTGTGTTCAAATTATTTCCTAAAGTATTTCTCAGATATGAAGAACATCAAGTTCTTTAGAAATATTAAGATACTTCTTTGAACAAATGATATGGTTTTCAATTAACAGAGTTCCAGATATTCTTGGTGATTATAAAGTGATGAAAACTCCAGGCAGGTACCTTGGGTATTCAAGGCCTGTGTGGGATCAGTAAGAGGATTAAGGATAAGGGTGAAATTAAAGGAAGGCTCAGCCCTGACCTGTGAACAATCCCTCAGAGGGGAAAGACATTCAAAACCAGATATTAAGATTGGCCTTTTTATTAGAAATGAGGAAGTGTTTATATTAATCAACTCTCATCTTTTGAATACGTATATTCTGTATAAAATAAAAAATAAGTTTTAGAGATTAAGAACATAGAGAAAAGACCTTATTTGCCCATAAGGAAAGTACTCAACCACTTCTCTCTTCTTCTGATTTAAATGTTCCTTTCATTCTTCTTTCTAATATTCATAGGATGTTAGAAGATCAAAGTCAAGGTAACAATGAAGAAAAATTTAGCACAATTAAGAGAAAATTATTCCCCCATTTGAAAATGAAGAAACAATAAACAAAAGTAGAAGAAGCTGTTGGAAAAGTTTCTTCTGATGACACATTGCTTTTTTGAATAAATCTTTGTGTCCACTAAAATCTTGCCTATGCTTTCTCTATTGCAAACACCAGATTCTTAGCATGACTTCAAGTCTTTGCTAAGCATTTTCAGAAGGAATTGTTGGAATTCTCCCCACTGTTGATATACCAGAGTACCACATATTTACATTGGACTTTTGGACCCAACTTTTTTTTCTTTTTTTGTACCTTTATTCCTATATCTCTAATACAAGGCTGGACGGTTTATGTAATCTGTTGCCTGAGACTATGGTGGCAGGAGGACAACACTGGGGGCAGTATTAGAATTTGTTTAAGTCTGAACAGGGAATTCCATTTGTCTTAGTGACATTAGTGTCAAACTGTTAGTGCAACACTATTTTAAATTGTGTGCAAGAGCCTGAGAGGCTTATGCTTATAGGTGTCATCCATAAACTTAGAAACAAACAAAGAGCCCCTCTCCATTGAATAGTGAGCCCACTGGGCAATTAAAGAGCAGCCTGGGACCTCACCTTGTCAACCAGTCAGTGCCAGAGCTGCTGATATTCCCCTGGATATTGTTGAGAACCGTCACAGAAAAGCTAAAGTAAATAATCAAAGTACAAATAGTTGTTGCAGAGAAAAGTCTTATTCTGGAAGCTTGGTGTAGTAGAAAGAATAATGACTACTAACTTATGAATCTTTGGTTCTAGTCTCAGCTCTTTCTGTAAATACCTGTTTGGCATATTGCTTCAAAACCTAATGCTTTCTTCCATGAAATGAGAGAATTGAACTAGGTTATTTCCAAAATAACCTTCAGTTTGAAAAATTGATGAATCTCTATTTTCAAACACCTTCAAAGATATTTTTAAAATTAGAGTGTAACATATATAGCAAAAATGCACGTATGTTAATCATACAGCTCAGTGAATTTTTATACCCATGTAACTACCACTGAGATCAAAATATAGAATATTTCCACCAACCCAGAAAATTCCCTTATGCCCTTTCCAGTTAATACTACCTCTGACCTAGAGGTAACCACTTTTATTATCATAAATGAGCTTTGCCTATATTGAGCTTCATATAATTGGAATAATTTTGTACATACACTTTTCTAATCTGGCTTCTTTTGCTAAACTTAATGTGTTTGATATTGATCCAGGTGTCACATGTATTATATTACTAGTTCATTTTTAACATTGCAGTGTAGTTCCATTATGCATATGTACCATAGTTTATATATCCATTATCCTATTGTTTCTAGCTTTTGGCTATTATGAATAAAACTGCTATAATCTTCCTGTACAGTCTCTCTTTTTTTTGGACATATGCACATATTTCCTTTGAGTATATCCCTAGGACTGGAATTGCTGGGTCATAAAGTAGGCATATAATTGACTTTATTAGGAACTGCCAAAGAGTCTTCCAAAATGACTACAGCATTTCACATTCTTACCAGCAATGTATCAGTATTCCAATTGCTCCACGTTCTTATCAACACTTGGTATTATTGGTCTTTATTTTAGCCATTCTAGTGAATGTGAAATATGGTTTTCATTTGCTTTTCTCTGATGAATAATGACATTGAGCACCTTTAATATACTTATTTGCCATTTGGATATCTTCTTTTGTAATGTACTTTTTAACCCTTTTACCAATTTTTATTGGTCTTTTGTCTTATTGAATATCAGAGTTTTTAAAAATATTCTGGATATAGTTCTTTTGTTAGATATATGTGTTGCAAAGGTTTTAGTTGCCTTTTCCTTTCTTAATGGTGTCCTTAGACAAACAGCAGTCTAAGTTTTCCATTATTTTTCTTTTTATGTTTTCACACAAAAATTTTTCCCTTTCTTCCAGTCTTGAAGAAACATTTTTCTCTACAAATTGTGTAGTTTGTCCTTCACATTTAGGATTGTGATCCTTTTTGATTTAATTTTTATTAAGAGTAAGGCAGGAATCAAGATGTTCAATTTCTTTTATACAGATATCTAGTTGTGCCCACACTGTTTATCAAAAAGATGTGCCTTTCTCCCAATGAACTTCATTGATGCTTTTTAAAAAGATTGTATTTTTTCCTATATTCTTTATTTTGTTCCATTGATTTATATAGCTGTCTTTGTATAATACAATATCTTACTATTGTAATTACTAGAGCTTTTTAGTAAGTTTTAAAGCCTCATAGTTTAATGCCTCCACCTTTGTTCTTCTTTATGGTTATCTTGGCTATTCTAGGTCCTTTCCATTTCCACACACGTGCATTTGTACAAACATACTAGTGGTTCTTCAAAGTGTGGTCCCCAGAACTGTGGGAGTTCCCAAGACAATTTCAAGTCGTCTATGAAGTCGAAACTATCTTTATGATAGTATTCAGTCATTATTTGCCTTTCTTTTTTCTGCTGTGTTGATATTTAGTATCGATGGGGCAAAAGCAGTTGTGGATAAAATTGGTGGTATCTTAGCATAGTAAAAGCAATGGCACCAAACTATGCTAGTAGCCACTGCTACCCACTCAGAGTTGTTTTTTTTT
>VBSM01003215.1:27103113-27114679 GCA_008086735.1 Cheirogaleus medius | reverse complement strand
GGGATGGGCATATACAAACATAATGAGTGAGATGCACAACATTTGGGGGATGGTGACGCTTGAAGCTCTGCCTCAAGGGGGGATGGGCAATATATGTAACCGTAATATTTGTACCCCCATAATATGCTGAAATAAAAATAAATAAATAAAATGTAGCCTGAAAACAAACAAACAAACACAAAGTTGGTAGTTTATCTTCATTACCTGTCTCAAATCCAGAAATCTCATTTTTGACCTTATGAAGTCCTTTATTAGGTTTTCCTTCTGTTATGATCACCGTTCCTTTGTTTTGGCCTATGGTAAATTATGTGATATATTGAAATATTTTGCAAAGCTTTTCAAATTATCTTTTATGCCATTCTTTTAAAGCAGCATTATGTTTAAGCAGAATGTTTCTCATTGTTGATAGCTTTTACTTAAGCAGATAATAAAAAGAAAGGTATCATAGCCCTCAGTTCCACTGTGCTTTGGTCTGTTAGGCTTAGCACGGAAATTTTTGTTTTAAAGTTATCTTTGTAAAGCATATTCTATAGTAAATATCTGCATTCTGGGATCTATTTGTTAAAACTGGCAAACATCTGCTGAAAGGAATGGACATGTTTTTGCCTTCTGTTCATACTAGCCTAACTTTTAGGCATACCATTTTAGAGATATTTTGGTCTGTCTTTTAAGCTAGTCCATCTTGGGTGCAGGATACTGGCATATAGAGATCTGACCCAAGTTCCATTAAGCCAAAGTTTTGTTGAAGAATTGCCAATATTTTAGTATTGTCATTACAGCTTAGTTGTTTGTACTTATACTCTAGGAAGCTCCAAGAGACATGGCAGAATTGGTTTCTCTTGTATATAATCTTGAATCATTTTCTTTTCTTTTCTTTTCTTCTTTTTTTTTTTTTTTTTTGAGGCAGAGTCTTTCTCTGTTGCCCAGGCTAGAGTGCCGTGGCATCAGCCTAGCTCACAGCAACCTCAAACTCCTGGGCTCAAGCGATCCTCCTGCCTCAGCCTCCTGGGTAACTAGGACTACCGGCATGCACTCACTGTGACCAGCTAATTTTTTCTATTTTTAGTTGTTTTGGCTAATTTCTTTCTATTTATAGCAGAGACAGGGTCTCACTTTTGCTCAGGCCAGTCTCGAACTCCTGAGCTCAAACGATCCTCCCACCTTGGCCTCCCAGAGTGCTGGGATTACAGGCGTGAGCCACTGGGCCCGGCCAGCATCTTGAATCTTAAACCTGTTTTACTTTGGTGTTCTACAAAATGTGGAAAGGCAACAGTTATTCTGTAAATTCTCAGTGTTAAGATTATAAAGGATACTAAAAGATGTACTTGAAACTTTAGTTGAACTCCCCAGTTAGTAATCTCTTCTTTAAATGAGTTTATATAAATAACATATATAATATATAATATTTATATATATTTTATATTTATATTATATATTTATTATATAAAATATATATTATTGTTCTCAAATGAATGTTTGCAAGATTGGGAACAGTACTCTTTCACCCTTCTGTTTCTCTCTACCTAAAGAGGACACAGTGAACCCTTTGACATTCTATAGAGCTGCCTTTTCCTTTTGCTGTGTCAGAAATTCTTAGCCATGAGTTAATACCTCTAATTAGAGTTTTTGTAGACATGTCAGGGGCCCAATTCCTGAATCGAAGGCCCTTAGCCAAAGAGAACTTACTATGGAAACTTCATTTGTCTTGAAACCTGTTCTTAATCTTACTCTTTATTCTAATCCACCCCTTTGAATAAATTAATTACTTTCTCCTATGTTCTTAATCTTTTACTATTATGTTTATTACCTAATATTAAAATTTGTTGGGTATTATTTTCCATTCTTGACTGTGAGCTCATCTTTGTACTCCCCATAGCTCCCTGAATGATTCTGACACATAATAGGCATTCAATAAATGTTCATGAATTAAACATTTCAGCATGGAACATTGAAACCAAGTTTTTTCCACTTCCTACAAACAGTAGTTACCTCCTTCCCCAGAAGGGAAACTGAGTGGCTAGGCAACAGCAGTGACCAGGAGACCATCTTTTCTCTATAGTGTTGAGAATATGTCCGTGCATTATCCATGCAAAAAACTCTGTTTTTAGCACCAAACATTTTTCAGACTTTTTTTTTTTTTTTTTTTTTT
Organism: Cheirogaleus medius; assembly: GCA_008086735.1. Taxonomy (NCBI): domain Eukaryota; kingdom Metazoa; phylum Chordata; class Mammalia; order Primates; family Cheirogaleidae; genus Cheirogaleus; species Cheirogaleus medius. The sequence goes on along the minus strand of VBSM01003215.1, from coordinate 27,112,530 downwards.
TTTTTTACAAATGAAGCTGAGGTTAAAGTATGTTAAATAACTTGTCAACTGTCACATAGAGCTGGTAGGTTGATAGAATAAAGGTGTGAATCTGTGAAAGCTTTACTTTTTACAGGACTTTGAACAGAATCTCAGCCAAGAGAGCCTTGATTTCATTCATATAACCATCAGGGTGTTTATGTGACCTAGGAACTACCTATATTTACCCTTTATATCATATACTACGTGCACGATAGAAATCACAAAATATATCACCTCCACTCCTTAGTGGCACCTCTACTTTAAGAGATCACTAATAAAACCTCTTTGAGGATGTGATGATTGAAGACTGTTGTATTCATGGCTCACCTGGGTATACCTGCACCTCACAGAGAGACTCGTACCCTTTAAGTAGTAAAAACTTGTTTTCAGCTAACAAAGCCACTATCAATCAGGTAATGGTTTCTTGAGCTGAAAAAGGCTTTCCACTAAAGAATGGTGGTTGGCCAAGGTCACATTTCTTTTCTATCTACTTGTGGGAAAACACAAACTAAAGGAATACCAGTATTTGAAACTCACAATTCATTCTATATTGGTAGGGGAGCGGGGAGTGAGGGAGGCAAAATTATTATATTTCCCTTAGAAATATTGTTAATTGCTCTTTCAAAATATGGATTAAAACTGAAAACAAGCCAAAAATGCACTGATTCTAAATGGACCTGACACCTTGATCTTCAGTCATGGAATAACATATGAGTGGGGATTCCCAATGGGTCACTGTACTCTACAATATTTATTACTATAAAGATCTAAGAGCTCTTAGCCACTTTCAAACTTATGAGGGCAGTTCAAATCCCATCCTCTTGACTTGTGTTTTAACATTTTAAAATTCTGGTTTGTGTTGTGTTGTGTTTTCAGAAATACCTCTCCACCTCAATTTCAGAATAATAATATTTGGCTTTTCAATAAATTTAAGGAATAGCTCAGATATGAAAGTATACTCATTCTTGGGGACTACAGTACATTAACTGGCCTGTTTTATGCCTCTATTTATTCATCTGCAAAATGGTAACTAGGTTTTGGCTGATAAGATCAAAATACTAATAAATTGAAAGGCTCTGGGATAATACCGTCTTTGGCACCTACTATGGATGGTGTAATTTTCACTATACTTCGCTTTAACATATATGAACCTCCTAAATACGGTACCATTCACAAAATAGCTATATGCAGATTAGTAGATATCCTTGACTGAGACAAAAGTATTTTGAGGTTGTGATCATGAAAATTAATGTAAACTGATATTTTGAATTATGTGCATCCTTTCTCATAAAGGAAGCCTATTGGGAATAGTTTATTCTTGGACAGTTATACAATTAAAAATTAAATATATAAGATATTTAATATCTGTATTTAAATCTTGAGTTATATGTAGCCCATATAGTTTCTGTGCTGCTGCATACTACATTATATATGATGAACTAATAGTAGTTTTAGGTAACATTTGACTCCCTGATACTCTGTGCTAAGCATTTCACATGTATTATCTTCTCTATTCTTCACAAAATCCTATGAGATAAAAGTATTGTTATAATTTCCATTTTTCAGAAGAAGCTATGGTTCAGAGAAATTAATTACAGTATACTACCTCCCACTTTTGCAGTGTCATCTGAGTTTCTTTGTCATGGACATGTTTTATGTAGCTCTTTAATAAAATATATTTTTTATAAATACAGGTTTTGAATGGACAGATATGTATTGTGAGTACATGAACTTTGTGGTCAGATGTAGGTTTGATTCCAATTTCCATAGCTGAACAGGTATATGACCTTGAATTTCTTTGTCCTTAAGAAGAGTATAAGAACACCTGTTTCTGGTGTTATAAAAAATTAATAGATATAACATTTGTAAAACTTCTGGCCACAGTTCAGGTACATAATAAGGACTCATTAAATGTTAGTTTCCACCTCCTTACCCTCTTTCCATAAAAATAATTACTTTTACTGTGTCCCAAAGTTTTTGTTTTGTTCTTTGTGTGTATTATATGTATTATGTTTATTCTTCACTACCATCCTAAGGAGATAAGGTATACTATTGCCCCCACTTTATAATCGATAAAACAGACTTAAAGATCCTAGATCGGATCCCCAGGCAGTTTGATTCCAGAGCCTGTGTTCTTAACTACAATTTTATATGAAGATATGTTCCAACATCAGGTTAGATTCTGATATGTCAGGTGAGAATTTAAATCCAAGAAGTTATTATCCTGTTTTTCTGTTATTACATGATGCCAGTATGACAATATATTTTCTCATCCTCAGTTGACTCTTATAGTAAGTTTGTCATATTAGATGTTCAAACACCTTCTAATTCTAAAATCTGTGATCCCATGTCATTTGCATACATTTGCAGTAGTCTGAGGGAGATCTAAGGATCCTTTAAGGGAAAAGTATTCATCACTGTGGCTTAGTAAGGAATATGTTGACTTTTTTACTCTTTAACTTCAGGAACCTGTACTAACCTGAAATTAATTTATGGGGATTTTGGTGGGGACTAAGAAACAAATTAACTCCAACCTCTTCTTCTTAAAAAAAAAAAGAATTGCAAAATACTTCTGCCCAAATGGATTTGACTTTAGTCTTATTTGTTTTTACGTGTGAATACATTTTGCTTAGCCTAAAAAGGTAAAGTAATGCAGTCATTTGGTTTGCCAGAGGACCAGATCACTCTCCTGAGTTTGTCAGGTTGGCTGTTTATGTTTCTTTTTACTCTCTCTTGTTCTTTGTCTCTCTCTCACTCTATTTTTTCTCTCTGTTTTAGTTTGTATTGTTTCTATCTTTCCCTCCCAGTGTCTGTCTTCCTGTTTTGATAATCCTGTTTCATCTCTGTATGGGAAAGACTCTCCCAAGGATACAGAATATGTCACTATTTTTATAACAGTCCCTATAAACACTGAAGATTTTATTAATAACCTGGCTATAAAAATGTGTTCTTGGCATAAACTTGGCAGATAGTTTTTTGCCTGGGTGAGACTTCTCATTGGGATCCTGGAAGTGTTGGGACATCACTGCTCTCCATTCTTCCTTCTTCAAGTAGGACATTAGTGGTTTTAGCTCTTGTTGACCCATCTTTACTCAAAGCTTGATAGCCTATTAGAAGCACAGTGTGGATTTCTCTTATGATACATTAGAATAAAAGAAAAAACTTCTCCAAAGTTATAAATGGTTTCATTTACCAAAATGACTATTTCACTTGGAAAGTTTTGTCTTTTCTGTAAAATTCCAGGAGTTTGGTGGGCTTGATGTCCCCTTTCCCACTCCACCTCCCTAGCTACCGTGTTTCCCTGAAAATAAGACCTACCCATAAAATAAGCCCTAGCAGGATTTCTAAGCATTTGCGCAATATAAGCCCTATCCCAAAAATAAGACCTAGTGATGGGTATAGCTACGCAGCTTATCTGCACAACCCATGCATTTTGTTGCGGAGCAGTAAAGAAGATGAGCAGCCCTTCTCATCTGCCCCATCGTGACAGCTACTATCCCAGAGGTGACCAGAAAGGTAAGGGCAGCTGCACCAACAAGGTCGGCTCCCCATGTCAGGTCCCGGCCATCTTGTGCGTGCTGCAAGCTGAGACTTTGAGGGGAAAATAACACATCCCCTGAAAATAAGCCCTAGGGTGTCTTCTTGAGGAAAAATAAATATAAGACCCTGTCTTATTTTCGGGGAAACACGGTACATACTCATGTCAGCAGAAATGCTGAGAGCTTTATTCCAGGCTGTTAGGAGGCAAGACATTGACCAAGGGGTAACTAGGACACATTTTTCTTCTCTTATTTTAAGGAAACTTGAAAACAAACAAACAAAAAAAGCAGATCTCTCAACCTTTTTCATCTTGCATAACTGAATATAGAAACTTTTTTAGTTGAAATGAAAGTAAAGAAATACCACAGGATTCCTTTAGAGTGTTTCATTGTAGAACATAGGACAAATGCTTTGGCACATCACTAATTACTATTTGAGGCAACCTTCAGGGACTGAGATATAATGCCTTTCAAGTCTGCACTTAACCTCATATTTCATCAGTTATTGGATCAAATAGTCTCATTTACTTAGGATCCATGTCAGCGCCCTAAACTCCAAATCAGGTATTACATGTCACCTTGTGAGAGATTCTTTGCATTACCCCTATCTATTCTCCTTCATTAAATGACTTTATGTGATCATCTGAAGGCTTTGAAGAAATGAAAAATATTTGTTCTTTCCATACAAAAATACTTAAAACTTTTATAATTCACTTAACAGAGTAACTTTGCACAGCCCTGGAGCAGAGCATTCTTAAAGTAAGCCCAATGGACCTAAGCTTCCAATGGGTCAACCAGTAACCACTGCAAAAAGCATAAGATTTCTTGGCTAAAACAAGTAGCTTGTCTTTGGCTAGGGTACCAGATTGTATCATAAAGCTAGGAATAGCTGAGAGTAGGAAAAGTTGTGAAGCTTTTTGTCATCATAAGCTGTATATAATACATACTTTAGGTAACCTCCATGGGTTTCCTCACTGCTATTGGCTCAACTGTGGCTTTTAATGGAACCATATCTGCACTTCCATCTCTTTCATCCCTCCCTTTTTATGAGAATAAAAAGTAAATTGGGTGATATTTAAATATTCTCTACTTACATTTATTAAAAACTACTCTGCTGCAGGGCATAGCACTTTGGAAAACTGCCTGTACCAACCCAGTTTTCCACCCAGGTGGCTTCCCCCAAAACCTGGACTTTGCTTTCCTCAGACTTTTAATTTCTTTAAACTAAATGATCACAGAAGAACTTAGGAGGAGCCTAGTTTCATTTGTGAGGTTTTCAATAAAACTTAAGTGGAATGTGGCTAGAAAACCAGACCCATGAAAAACCATGACTATGCTGACACTAGAGGAAAAACCTACAGAATTCTTATAGCTCTTGCTTTCAGTGTGGGGGGAAAAAGAAGAGTGGAAGAGCTTTAGTATTGTACACTTTGAGAAAGAAAGGGAGCTAGGGATGTTTGGTTAAATGTATTTGTCATACATTGGTGTTTTATTAAAAAAGATTGTCCAGAAATAATTCATATGTTTTAAATTGCATACTTTTCTGAAATCTTGTATCATCCTGCCGCATCCTGCCTAGCATTTGAATCATCCTTTGTCTAGCGCATCCATGCTGTCTATGCTACCTGCCTGTTAGGCACTTAGTAGCCATCTCAGTCACAGTGTCTTGGTGTCTCAGTCCTTGTGTTCAAGTAATCTTTATTTCACTTAATGGCCCCAAAGTGCAAGAGTAATGATGCTGGCATATTATAATTGTTCCATTTTATTGTCAGGTATTGTTGTTAATCTCTGTGCCTAATTTATAAATTAAACTTTACCATAGGTATGAATAGGAAAAAACATAGTATATACAGTCATGCATACACCACATGCCAACTTTTTTGTCAACAACAGGTTGTATATACTTGGAGTCCCATAAAATAATATTAATAATACCGTATTTTTACTGTACCTTTTTTATGTTTAGATATGTTGAGGGTCACAAATAATTACCATTGTGTTTCAGTTGCCTACAGTGAACAGTGCTGAGTATAGTAACATGCTGTACAGGTTTGTAGCCTAGGAACAATAGGCTATAGTCTAGGTGTGTAGTAGGCAATACCATCTAGGTTTGTGTAAATACATTCTATAATATTCACACAGCCATGAAATTGCCTAGTGATGCATCTCTCAGAATGTCTCCCATTGTTAAGTAATGCCTGGTTGTATAGGGTTTGGTACTATCCATGGTTTCAGGCATCCACTGGGGGTCTTGGAATATATCCCCCATGGATAAGGGGTGACTATTGTATACTAAATGATATTTTGAAACTTGCTTCATTTATTTCCAGAAGATTTCCTTCAAGTTGTTAAATATTTTTGAAAACTTTTCTTACGTTAATTTTTTATTTCTGTAGATTTAGGGGGTACATGTGCAGATATATTTTATGGATATATTGCATAATGGTGAAGTCTTAGCTTTTAGTGTAGCCCTCACCCACTCAGTATATGTAGCACCCATTTATTAATTTCTCATCCCACATCCATCTCCCGCCCTTCCAAGTCTCCATGGTCTGTTATTCCATTTTCTGTGTTTATGTGTGCTCATTGTTTAGCTCCTGCTTATAAGTAAGAACATACAATATTTAACTTTCTGTTACTGAGTTATTTCACTTAAGATAATGGCTTCCAGTTCCATGCATGTTTTTGCAAGAGACATGATTTTGTTCTTTTTTATGGCTGAGTAGTAATCCGTGGTACACACACGTATATTTACATATATGTACATGCCACATTTTCTTTATCTTTTATTGGTTGATGGACATATAGATTGATTCCATATCTTTGCTATTGTTAATAGTGCTGCAATAAATATGTGAATGCAGGTATCTTTTTGATAGAATGATTACTTTTCCTTTGGATAAATATCCAGTAGTGGGATTGCTAGATCAAATGGTAGTTCTATTTTTAGTTCTTTGAGAAATCTCCATAGTGAAACACATAGATATTTTTTTCATTGTTAAATTAAAATAGGCTTTATTTCTTAGAGCAGTTTTAGGTTTACAGAAAAATCAAACAGAAAGTACAGAGGGTTCCCATATACTCCCTACCCCCACCCCACTTAGAGTTTACCTTATTATTATCTTGCATTAGTGTAGTACATTTGTAAAAATTGATGAACCAGTATTGATACACTATTACTAACAAAAGCCCTTAGGCTATGTTAAGATTTACCATGTTGTATAGTTCTAAAGGTTTTGTAAAATACATAATACTATGTATTCACCAGTATAGTTCATAAAGAAGAGTTTCATGGCCCTAACAATTCCCTGTGCTCCACCTATTCATCCCTCCCTCCTTTCCAAATCTTGGCAACCATTTTTAGTTAGTTTCTGTGTAGTCAGCATCTGTATAGTTAATTATATATTTCCCTCTTCTACTTTGTGTCCACCTGTGAATTTTTTATGAGTTCTCCTATATAAAATGTAGCATGACTCCTCTGAGAAGAAACCATTTTACTCATTCAAAATGCTCTATCCTTCTATGTGTTCCTCCCTGTGGCATTAATCATGTTAATATATATCTATATGTACATCTCTCTATATAAACACATTTGATAATAATATATTAATGCAGTCTCATTTTTAAACCTGAACATTACAGGTAAAACTATCGGTTTTTAAATTAAAGTTTTATTTTGAGATAATGGTAGATAAGAGTTGTGAAAAATAACACTGAAAGATCCTAGGTAGCAATGATAACATCTTGCAGAACTATAGTACAATATTACAGACAGGATATTGACATTGATATAGTCAAGATTTAAACACTTCCATCTGTTTGTGTCCCCCCCACCCCAAAATCATATATTGAAGCCCTAACCCTCAGTGTAATGGTATTTATAGGTAGGGACTTAGGGAGATAATTGGGCTTAGATTAGGTCATGAGGTTGGGCCTCCATGATGGGACTAGAGTCCTTACAAGAAGGAAGAGACAGGAGCTTATGCTTTTTCTTTTTTTTGAGAAAAAAATTTAATTTTTATTTGTTATGGCAATATAATACTTGTATATATTTATGAGGAATGTGTTATGTTTTGATATAGTCATATAATGTGTCATAATCAAGTCAGGATAATTGGAATATCCATCACCTTAAGCATTTATCATTTCTTTGTGTTTGGAACATTCCAATTCCACTCTTTTAGTTATTTTAAAATATATAATAACTTATTGTTGACTATTAGTCACCTTGTTGTGCTATCAAATATTAGATCTTGTTCATTTTATCTAACTATATTTTTGTACCTATTAACCATCTCCATTTTATTCCCTCCCTCCCTGCTATCTTTCCCAACCTTTGGTAAAAATCGTTCTACTCTTTATCTTCACGAGATCAATCGTTTTAATTTTTAGCTCCCACATATGAGTGAAAACATGCAAAGTTTGTCTTTCTGTACTTAGCTTATTTGACATAGCATAATGTTCTTCTCCAGTTCCATCCATGTGGATGAATGGAATTTCATTCTTTTCTATGGCTGAATAATATTCCATGATGTATATGTACCACATTTTCTTTATCCATTCATCTGTTGAGAGACATTTAGGTTGATTTCAAATCTTGGCTATTGGGAATAGTGCTGTAATAAACACGAGAGTGCAGGTATCTTTTCCATATACTGATTTCCTTTCTTTTGGTTATATATCTAGCAGTGGGATTGCTGGGTTATATAGTAGTTCTATATTTAGTGTTTCGAGGAACCTCCATACTATTCTCCATAGTGGCTGTACATTTACATTCCCACCAACAGTGTGTGAGGCTTCCCTTTTCACCACATCCTTGCCAGCATTGATTATTGCCTATCTTCTGGATAAAAGCCATTTTAACTGGGATGAAATGATATCTCATTGTAGTTTTTATTTGCTTGTCTTTGATGACTCATTATATTGAGCATTTTTTCACATACCCATTGGCAATTTGTATGTCTTCTTCTGAGAAATGCCTATTCAGATCTTTTGCCTATTTTTAAACTAGATTATTTCATCTTTTCCTATTGAGTTGTTTGAGTTCCTTATATATGTTAGTTATTAATCCCTTGTAAGATGAGTAGTTTGCAAATATATTCTCCCATTCTGTGGATTGTCTCTTCATTTTGTTGATTGTTTCCTTTGCTGTACAGAAGCTTTTTAACTTGATGTGATCCCATTTGTCCATGTTTGCTCTGTTTGTCTATGCCTTTGAGGTCTCACTCAAGAAATCTTTGCCCAGAACTATGTCTTAGGGTGTTTCCCCAATGTTTTCTTCTAGCACTTTCATATTTTCAGGTCTTAGATTTAAGTCTTTAATCCATTTTTATTTGATTTTTTTATATGGCAAGTGATGCTGGCCTAGTTTCATTCTTCGGCATATGGATATCCAGTTTTCCCAGCACCATTTATTGAAGAGACTGTCATTTCCCCACTGTATGTTCTTGCCACCTTTGTTGAGAATGAGTTTCATCATAGATATGTGGATTTATTTCTGGGTTCTCTATTCTGTTCCATTGGTTTATCTATCTGTTTTTATGCCAGTACCATGCTATTTTGGTTACTACACCTCTGTAGTATACTCTGAAGTAATGTGATTCCTCCAGTTTTGTTCTTTTTGCTCAGGATGGCCTTGGCTCTTCTGGGTCTTTTGTGGTTCCCTACAAATTTTAGGATTATTTTTTTCCATTTCTGTGAAGAATGTCATTAGTATTTTGATGGGGATTATATTGAATCTGTAGATCACTTTGGATAGTATGGACATTTTAGCAATATTGATTCTTCCAATCCATGGGCATGAAATATCTTTCCCTTTTTTGTGTGTCCTCTTCAATTTCTTTTTTTTTTTTTTTTT
>VBSM01003215.1:27076850-27096498 GCA_008086735.1 Cheirogaleus medius | reverse complement strand
CACTCTTGCTCAGGCTGGTCTCAAACTCCTGAGCTCAAATGATCCGCTTGCCTCAGCCTCCCAGAGTGGTGGGATTACAGGCGTGAGCCACCACGCCCAGTCTTGTGGTATTCTTTTATCCCCCAAATTTTCTGTAGATTGTTAATTAGATCTGGAGGATTGGTTAGATCAGATTTTATATTTTGCCAAAACTATTTCATTATTTTTGTGAGTGTTGCTTGTTGGAAAAAGGGATATATTTTCTTTTTGTGGCATATAGAATTACATTTTTATCAGTTAGAGTTACCTCATTAATTATGTTTTATATGTTTTCTGAGATACATAGATATAGATATATAAATATATAACCTGTCATGGACTTTTTGCAAGGTGAAATAAAAATCTCATGCTGCTAATATTTTACTCTATTTCTCCTTGTATTTCTATAGTTTTGCTATATGGTGTCAATGTTACATTATTTGATTTGTAGATATTCATAATTGTTAGAGTATCATTATAGAATAAAATATACCTTTTAACATTTCTAGGTGTCCTTTTTTCTCTTCTTTAATTTAATGCTTTTGTCTATTTAAGATTATAACCATTACTTTGCATTATCATAAACTTAGAAGGGTATAAAACTGTATAAAAATTTTATGAAAAAATGATGTAGTTGTAGATATACAACTTTATATAGTATTTTTATATAGGCATTCATAAATGATGTCATTATGGATATAGTCAACTTTATATAGTATTTATATATAGATATAAATGATATAGTTATGGGTATATACAACTTTATATAGTATTTTTATTTATGTACGTATTCATGGATGAGAGACTAGAAGGAAACCAATCAAAATGTAAGTAGTATTTAAACTCTGAGTTATGGGATTATAAGCAGTTTCAGTTTTCTTCTTTAAAGTTTTTTCAAAGTTCTCTATAGTGAGCTTGTATTACTTTTATAAAGTTCAAAAATATATTATTTTTACAAAAGAAATTTTAAAAGTAAGTATGCAAGGTCATTGGGTTTCTTTACTTTCAGCATATTTTTTTGCCACAGCTGAAATACTGAACTAGGGACGTATTGAATAGTCTCCTATCCCCCAATTTTAATCACAACTAAAATCATACACATGTCTTCCAGTGATGCATTTGAAATGCAAAAATTTGATTAGAAATTTTTACATGAGTAAGGAAAACTTTACCAAAGTCTGATATGACTTGAGCATTAGAATATAGGAGGCCTCCTGAAAATCTGTCTTAACATTCACTCAGGCTCCTCTTGGTTTTGAGCCAGATTACAAACCATTCAGTTAAATTTATTCCATCCAGACACTGGCTTAAATGAAGGTATACTTCACTTGGAAATGTCATTTCAGCTTTTGGCTGCGAGAGCTGTTGTAGAGGAGCTTCTTTAGATGGGAAGCCATGAGGGAGTTCTCTGAATACATGCATTTTCACACATCTGCTAATGCAAAAGCCCCATGTGAGCATTAGTACTCAGGAATGTGATGTGGATTCGAGATGCTCTCCACAGGATTTTGGCAAGTCAGGACAAACATTATCTTGCTCCCATATGTTTTTGTAGGATCTTAAAAGGGAAATCATATACATTTCCTTAAAATCACATGCTAAATTTTCCCACATACACCAAAAAACCCTCTCAGCAAAAATAAATTTAGGAATATGTATATATGACATTCACATATTTAGCATCTTTTGTCAATATGGCAATGTGAGCTAATGGGTATTGGAATTCACTTCACATACAGTTTGTATTTACTTTGATTTATGTTTAAATGGTTTATCTCAGAATACCTGACCTAACACATAGAAACTAGGAAAGATCCTATATTTGGGGTAAGTCCTTTTTATTCTCTCTACTCTGCATTTCCTTAGGTGCAGTGCATATGTGACCAGGTGCCACACATCTCTGCTGCTTCCCTATTGATAGTGCTGTTCCCCCAGTGGACACACCTCTCAACAGTTTTGCAGTATCTGATATAGATCTGGCTTATTCAGTGTAAAAACAACCAGGGAACCCTTGTGAAGCTGAGAAATTCTGCTTTCAAAAATATTAATGATAACATATACTGTATACAAAGACTGTATCTGTTCTTTATCAGCTTTGAGCAAGCCCAGTCTTGTTTCATGGGGGCTTTGACATACAGTGGGCACTCATTAAATGTTGACTAACCTTTTTCCTCAACCTGTTTATTTTCCAGTTTCTGGTCCCGTTAGAGAATGATATGTAATCTGTCCAATAGTTTGGCTCCTTTTTTCTGCAAGCATATTATGAAAAATTGAATAAAGAACTAACATCTATGTCAGCAACTTAACAGCCATGTGTCAAGGATAGCATATTGGTTGGTTCTCATTGGCATTTGGGCTAACAGAATTAGTTTTATTTCATTCTTTGTCACACCAAGGAACTGAACATAATTTTCAGAAGGGAATAATCACTATTTGTTTTCATATGTTGTGAATCAGTTTTTTTGCTACGGTCTCATGTGCCTAATGAAATAGGTCCTCCAGTTCTTTTGTGTGCTTATACCACATAGTTTTCAGGCTATCAAATGTTATTTAAAACTTGTATCTAGGATCTATTTCTTTTTTTTATTATTTTACATTTGGAGAGAGGTCAGATATCTTTAACCTCATTTCTTTTACTTTGTGTTTGTTTTTTTAGTATCAGTAGTTTCCTATTAAATTATTTAGCTGGAAAAAATGGTTTCTACAGGGCAATAAGACCTGGGATTCTGCTTCACAAAATGAAACATAAGGTAGTAATGTTATCAATTTAATATATTAACAAATAATTGATCTTGGATTCTTTTATTGGCATCTTGAACCACCGAGGTCATGTAGCTTTACTTGGTCTGAATTTGTCAGTCTGTAAAAGTAGTGATTAGAATATAACAATACATCTCTCTTATTTAATTTGTTAACTACACTTTATTGTAGAACTGTTTTTATTTTTAAAATCTTGGACATCTCTAGAAGTATTGGTATTTTTGTATCAGTTCTTCGTATGTCTAATATTTTGACATCATTTCTAACATTCTCTGTTTTTTAGGAGAAAAAAATGGGCAAATTTTTTTTCCCATTAATTTTCTCTGGTGAGTTATGTAGTTAATTATATAAAAATGTTCTTCAGTTCTAGAATATGGGGGATTTTCAGTCCTTTGAAAAAAAATAGGTATAGTCCATTTTCCATATATTACTCAACATTATGGATCTGCCTGCCAAATGATCCCAGGTGTGGGATTGCAGCAGGTAATTTCCTGAGCTGTATGGTACAGATGATTTTCTATGTTAGAAGATGCTATCGGCTCACCTGGCCTCTTAGTGACAGAGAAATCCTTTGTTTATTCATTTAGTAGGCAGATTAACCCTAATGAATATTGGCTTCCTGGAAATAGATACAAGTGACAATGGCAAAGTGAGGAGTGGGGAGAAGTAAGACAAATTCCCTTTTCTTTCTTCACTTATAAATAATGGTGGCTTTCATAGGAGAGTGTTTTAAATCAGAAAGGAATGCAAAATATTTGAACTAAAAAGGTAGATTTAAATAATCAACCTTTAATTTTTAGTTTTGAATGTCTGTGTATGTATATGTATACTATTTTCAGAAGAACTAAAAATTTTCTAATTTGGGGAAACAACTTAAAACTTTAGTGTTTCTATTAGAGTTAAATATTTAATTAAATACTTCATGCTGGTTTGCACAGAGCTACTAACTTGAACAGGAAAATGCTTTCCTAATGTGTTATTGTTATTGTACTCAGATAAAATTTTGTAAATTAGAGAAGTATAGTATTCATCAACCTCTATTACCACACGAAAGAAAAATATGCATTATTTTATGTCCATTCCTATAGTCTGTTCATATTGTTTCAATGACATATTTGTTTTCTCAGAAGCAAAGATGGATGGATCTAGGCATAGAAAATTATTCAAGGAGTTATACTAAAAGTTGTAAAAAGTTTAAAGAAATAAGCTATTTTAAATTATTTTTTTATTATAGCTTTTAGCAATATTGGCAAAAATCATTTTTACCAGTATAATTTTATGGATATTTCACATGTAATTCTCAATAATCTACAATGAAAATGAAATGTTTGTGATTGCAACTCTGAGTTTTGCTTACAGAAGATTGGAGTACTTCACAACATTTTTCTGTGAATGATTTTAGAGATACATTATTCCCAAGACAGGAATGTATAGACACAGATGTGAAAATCTCTTAATGTTCAACCAAACTTTTCCAGATCATACAGCTATGATTTATTCTACACTCTCCAAAGACTCTCAAAATGTCTTCTTTTACATAACTTTATCCATTGGAGAAAAAGTTAAAATTCTTCCCCTCCACATGTTAAATGTTGAAGATAGGCTTTTCATGATGCCTTTTGTAGTTGAGTATAAAAGTTCTAGAATTACAAGGAAGAAGTGAAAAAACAGAATTTACTTTTCCATGAAGATTTAAAATTTACGATTTCTCCTAGCTGTAGGGTTGAGGTTCTGCTTGAATCGTGTTATTGAGAATTCTGAATAATGTGAGATATATATGAATTAGAGGCAGTAATAAATTCTGAATGAATCTTTTGCTTTTTACTTAAGATTACTTTATCCTTAAAACTAATGTTTCTATAACCTCTGACCAAATACAAAAGATTCAAAATACTTCCAAGGGTGAGAATTTTTCCTTGCCTGTTGTGAGCAGTTTAATTCATTCCAATTGTGTGGTGCATTGCAGCATATGAGTATATCAGAAGTATATTTGCAAATTCTTAATTTACATATCACCTTGCCAAATATGAGGCAATCCTTTACTGAATTGTCAGTAATATTTATTTTCAAAGATATTGGAGAAAAAGAAAGTAATGTATATGTGTTGTTTTCTTCACATGAACTGCATATGTTAAATGGATTTTTCTTTCCTTTTACTGAAAAACTGAAGGACAATAGTCATTATACGATTTTGTATTTTAAGTATTTTCATAATCCAACATAAATTGGCCCACCCAAGGATTATGTCTGTCTTGTAAAGATGTGTTTATATAGTCATTGGGTGAAAGATTGCAGAAGTTGAACCACTAGTTTTGAAAGTTGAGCCAGACCAGGAAAAATCAGGATACAATTTGGCACTTATGGAGACGAAATGATTTCCTTTTTAGCTGCTGATTTCTACTGGGAAATGTATCCTTGGACTGAAAATTGCATCCGGAAAAATGTTTATGTAGTGTTTTTCAAATGACTGATTATTCTTCTAACCTTTAACATGAACTGTGTCTAATTTTGGTCTCTCTTAACTCTTTCATGACTAGGGGATTTTTTTCTTTGTGGGAAAAATATTACTAACAAACATATCATTACTATTGACTACTTTGGATACAGGAATATCTTACACAGTAACAAGAATATAAAATGTGTTAAGATTTCTTCCTGGGTTATTTTTCCAAGCAGATAGTAAAACACCCAAAGTTATCCACCCTTTATCACAGGCACTTAAGTTTTATATTATATTTATATCATGATACATGTTGAGCACCTACATTTCCCCCTCTTATTCCACCACCACCTGCGCACATGAAGTAGGAGCTTCTTGACATTTTCATGGGTGATGTTTATTCATCACAAAGATAAGTACTTGCTATATTTTCTTTCTTGTACACTTAGTGACTTTTCTGGCTAAATTATTGCTAAATATTGTCCATCACAGGTCGAGAGGGTCTGTGCTCCATGATCTCTCTACTCAAGGACATAGATCAGTGTGGGCTTCACCATTTTATTTTAGGGGACCATGGCAGGGGGAAGGGGATACTGGAGGACTCTTAGTGGTTACTTCTACTTATAACTCATGGGCCGGAACTGTGCCGTCCAATTCAATAGCCACTAGCTATATTTTCATATTTAAATTTAAATTAATGAAGATTAAATACAATTTGTAATTCATTTCCTCAGTTGTGCTAGCCATGTTATCATATTGGACAGCATAAGATACAGAACATTTCCACTATAGCAGAAAGTTCTGTTGGAGACTACTGGTCTGGGACTTTAAGGGGATGAGGAAGGACAGTTCTCTTGTATGCCCAGAGGTGAGGAAGAAGCAGATATTACCAAACTCCAATAATGTATACCATTATAATTTGTGAACTATATATGTGCAAATTATTCCTCAGATGCTTTATATTCATTTTTGAAAAAATATTTGGGGGTGCTACAGAGTGAGTTGATATAAAAAATAAAAAGTAAATATACACATACAAATACATATACACTGCTTCTAGCTGGGTGAAAAAGAAAAGGAATATACACTTGAAAATAACATTCTGCCGAGGGGGAGTCATTTTATTAGATACCATTTTGAAGGAAGAATCTGTACTGCATTTGTGTGGCTTTGGAGAAGATATTCAGCAAAGAAACACCACAATTCCCATTGAGCTCAGAAAATGTGATTAAGGAATTTGGATGTAATTACCAAAAGTTTGGCTTTTCTTTTAAAGAACTCATTCATTTTAGAGATTCCTTGATACTGTAAATCTGACAACTAAATCTGGTTTTATTTTTGGAAGACTTCCACCAGAAATAGTGTAAGTCAAGGATGAGTACATAAAAATGAAGCCCATGCAGCAAGGACAGCCTGAGCAACATTATGTTTTGTCTTAGATCAGATTTTATCTATGGCTTATACGCAGCAGAGATATTTAGTGAAATGTGCAGGGCTCCATTCAGGTTCCTGGCTTATTTGTTTGGTATATAAGCTTATTTAGGGGAAAGGTGTGGCATTAATAAATATACATTTAATCAAATCACACTGTAGTTATTGTTGAACACAGTAATAATGGATTTGGAAATTTTTCTGTGTTTTTAAAGACAGAATTTGACAAGTGATGGACAAACCTTCAGTTCTTCTCTATCCTAAATTGTTAGAAAGCTATATAAAATTCCTAGCACTTACAAAAATTGTATGGAGAGAGAGAGAGAGAGAAAGAGAGAGAGAGAGAAAGTCACCCAGCAGAGTTTGTGACAGAAACTATTAGCCTTCCTTTGTGTTGTTTCTGCACTGTCTTGTCAAACATCTGGAAACCAGTATATCTGCAGTCGTCTTACTACATGATTTTGCATTTACATCACTGTGCTAGCTGGTAGAATTTTTTTTTTCCTCAGGAAAAAAAAATCGGCAACTTTTGGTCTGTCACAAGGTCAAGTGATGATTAGTGATGCAGTCTCCCCTAAACACATGGTTAGCACAGAAAAGTTAAATCAGTTCCTCCAAATTTGGTAACTATTAGAGTACTTCCTAAGTCACTTCCGGATGTTAGGCCTAAGGTGGAGAGGGGGACAGGGCTATGTTGAGTTCTCTGCAGTTTTCTACCAAAGGGATTTAGTTTGGCAGCTGATCCAGCCAAGGAAACACTCACGCAAGGGCAGAGCTAGACAGGAAACACTTTTGAAAGTGCTGTTTTGATAGAGGATCATGAGATCAGGCAAAGAGCTGTGAACTTTATATGTAGCACTAGACTAGCCACCTGAGGGTATAGAATAAGAAAGGAAATTAAAGGAGGAGGGCCAGAGAACTTTTGTGCAGTTTTCTTTTCTTAAAAGAGGCGTGCTAAAAAGTTAGGAATTTCTTTGAAGTAGAGGAACATAATTGATGAATTCCCTTGTTATTGTTGCTTGTTGTTTGTGAAACATTCCACCATCATTATTCACCTTTACATTTTTAACATGATTGTTGGCTTAGACTACAAGAGCTAACCTCATCAATTCTAACCACCTTTTTATAGCTCTCAGAAGAGCAATCGTCCAAGGAAAACACTGCATTGAGCAAAAGTTGTACTTTTGGAAGATGGACGTTTTATAATGATACGTTTTGACAACTGGCTCTGGTTTCCATGTGTCTCCCAGTCCTGCTGGTGTGTGGGTATCTGTCAGGAATGAGAATATGTCTGAGATGTGCTGCTTTATAACAGCCAGACTTGATATTCAACTTCCAGGGCTATCAGAATCCTTTTGGCTCTGGAAACAAGAAGAAGGGCTTTGCTGCTCTTGGATGTAATGTTGAAGAAGAGGAGACTTCAGTGTCCTGTTTAGGGAGGTGCAGGTCCTCAGTTTTAGAGCCTTTGTTTGACACCTTCAGTTTTCCTGTGGACTTTATGTCCTGTTTTGTCCATATCTTATAACCTACAATTTGAGTTATTTCTTCTGTTAAGCCACTCTTCAAGGTCTACAGAAGCCATTTTTGTTTAGAGAGCAGACTTAATCATTTATCACAACCGATCATTAAATTATTTATGGCTTAATTGCAAAATTTCAAAGAAAAATAAAATCCTCGTCTATACTTAACAAAGGCTGCCAACATGTTTCTGTAGATCAGTAATGATTCTTGTTTTGTTGTTTTTCGTTTGTAAAGGCAATGTTGTATTCCACAGCATCATCACCTTCACTCTGCTTCTGTGACTCAGACAGCTGGCAGGTCCAAGGTAGAGCATATGGATGATGCTTTAATGGCATCTGTCCAGTTGTTATAATCACATATTTGGTAGGCAGCTGAAAGATCCACATTCACCTTAACTGAGTTTATGTGACTAATTTTAAATTTACTATAAGCACTTTTTTATATAAAGCTCATTCGAATGCGTGTTAATACTGAATAATAATTCCACAAGTATTTCTCTCGATTCTAAATCCCAAAGCTCCTTAAAAGCTGACAAAATATCTTCCCAATTAATTATGAGAAACTAAGCTGTACAATTTTCTTATAATCATTAATTTCTTACATCCAAAAGGACAATCAATACAACCCAAGGACCCCCATTCTTCAGAATAACTGCAAAATTGATTCTTAATTACTTCTTGCCTGGGGCACTGCAGAAATATCCAAATTGGTCCTATAAACATAAGTTTCTCTAACTCTGCCACTTCCCCCAGTTTATTTTGCATGATACTGATGAAATCTTCTTCCTCAGATGCTTTTTATCCTGTCACCCCTGTTCTCAAGAACCTTTGTTTGCATCCCATTTTACAACATGAAGTTCAAATGTTTTGAATGGAGATTTTAAAAATCTATCCATGCTTCTTGTACTTCCCTATATAAGCACCCCCACTCTAATCAAGTTGACCTTTTTAGTTCAGTTGTGCTCCAAGTAGTTTGGATCTTAGCTGCTAAAGTCAGCATCAGGAAATGTTTATCCTGAGGTCATATGAGAGTTTTTTTAATCCCAAAGTCAGTGACAGACAGGAGTTCTGATTGAAACAGGGAAAAGCAGAAGGCTGATGGCTTTATCGAGCTAGATTTAAGAAGTGTTCATCACTTTGATGCATGCTAGTTCCTTAGTTATATTTCATAGTTATATTTTAATAATATTGACATGGAGAGAATACTTTTGTTTCTTGACTAGATGCGACTCTGCCTTAGAGAGGGCTTCTCAGTGTAAAGAACAAAGTCCATTTCTCTCAGGCTATGTGGTGAAATGCCATTATCTTACCATCAACTTTCACAGACAGAAAAGGCAATAAAATGCCAATGAAGTTGGAACAACAGTAGCACTTGTCTCCTAGGCAGGGTGTGATGCTGTTACTATCATATAACATCATGTATTTGGCTAAGTGTTACCCACGATTTCTTTCTGGAGTCCATGCCATACACACTCTGTCACAGCCAGATATAAAAGGTGCAGTAGAGAAGTTGGCATCAATTTTGGAAGCCATGAACTTGCTCATTTGCATGACAGGCTATGATCTGGTTTTATATCTCTGGGGTGATTTCATATCAGAGTTTGTATCTAAGAGTCCTGGAAGATATTGCTATCGTCAAGATCTGTCTTCCTTTGAAAAGTTAATTTTCTCTATTGTACATGAATCCTGTTAGCTCTTTAGCCTATTAATATTGTCAGAACAACTGTTTATAATAATTAAATAACACCTTGAACTTAAGGGGAATTACAGCAACCTTATACTATACACAAGAAAGATATAAACCCTATTTTACAAATAAATTGAGAGTCAGACTATTAAGTGATTTAACCTAGGTAAACCAGTGATAGACATAGGACTGGAAGCCACGTTTCCTGACTCATATTCTGCTCCTCTGTTCATTTTGCTACCTGTCTGTAATTGATATTATTTCAGTATTCGATTCATGTTTATGATCTATAGTTGTTTAAGATGTTTGGAGTCCTTTGTTCTATAGTAAGCCCTGCTATTAACCAGTGAGGTTGACCTTTAACAAGTCTGTTTAGCTTTTTCTTAGGTTATTTCTAAGATACTTTCCAAGGAAAAAAATACTGTTTAATTTTATGATTCTAATTCCATTTAAGTAAAGTAACAGTCATACCATAGATATTAGAGAGTTCTTATCTGGAATGTTTTATTTATTAATGACATCATTGAAACAGCAGGTGTGACAGAGAGTTCCTGGCTTTGATTGTTATAATTATTTTAATTTATTTCCTGTAACTCTGCCCTCGGCTTATTAAGTTTTGAATTAAGTATGAAAATTAGTAGGCTGAAGTTACAAATTACAATTCATTAAATAAGTTCATAATCTATTTTATACTGTTAAGATGAAATTATATTCCAAACTCTTACAATTAAGTGTGAACAATCTGCATTTGAGACTTTAAAATAAAGCTTAAACACTGTAGTCCCATTCCTCCTTCACTAACTTATTTCTATGTAAAAGGCCTTTCTTCCTTGAGGCCTGTGAGCCTCCAGGCCTTTTCAGGCTGTAGTGGTCTGCACTTCTCTGTTTTTCTTTCCCTGAGAGTGCTGATTAGTGACTTGCGGTGTGGATTCTGATTTATCGCAGACCAGAGCTGCCCCTTAGGGGCTGAGCAGAAACACTCATGAAGGAGCCCTGATTAAAAAGAGTGGTAATGAAGACAAATGTTTCAGAGGGAGTTGAGAGAAAACCAGTCCTTGCCATTCCCTGTAGCTCCTCTGAGCTTTTGAAAAGGAGGTAGTGGTAGCCAAAGGAAATATTTCTTCTTTGTTGTTTATTTCTCATGGCACTGGAAACATTTTTCTTTTCCTCCTGGGTGTTCTAATTCTCACTTGTTAACTGCTTTTCATGCAGGGTTGCAATTAACCCCTGGCGGATACCTCACTGTGTTCCCCTTATAGCTACTCCATCCCCAAAGAAGTTTTTAATGCTTTGACCTATAACCATTTTTACATTCTTCAGACTTGACACTTTTGCCTAATTTCTCAGACCATTAAATCACACTTCTGTTTTTTTTCCAGTGATTTTTTTACTGGAAAGTTGATGTTAGGTGCCTATAATCACCTTCCCTTCTTCTTGTTTTTGTAAGACAGAATGCCAGTAGAAAAACAAATTCCTGTTCACTTGGTAATTTTAATTACAACTAGGTCAAAAGTTCCAAAACAGTGTTACGTTCATAACTAAAGACACCATTCCAAAATTACTTGAGTATAGGTGAGAACTTGGCAGATAAGTATCATTGCTTTATCTGGGGCCTTGGGCATCTGCCAAATCAGTAGTCCAACCATCTGTGGCCACATGAGCTCTAATCTACTGCCCTGGTCAAACTTAACCAAAATTCTGTTTCTTTCAGAAGATTCCCTAACATTGGGATAAATGCTAAGGATATAGATTGTTTGTGACAGGCTTACACAATGAGTCTTAACCTACATTGAATGGTCTCAATGCCATATTCATAATACTTAGCGAGGGAGAAAGATAAAGGACCTTGGAAGCTATGAAGTATTCTAGTGAGCAAGAGCAAACCACTACACATGCACGTGGTTAGTGTGCTGTGAACTTTGTTAAATGCTGAGAAGGCAAGGTGGAGGGGAGGAAAGACAAGATAAATAGTGTCCACCCTCCTACCTCCATAATGAGAATCTGCTTAACCCAGATTGATGTGGGTTAACACGTAAATATCAAAGAATCTAATCAAAGTTCATAAAGTGCCACCATGCCCTGACCTATTGAAAGTTTTGATTTCCAGAGGCAGGTAGTGGTTTCTGATCCAATCAAGTAGATTCCTTTTTGTGGAGAAAGTCTCACTGTACTTAGAGAACCTTGTTAAATATCCAAGGCTAAAGGAAAAATTTAAATCTAATCCAATCAGATGAACAAACAGATAAAAAGATAGGCTCATTAGTGTGAAAGGAGCATTTAAAGCTGTCCCTATGGCCTTTCTGAAATTTTTATCTCTCTCTCAAGCAAAACAAAAACAAATAAAAAACTCAGAACAACAACAACAAATTATGAGTTTAATGTTTCTTAGATATAAGGGAGTATTTGAAGTTATCCCATTCTGATGAACATCTGAGATTAAAGATCAGCATTAAAGATTAAATAGCACACACTGAGAGAAGGGTTGGGTAAGACCTTTCACACTTATGTTTTTTCTACTGAGGTTGGGTCCCTCTTAAAGATTAAACTCTTCCCTAAGTACAAAGGCAAGGTCAGGGTCTTCTGAGTCTAGGCTAAATGATGTCAAGTACAAGGTCTGTAGGAAAAGCCAAAAATTGCTGCAGCTTATCTGCCAAGGGATGAAGATTCAGGCTGCTAGACTAATTGCCAAAATTGTAGAATTACTTCAGGAGTATGCTCCAGGCTAGTAGAATTCCATGCAAATTTGAGTCATTTGACATTACTTCCCTCTTAAGTGGGGAAGAAAAAAGATTTAGTAATTTTTAAGACTGAACCAAATTTCCCCTCAAGTACTGATGTACTCTTTCCAGTCTGAAATACTGGCATACTGTTCTCTATTTTTCCTGGCTTCAAACAGGCATACTCAGATTTCATGGATATCTGAATCTTTCTTTGAGGATCTGGGAACACATCAGAAAAAAACAGATAGAAAAGAGGGAAAAGGAAATAGGTTATTTCCTTAGCCTTTTGAAGCAAACGAATTGGAAGGGTGCTTTCTGTGACATTCATTGGCCTGCAACTGCTTGGAATCTCCAAAAATACCAGCTTTAGTTCCTTACTATGTAATCTTTTAACAAAGTATTTTGCAGATATACTTAACATATGATTTTCACATATGTATTCTGAGGATCCACAGAAGCAGAGTTGGAGAGATGGAAGCATTTAAAGACTGCAAAGTAACTTGAAATTGAGGGATATAGTACTAATGAAGGAGTCACATTCAGAAAGGGAAAGGAGGTAGAGTTTGCCTGATTTGGAAAATAAGTATTTCAAAATAGTCTGCTTCAGTCTGGCCAGTATGGTTAGATAAGAATCACATTCAGAATAAACCCTGGAGCAATTAATACACATAAAGGAATGGAAGAAATATAGATTTCATGGTAGGAAGATTAAAATCAATAATAATAGCAAACTTTGTTGATTTTTAAAAAGTACATGTTAGGCACTGTGCTCAGTACTTTATGAGCATTATCTCATTTTCTCCCTAATTTTATAAATTAGGAAATTGAGGTTTTGAGAAATGAAGTCATGTGCCTGAATTAACATAGTTCATTGGCTCGTGGAGAAAGCCCTTGATTTTTATGCCAATCTATGCTACCTCCCTGTGTAACTTTGGTCAGTTAATCCATTTATAAAATGAGAATATTCCCTGAGAAATTTCAGATCCTTTGGTCCTAGAATTATAGAAAAGTACATCAGGAAGTTGGGAGAACTTTGTAATGGTGGGACATTTAGAAACAAACTGAAATAGTGATTATAATAACATTTCAAATTAATGCTAGCTAACATTGATTGAGCATATACTATATAATTATGTAATTAAATTTACAAACAGCTCATTGAGTCCTGAAAACAATCCTTTTGACATCAGTTTGTAGTCCCTAAGAAAGGTTAAGTAACATCTCCAAGGTCACAGAATTAGAATTAATCATGAGTAGTGAGCTATATCAGAGATCCAAAAGACAGTTTTTTAGATTTCAAATGGCTTTAGTGATAATAGGACACCATACATGGCTCTTACAAAGTAATAAGAAATTGGAATCGTGAAGAAGCAAGTTTTTAAAACAGTTGTTTGTCCAGACTAGGACTTGTCTTAGTCCATTTGCATTGCTGTAAAGGAAATACCTGAGGCTGGGTAATTTATAAAGAAAAGAGGTTTATTTGGCTCATGGTTCTGCAGGCTGTACAAGAAGCATGGTACCAGCGTCTGCTTTTGGTGAAGGCTTCAGGGAGCTTCCAGTCAAGGTAGAAGGCAAAAGGGGAGCAGGCGTGTCACATGGTGAGAGTAAGGGGGCAGGTGCCTCACTCTTTAAACAACCAGCTCTAGCATGAACTAACAGCAAGGACTCACTCATTGCTGCTGGGAGGGTACCAAGACATTCATGAGGGATCCGCCCTCATGACCCAAACACCTCCCACTAGGCCTCACCCCTAATTGGAGATCAAATTTTAACATGAGATTTGGAGGAGACAAATATCCAAATTATATCAGTACTCTACTTTTCTCTTAGTTTTTTTTAGTAGACCATTTTTAAAGCTTAGTAAAAATTACATACAATATTTTCTTCACAATTTGAATTCATGTTATTAGACTTTTCTCTTGAAAATAGTTACAAATTAAATGTATGAGGTTTCCAGTAGTTTGAAGTCTCCAGAATCTGATAGAGACCAAATCAGGGACATCTGAGATAGTGAGAGCACCTAACCTTCTATGTGTCAGTGTCCTGTTTTATAGTTCTCATAATGGCATTATAGGGTAATTAGTGTTATCTTCATTATAACAGATGTTTATAAAAATACAGAGTTGGTTTCTTATTATCTGGTACTTTTTGTCACTTAGCCCTAAATCTCTTAATTCAAGGACATACTCTGTTAGTACTGGGGAGCAAGTTTAAGGCTGACTTTGCTACACTAATCAAATTACATCAGCATCAAGTGCCCACTAATTAACAGAACATTTATATCTGCATTAGCTAAATGTCATTTCACCACAGTGGCCTGAAATAAGCTTTTTATTCCTTTGAGTTAGCATACCATCTCATTGTAAGTATGACAGACAAGCTAATGACAAAATGTAGGTCCATGTGTATTTGTTATTTAGCAGGAAATAGCTAGAAGATGGTCAGTACTTCCAGAGATCTGAAGGGAAATGCCCTGCTTCATTTTTTACCCGATCATTCAACTTGTCACCTTGAGGTCCCATGTATACATCATAGCAGCGCTTAGCAGACTACTGCCACCACCTGCTTATGTGCAGCCCACAGGCTAGGAACAGTTTTCACATTTTCAAATGGTATAAAAAAATCAAAAGAAGAATAATATTTTATGAAACCTAAAAATCATGTAAAATTCAAATGTCAGTGTTCATAAATAGCGCTTTAATGGAACACAGTCATGTTTGCTCATTTATGTATTGTCTATGGCTGCTTTCTCACTGTGATGGCAGAGTGGAGTAGCTGTAACAGAGATCACATGGCCTAAAGGTACTTACCATCTGGCTTATTGCAGAAAATGTTTTCCGACCAGAAGATCTAGTCCAAACTCTTTCCTAGCATGGCATGCAAAGCCTTTGTGAGCTGGCTCTTGTGGACCTCTCTTGCTGCTGCTGCTGCTGCTGCTGCTGCTGCTGCTACTGCTGCTTCTACTACTACTTCTTCCTTTTCCTTTTCCCCTTCCACTGCTGCCACAGCTGCCTCCTCCTCCTCCTCCTCCTCCTTCTGCTTCTCCTCCCCGTATAAGCAGCCTCAGCTGTAACCATTCTGAACTACTGGCGTTTCTTAGACTCTAGCATGATTTCTACATATCTAAATGTTTTCCCATGCTATTCTCTCTACGTGAAATAATTCCTTCCCATCTTGGGTACCCCTGGAAAAGTCCTGTTTGTCTTCCAATATTTTGACTTAAGCATCCCCTCTTCTCTGTAATCCTAGCATCCTGAACATAAATTTATTTCTACTTTGCATTCCCTCACTAGACAGTAAGCTTTTTCGTCTTTTTGTCTTTCAAACAGGGTTTCTAAACTTAAGCACTATTGGTGTTTTGGCCTGGATAATTCTTTGTTGTGGAGCTGTCCTGTGCATTGTAGGATATTTAGCAGCATCCCTGGCCTCTACCTAATAGATACTAGTATCATGTGCCCTTCCCTCAGATTTCTCCAAATATTACCAAATGTCCCCTGGTGGGAAAAAGTGTCCCCATTTGAGAACCACTGCCTTAGAAACCAGCAGTAACCAGCCCATGGTGGGTGCTGAGAAATGTTAAATTGAGTTACTAAAATACTTGATTTACATTGAATTGTATACTTTAAATGTATAAATTGGGAATTATATCTCAATAAAGCTGTTTTTTAAAAAAGACTTAGTTTACTCTTAGCTGTTATTACTGGCATTATTATGGTGGGGTTTTTTGTTTTCCATAACTGGTTGTGTCATATATAGTACTAGGTGATACCAATTTTATATCATCTTATTTAATACTGACTTCAAGCTTGGGAAGTTTACCTGATTATCACTTCTTACTTTTTGGGAAATGCAGACACAAAAAGATTCAGTAAATTGCTCAAAAGCCACATAATTAGCAAGCCTATATGAAGGGATACAGGACTTAGCTCTTGTTTCCTTTCAAGGCTATGTTCATTCCACTTAACTATGTTGCTTCCACAAGCCATATATTAGCCAAATAATGAACTTCATGGTTAGGTGAAAATGCATGTACCTACCAATGAGCAATATGTGTATATAGCATATATGAGCAATTTCTACATAATAGGAGCATTATTTTTGTTCAGAATGCTAAATACTGAGTTTCTTATCAGTAGAACAGCCCACATACGCTATAAACAATGGTGAGCTTCTTGTTTTGTGTAGTTGTTTTGGTTGGTTGGTTGTTTGGTTTTCTTTGAGTCCACTGAGGGACTACTGTTTTCTTCTCCATCTTTAGATCCTTGCGATGGTGGGCAATGCACAATCTACTCTAAGTCATTGTAAAGATCTAGTTTTCACTCTGAAAAAAACAAAATTCATAGGTGGATTTATCAGTATCTTTCAGATAGAACCTTGGCACAATGGCACTAAAACAGATAAGACTTATAAGACTGGTAATCTTTGGAATAGCAAAGAACAATAGAACTTTCTGTAGTGATGAAAATGTGCTATATTTGTGCTAATATAATAGCCACATATGGCTATTTAGCACTGGAAATATGGCTGTTATAACTGAGGGACTAAATTTTTAAATTTTTATTTAACTTTAATTAATTTAAATGTAAATAGCCATGTGTGGCTAGTGGCTATGATATTGGAAAGCACAGCTTTAGAAATCTTCACTTTGACAAAGCCACAAACCTAAGCTTAACCCCAGCAAATGTCACAGGGGCCAAAGACTCCAATTTTGGATTGAATAAAATACCAGTATTGAATATATATGGAAAGTGTAGGAATTCTACTCATACAGTACAAATTAAGAGATTACTGTTGTATCTTGGCTATGTGACACATACACAGACAAAATTACTCTATTGGGTGTAAACTCACATTCCAGTGATACTTCAACATTTCTGAACGTCTTTTAGTAAGCCATTTTGCATTTTTCTGTTGACTTGATTGTTATAATAGTTACAAAATAAATTATTTCGGGGGCAATGTTGAGACATTGAGGAATAAATAGATAATGTGATGTACTTAATTGTTTTAGGTGTTTAAGATATAGTTTTGGGAATAAGAGACTTTTGCTTTATTAAAATCTTAGAATTTTTTACTAGAACGTTTGTTTTTTGGCTCCTGGTCCAAATGACAGCTGCATTTAGGAATTCAGCAGAAAAGTAACAGTTTTTCTTCTTTGGGCATTTTTCTGAGTTTACTCAGAAATTCAGAGGATTTCATGTATTGAAATATTCTTTTCATACCTGTAAGATTTTAATTATGAAGATAATAACATAATAATTTGATGTTTTTATGAGCAATACATTCTTAAAAAGGAAAAACAGTTTATTTCAAATGTCATCCTAAATTAGCTTTAATCGTTCACAAGTTATAGTTAAACCCACTTTATGTTTTTGCTTATATTTATTTGTTTATTAAATCTATTAGATCTTGAAAAAAAGCAACTCAATTATAATGGAAACCGAGGTGAGTTTTTTATTCACAATTTTCAAGAATTATCTTTTTGTTTATATTTTCCCCCATACTTACCTTGTATTACTAGTGATTGAAGTTCTGAATTATGCTTATATTCTTCTGCTTAAAGCTTGTACATTTTTTCCCTTAGAGAAAATCTAAAGATTTGGAGGATTTAAAAAAAAGCGTAAAGATATTTTTTTCCTTCCCCATTTCCTGATTTTTTCCTTTAAGGAAGTGTGAGGAGGCTAAAGATGTCTATGATGTGGCTGAATGAGGTTGACAAATAATGTTTTTATATTTGTGGTTTTGGTGTTTCCTCTTACATATGTGCTTTCCTTCTTCAGTTTCTGACTCTGTCAAAAGAGAATTGGCTGCCCCCTTTGTATTCTGGGCACATGTCATACGGGCTTCAGGCTTTGTCTGTAGCAGAAGCCGTAATGTTCAGGCGTGGGTGAGCTACTTAAGGAATTTCCTTCCAAGGATTCCTTGCATGGACTGCTTATCAGAAAAGGTGTAAATGCTATTATTGATGGTTTCCTAGATCTCATATAGGTGGTGTAGTTCAGTGTGATTAAAAGTCACCATGCTTTATGCTATAGGGAGTACAAGTTTCCCTGGCCCCCAGAAACTTGGAATGTAGTTGATAAAAATAAAACCCTAGTGACCATAATAGAACAAGGCAGATGGAGTTCTTGCAAGGCACAAAGAAGGGAAAGATTTGTTTTAACGAGTGATCACAGAACATATTGTGGAAAAAATACCATTCGGGCTAGAATTTGAGGAATAGTTAGTATTTTGACAGGTGAAGATTGAGGACCTATTGGCAAGACACAAAGGTCTCAAGGCATATTGGACCAATTTGAGGAAGAACAGGAGTCTGCTTTGAATATACAGTAAAGGATCTGTGAGTGGAAGTTATGGAAGATATAATTGCCAAGGAGGTTGGGACCAGACTGAGAAAGAAAAGTGCTCATGGAAGATTTGGGACAGCGGACAAGGAATGGAAATGGAAGGTTTCGATATCGGGAAAATTATTCTAGCAGCAGGATTGAATAGATGTGGGAAGGACTAAAGAACAGTAACCTTGTTAAGTGATTATCACAATCAAACATTTACCAAGTAATCACAGCAACTGAGGTTCAATTTATAAAGCCCCGTAAAAGTTGCTAATCTCTCCAATTTATATTTTTCTGGAGAAACTGCTCTCTGGCATTTGGCCATCTTAGTATAGCTTTTATATAACTTTGGAATGCAAAAGGGAAGAGAGAGAAAATAATACTTTTATTGTAAAGTCAATGAAAAGCTTCTAGTCTATGAATTTTAAATTAATAAATAGATAATTCTTACATAAAACTTATGTTCTTTTGCTTATGAAATGACTATATGACATTGGACACATTACACATTGTAATGTCATTTCATAGTACGTGATTTAAGATATGTTTTATCCTAATCTGCGAGTGTCCCAACAAATGTTAAGCAAGTAAGCAAAAAGCATGTTTCCCCATGCCCTTTGTTCACTTAATTTTTTTTTTCAAAAATATAATACTGGTGGTCAGTCACGGTGACTCAGGCCTGTAACCCTAGCACTCTGGGAGGCCAAGGCAGGAGGATTGCTTGAACTCAGGAGTTTGAG
>VBSM01003215.1:27017253-27076750 GCA_008086735.1 Cheirogaleus medius | reverse complement strand
GTGTGTGATACTGAGTGAGGCAGACATCAGACATGAAGCCCATGAGAGATCCATTGCTGCCACTGCTACTTTTCATTGTCAGTCCTATCTATCACTTCTCTTTATCCTGGGTCACCCGTACAATGGGACTAGGCTGGTTCATTTAGACAAAATAGAGAGTCTCCATCCTCTATTGTCCTGAGTACTTAAACCAGTGTATAAATATTACATTTCTCAACCAAGGTCCTTTACATTTCTGTATAGATTGGACATTTGGTTGCTTTAATGTTTGAGCAGTTATGAAGAGATCGAATCACCCATGTTTTAGATTATGAGCTTATCTAAAGTTAAACAATTACAAAGATACTAAAGATCTTAAGTTTGTTGAGGATAAGATTTATTAAAATGTCTAGAAACTTTGACCTTCAGAAGCTAGTTTTAAAAAAGAAAAAAATTTATTAAAGTGGAGTATTTTTATTCCCATTTCTGCTCTCATTTTCTCCTTTTCCCCGTGTACATATACTTTCACATTACTGGTATTTATCACATTTAAGATGCTCTTGCCTAATTAAACAAAAGAGCTGTATTTATTATTAAGGTTCTTGACTAAGCACGATATATACATTATCTCATTTGATCTTGTTGACAATCTTATTAGGTAGGTATTATTGCAGTTTTAGCGATGAGAAGACAAAGACTCAGAACGGTTAAGTAATTTGCTGGAGGACACAAAGTTAGTAATTGACAGAGCCAAATTTAAACCCACATCTGTACAATTTGAATTGATGTCTCAACTAGTACAGTATACTGCCTTCCTTGGTGCTAGATGATGTGCCCCCAGTTTTGGTAATGGAGGAACACTGGCCCAAAGTGGATGTTTGCATAGAGGAATCAGAGAATTTTAAGAACAGAAGGGTACATGGAGGTCATCAGCCCTCATGTAAAACAAAAATCCTGTGTATCTGTAAATACTCTTTATTTAACTAGATTTGGATAGTGCCCTGGGAGTACTAGTTCATACTAGTAACAACTCTCTGGGGGAAGGGAAGGACATATCATCAGAAAAAATTGATGTGGGGGTAGAGGTGAAGGCAGGAAGAGGCAGTCAGTATGGACTAATGCGCTTGGAAGACCTCTGCTTTTTCATGTATGCATCTGACAAAAATAGACTTAATGACATCTTGGATTTGCTTCAAAATAGTATAGGAGAAGGGAAGTGGATTTGGATGTGGATGGGGCAAGATTGGCCTGATTTGATGGTTCTTGGGGTTATGTGATAGATGCATGAGTTTTATCATATTTTTCTATTTTGATGTATGTTCAAAATTCTCCATAATAAAATGTTTTTAGAAATGTATTTGAAAGTACTGGTTCTACGATTTTGTAGTGGTTACTGTGTATATGTTTTCTTATCCAAAATTCTCTTGGATGTTTTGTCAAAAGAAACTTTTTCTTTTAGCATTTGTTCCCTTTTAAACTCTCCCTCATCTCTCTTCCTGATTATTTATTAAAGAAAGAACTCTTTTTTTTCCCAGTGTTGAAGGTGAAGTTAACTATTAGCTACCTATATAGCTGCAGTATTGGGATAATTTATCTAATTTTTCTTATGAGTAAGTTCTCTTTGACTTTATTTTTGAACTCAGACTTGCTTGCATTGTTCTTGTTAGTAAAAAACATCACTAGGATGTACTTAGTAATTGGAGTCAGCTGCACTTAAGACTGGTCAGCCAGACTGTTATTTTAGCCTTCACTAGTAGCATTTTTAACACCAGTTTGACCTTACTTTGAAACGTTCTCAAAATACCATACTTTAATATCGATTTATATACTTTCATATTAAGACAGGGCAAGGTCCCTGCGGGAGGTGGGGGGGATGAAACTCTTCTGTCTCACAAATACAGAGTAAAGGTAGATTTTCCGATTTTTGTCTTTTAGAGAAAAACAGTGTGGGGGGAAGAGTTTAGATAAAGTTTTCCTTTGGTCAGGACATAATGCATGCAAATGCATTCTAAAGTGTTAAGTCACAGAAGGATAGGATGCCTACAAATTAGGTGTGTGGATTCCCCTCGCCTATGTGTCCTAGTACTGGTTTAGGATAGAGACTGAATTCTCAATGTGTAGCTCCGAGTAGGTGCTCAATGAATTTTCTTTCTGAATGGTAAATGCTAAATTCCTGTAACTTTATGTCAATTATATTTTAGGCAAGTAATGCTCAAATTATATAAAAGTTTTCTGAAAATAAGTTCTAAGTTTTTTTCATTCCCAAGGAGAACAGTTGACTCCTTTCTTCTCTTTGCTTTTTACAGTTGTCCCTATTTTTTTGCCACCAGTAAACTCCTATCTAGTGGAATGTCAGAGGCAGAGTAAATTTAGGAGTATAGATATTCTTTTTTAGGTAGATGGAGAGGGTTATAGTATTCTGAGGACTTTGCTGCTTTCTCTGAAGACACAGCTATCAGCAGATCCATATAAGGCAAGGGACTCCCTCCTGTCTCTTCTGAGCCTTCTACGTGTATGTCTAGATACTATGACAGATCCATTGCCTATGAAGACCTGGAACATTTCAGACAATAACACAGACTTGCTTTCTTATGCTATATATAGGAATTGAGCAAGGGTTTTATAATGAAATGTCCCTCCAAGCATTCTCTATCTTTTGGTAATGCAAAACCCTGACACCCAGTAAGCAGTCCTTTTTAGGTTTAAAATGTTGGCTACTTTATTTCTGTTACCTTTCTGAAATGCTCGATCTAACATTTCTTATAAAATAATAAAATCTGTGAAAGTTTCAAATTTTATAAGTGATCATCACTAGCTAAAAAAACCCTAGTCACTTAACAACACTATTTCTGTGCACGTTGTGAGACTATAATTTACATTTGCTTTAATTACCCCTTTATTTTCTTGACTTCTTCAAGTCAGTTATTGGAATTGTTTTTTTGGGTTGTGGAGTAAGCTAAAGGTTAAAGATATTTTCTTAGTAAGTTGATTTACATCAAAGAATTACTTCATATAGATTAACTGAAATAATGATACCGGTAAGATTCCCAGACCAGGATCATTACGGCATTTTGAGAAGGCCCTCAGTGACAAATTGCCCTAAACCTGTTTGGCTCACCACCATAAGGTTTAAACATAAAAATATAAAAGTGTTTAAAATTTTCTTTCTGTTTCCTTATCAGAAATATTCATTTAGACCATAACAACTGTTAGAACAAGATAACAACTCCAGGCCAGCTGTCAAATGTTTACCATTATCAAAACTCTCCCTGGAGGGAGATGCAACTTTGGCTCGCCTCACCGGCAGTAATTTAATTTTTCCTTCATTCTGACTCGGAAATGGCAGCATTTTTCAAAGCTTCCTCCCACTGATGGCTGAAATTTTCCTTGTGAAATGATTTCCACCAGTCTTGAATCTTTCTTGTTTCTGCCGTCTTCACCTTTGCTGATGGTTCTGCAACTCATCACCAGCTATGCAAACTGACAGTTCACATCCTGGGGCAGCAGCCGGGTCTGGCCTGCAGAAAGGAGCAGCCTGACCAAATTTACGCTCACAAGATCTCTTAATTCACAAAAGCATTTGCTCTAGTTCCTGTTCTCTGCTGCAGGGGCAATGGAGAGGGAGTGGGGGTTGGGGGAGGACCATTGGGAGAATGTTCTGAGGAGAAGAGAGGCTCTCTTCACACTCTACTGAGTACACAGACTTTGGAGATAAAAAACAGACGGAGAGAGGCATTTCCAACCATCTTGCTGATCTGTGCAGGAGTTCATTGAACTGTACAGCATAGCACCAGACCACTGTGTCATTTAATGTTACTTTGAAAAACTGTTCTTAAATGTTCAGCACAAATATCCCTCTCCCTTTTACTTAAATTGACAAAGAAATAAAAATTAAAATGAAATAAAAATGGAAATCTTGCAATGAGAATGACCAGAAATTGTTTTCTTCTCTGGAGAGTTCTGTTTAATATGCAAGTCCTCTTAACAAGAGTAGACAGAGGAAGTTTTAGGTTTGATTTGAACTTCATGTACATGACATATTTCATTTTTTTCTTTCCTCACAAATTTCAGCCTAGGCCACTTGTTTGCAGAAATGGACAAAGCTTCCCTAGCTGCTTCCAAGATACTACTGGAGTCTGAGATTACCTTTTATCTTCTTGGTGGAGCATATTTTGTCCTTCAGCTCCTCTAGGGAGGACTCATCCCCTCTATATCTACCCTAGATAGCTGGCACAGGACTGTTTCTTAGCACATGGTTACTTGTTTACCAGTTTGGGTCACTCTGATAGTTGCTTTCAAATATGTATTGTTTAAAATGTACTTTTGGGCCAGACCTGATGGCTCACACCTGTAATCCTAGCACTCTGGGAGGACAAGGTGGGAGGATTGCTTGAGGCCAGAAGTTCGAAACCAGCCTGAGCAAGAGCAAGATCTTTTCTCTACAAATAATAGAAAAATTAGCCAAGTGTGGTGGTGCACACCTGCAGTCCCAGCTGTTCAGAAGGCTGCGGCAGGAGGATCACCTGAGCCCAGGAATTTGAGATTGCAGGGAGCTATGATGACGCCACTGCACTCTAGCTGGGGTGACAAAGCGAGGTTCCATCTCAAAAAACATAAATAAATAATATAAAACAATAATTTAGGAGTGCTGCTACCCATCTCCCTACCACTACCACCACCACATGTCTAAACCAACCTTATCAAATTGGTAGGTTGTTTTCATGGCTTTGAAAATGGAACTAAAATTAAGGTAAAAATGATAGAATCCTGAGCTAGGGTGGCAAATTTGAATTCTAGGCTTTCCTCCTCCACTGATGATGCTCAATTCTTTCCTTGGATCATGGATAATTATAGTGAAAGGATAGGATTATAGGCGATAACACAATTCAGAATGTATTACTGTGCTGGGTTGAGGTTGATCTTTGAAATTTGTGTAAGTAAAGTGTGTTATGCACATTGGTAGTTTAGATAATAATTCAGAGGGGAACATTCACTTACTGAAGAAAATGAAAATATTTAAAACTTAGTTTATTATAATTACAGGTGTTTCCTATATCAAATAGAGCTAAAAGATTTCTACTTCCCAAAAAGTATTCTTCTTAAGTATAACTCACCTGCTTCCTTGTTTCAGAGTGGCTTTTTCCCTAATTGCCTGAGTTAGAGGTATTTTTATAATCTCAACAAGGTTTTGGTAAATACAGACTTGAGACGTTTTTAAATTGTTTGGAAATGCAAATACCAATACAAGATATAATATGTGCTAAATTCCATAAGAAGCATTATACAAAGTAATTGCTTTAGAAATTTTAGATAAAGCACTCAGAAAGTTTAGAAAATTGCGTGTATGTGTGTATCTCGCATACAAGTTTTTGTATTTTTTTCAGAGCTTGATATATTCTCTGCCTCATAAGTTGTTCAGATGATATATCTATGAAACCTCTCTCAAATTTGGAATCAACTGATTTTATTTGGTGTAGTAATAGTTCCTATAATAATTACTTTTTATTGAGTACTTACTGTATACCAAACATTATGTGCCAGACATTGTTCCAAATACTGTGTTAAACCACTTCATGGAGGGTCAGTAATTCAGATGCTACACTGGCCAGGTCTAAGTGGTTTGGGGGTTACAGCAAATTACCTGCGTTTAAGGTTGCCACTGCAGAAACGTGAGCTCAGCCTTGCCAGACCTTCCATTTAGTCAAAAGAGACAGGAAATTCACGTTTTTATGGATATTTCCTGATTTTTAAAACAGTACAGGTTAACTAAAACAGTTTGTGACTTTTGCATTATACACTCAACTCCATTTTATCCTCATAACATCCCTACAAGATAGGTATAATTGTTTGTATTCGCCCATTCTCTACACAGCTAATACAGATCCACTCTAGGTCTGTCTTACTCCAAAAACTATATTGTTACTTTGCTTCCCCCTCTATGCCCCTAAACTTATGGTGTGGTGCTGTTGGCAGAAATGTGCTGTTTGGTTAAAGCCAGGCCCTTAACACAATTATCAAATCATGCCGTATTCTACCGTGGAGTGCCATTTTCCAGAAGAGTAATTTATGGCTTTTGTGGAATTAATTGTCAAACAAAAGCTCTGTTGCCTTTGCTACAGATTTATTATTTCGACACAATGGTACTTCTAGAAAAGATACACACACTCTAAATCGTTTGCAGTTCTTTGGCCTTCACAAAGAGTGGCAAAAGTATTAGTGGCAATTTTACATAAGCCTGACCTTGCCAGAGATAGGAGAGACAAATCAGTAGTTCTCAGGATCTACTAAATATTTAATCACGTTTGTTAAAATTCTAAATGAACTTTGTGGCCTGAAGGAGTTAACGCACTTCCATAACTGCCTTCAGCTGGTAAGATCAGGCCCATTATTATTATTATATACAGCTGTAAAAAGCTGGTTACATAGCATAAATTGCACTGAAATACTTAGGCCAGAAGATTACTTGAGAAGAATTGTATTGCTTGTTCAGTTATATATTTTGATCTTTATTGCTAGTAGTTTTTTCTCCTGAGAGTTGGGGATTAGCCTTGCTTTTAATGTAAAAAGTATATCTGTGAGGGCAAAAATATAAAATGAAAATAGATTTTTAATGGCAACTTGGTTCTTAGCATTAATTTTACATGCATTTTTCATTCTGAACTTTTAAACAGTTTTGAGAAACATATGAGAGATTTGTGAACAGGGGCAAGAAAGGGTCAAATGTATCAAATCCTTGGATTCCAGCAAATGTAGGATTTGTGGAAGAGCAGAGAGGCACACATGTGTTGGGAATGTAAATTAAAATAAAACCCCACTTTGTGGAGGCTTTGAAAAGTGAGTGCACCCTGTTATGGCAAATGTCTGAGGCGTTTGTCTTCTTAATAAATTAACCAAATATTAAAATAAACATTAATTTTATCAGTCGGCATTTTTCCTCTCTGGATGAAAGTGTTTCAGGAAAAATCATAAAAGAATCTATGGTAGCTCAGCGAGGTTAAACTCAACAGTTGTTTTCTTTGAAGTCTCTGGCCATGAGGTTAATTGCCAAAACTGCTTGTGGAAAAGGTGGTAACAATTTAACAAGACTGTACAACTGCAGAGACTTAGATGAATATCAGGTGTTTGCAGATGTTTTTTCCTAACAGGAAAGGGGGTGGGGAGGAGAGGAGGAACAGAATGAGAAACAGGGGAAGAGAGAGGCCTGAATAAAGTCCCAGCTAAACAGCCAATAATTCTTTGTTTGCTTAGCCAATCATCCTGTAATTGGCCAGGAGGTTAATAGGAGTCTATTGATTGGTCAGGAAGATTGCTTACTGTGGCTATTTTTACAGTATGCTCCCAGACAGAAGGCTGCAATTACTGGAGCTCTCATTCCCACTCTTTAGGGCCATTGCTGCACTGATTTATGAAACCTGATCAGGTTGCTGTTGGCAGTTTATGTTTTAAGTGTTGCCTTCTGGGTCTTTGCTGCTTATGGGTCAGTGTGCTACTTCTCATCATTTATTGTGGTCATTTGAATAGGTAAGCTTATTTATGACTCACTGAAGTAGGAATACATTAAAAATAATAACTACCACCCACGTGGACTGAAGAGTGGGAACAGTCATACAAGATGTGTGACAGAGCCCTACTTGTTCTAGAAATAGAAATTCTGCTACCAGCATAGAGTTTATAAAAGATCAAGAAATGAAATAATGTGGTCCTTTCTTTATCTGTCCTCAACAAACATATTTTTCAACTCTCTTCATTAATTCCTACTAATTGATTACACTTAGATTTGCTTTTGTATAACTTCTAATAATTAGATTTGGTTGCTGATATGTTACAGTTAGGAAACTGAGACCAAGTTTAATATGGTTTGTTTTGTTTTGTTTTTTGTTTTTGAGACAGAGTCTCGCTCTGTTGCCCAAGCTAGAGTGCCATGCTCATGGCAAGCTCAAACTCCTGGGCTCAAGCAATCCTCCTGCCTCAGCCTCCTGAGTATCTGGGACTACAGGTGCCTGCCACCACGCCTGGCTAATTTTTTTTCTATTTTTAGTTGCCAGACTAATTTTTCCTATTTTTAGTAGAGACAGTCTTGCTCTTGCTCAGGTTGGTCTCAAACTCCTGACCTGAAGTGATCCTCCCGCCTTGGCCTCCCAAAGTGTTAGGATTACAGGTGTGAGCAACTGGACTGCTTCTGAAGCTTATGACGGGGCTTGACCTGGTCTTGACCTTAGCATTACTAATAAGGTACTTACCTCATCATTTCATTTCTCACTTGCTAAACATGACTATAAATCCTCCTGTTACTCAAGATCATGGTTTTCCACCCGTGTTTGAACCTTCTTTTGAAGTTCACAGTTCCCTGGGAGCCCCATTGAAAGGGAGTATATCTCTAATGCTGATAAGGCCCTTGAGCCACAGATTTATGTGTAGTCGCATCTAGACAACTGGATTTCACCTACACTTCCAACTTGTCATTTCAATCTAAGATGACCACTATTACTACTACTACCGCTACTGCTATTACATTTGACCATCCCAAACCCCAAAATCCAAAATTATCCAAAATTCAGACTTTTTGAGCACCAACATGACACTCAAAGGAAATGCTCACTGGAGGATTTCAGATTTTGGATTAGAGCTGCTCATCCAGTAAGTATATAATGCAAATATTCCAAAATTTGAAAAAATCCAAAATCTGAAATACTTCTGGTCTCAAGCATTTTAGATAAGGGATGCTCAACCTGAACCATTACTTCTTCCTCCTCTGTTTTTCCCCCACTTAAAATAAAAATGTGGACTTCTGCAAATCCTCTTGTTGCTTCTAAAGATCCTCATCATTTAGCATCTATGTTCTGAATGGCTACTGTATGCTAGGTACTCTTGTAAATGCTGTGGATATAGTGGTGATGAAATAGACCACAGGCTTTCCGTGC
Source organism: Cheirogaleus medius (assembly GCA_008086735.1). Lineage (NCBI taxonomy): Eukaryota > Metazoa > Chordata > Mammalia > Primates > Cheirogaleidae > Cheirogaleus > Cheirogaleus medius. Next base: position 27,067,850 of record VBSM01003215.1, on the reverse strand, counting down.
CATTAGTGTTCCTGCGAATGTGATGAATGTTCCTAAAATCCACCGCTTTCTGTGTGAAGTGTGGCAAAAGCCCCAACCCCACAAAGTGACACAGTACAAATGGGGTAAAAGATTCTCTGTATATGCAGGCAAAGCTATGTTATGACAGGAAATAGAGTGGCTATAGTAGGCAGACTAAGTTGATTTTTCAGGAAAGGGCTAAAACTAGGAAGAAAATAGAGCTGAGGCTTGAATGTGTTGAGCCCAACCACAGATCTAAGAGAATGCTGGCCATTAAGCTACACAAGCATCTTGAATTGGGAGGAGGTAAGAAGAGAAAGGGCCAAATGATACAGTTCTAAGCTTCATCATTTGTAGTTTTTTTTGTGTTTTTTTTTTGTTAGAAAGACAGTAAAATCTTGAGGTTATTATCCAGAAAAAATATAACACCTAGATACTGCAGATTCCTGGTCATTGTCCTTCCTCAAGGGACCCTCTAGGTTGTTGGGTACACCTCTCTCTACAAAATAGTGAAAGGTAGGCTTATCCCAACTGGGGCAAAGGATCTAAAACAGCCTCCTAGAGGTGGTGGTGGTGGTGGTGGTGGTGGTGGTGGTGGTGGTGATGGTGGTGATGTTGTTTTTTTCTGTAAGGGAATCATTTATTGTGCTATCTTTGGTTCTATCTGGACTTCGAAGGAGGCATTATCATGCCTTTCCTACTTGCTTTCCTTTCCTTTCCTTTTCTTTCTTTCTTTCTTTTGTTCTTCCTTCTTTCCTTCCTTCCTTGCTTTCTTTCTTTTTCTTCTCTTTTCCTTCTTATTTCTTTCTCTCTTTTCTTTCCTCCCTCCTACATCCTTTTTTCAATAGACATTTTCTATCATCCTGTACTAACTCACCATTTTTCTTGTCCTCCTGAGCTTACCACAGCTCAAAAGAACCTTCATAGTTGTCTCCCCTGTCAGCTGTACTTGGATCTCCCTTTCTCTTCCAATAGCTTTTGCAAATAAGAGAAGTGGCCTTTTCCTGCCTGCTTCCATTACCTCACTTTAGAAGTCTATTCTGATTGTAATCCCACTTTTTATGAGAGTCTTTTCACCTATTCTGACTAACCTACTGTTACCGTAATGTAATGAGTTAGGACAGTGTTAATCTGACTTGTCTTTCAGTGTGGTAATTTCGGCTCAATAAAGTAAAATGTTAGCAGCTAAGTCTCCTGTGGGGTATTCTGCCACCAGTTCCACTAGACATTGAGAGTATCACTCCTGCCTTTCTTCCTGCTTCATATCTAGGCAAGATTTCTTTTTTTTCTCTGTTTTCTATTATAATTGTTTTTCCTATAAACAGGGAAAGAGATGACTCTATGTGCCTAAAAGATGCTGTCCACATAATCTCTCCAACCTCACCAAACCTCCAATGTAACATCTCCTCTTTACTTAGTTTGGAATTCATAACAGAAGGTAGCTTGTTACTTTTAAATGGATTCCAGGTTCTTTATCTTCTGCTTTACCATAATCCCAAAATCTCAGAACCCCGGAGCAAGGTCCTTAAAATGCACACCCTCTATCATTGTATGCCTTTAGAATCCTTGTATCAGGTTTCTTTTCTTTTTTGTTGTTGTTGTTTGTTTGTTTTGCTAAATTTTGCTGTTTATTACCTCATTATCAATTTTTATATCAGAATTCAACAACATTTGGGGGTAGAATCTGCTACAGTTTTCCAAAGGAATTAACTAACAACCAACAATAACAAAAACTGAGTAATCCATGTTCTAAAACTCGTTGTTTTAGTATCCTTTCACTTTTGATAAGGGAATTAAGAGAAAGGAGAAGATAGCATCCATTGGTTTAGTGAAGGGAAGCTTGTGTTGAGTAAACATGATGTTCATTCCCAGTGCCACTTTGTTTCCCAGAAGGACCTTTCTTTTATATATTTGTCACACTGCCTGCCTTCAGTTGTGTGTTTTCTCCCTTTGTTTTGTTTTGAACCAGCATGCCCTTTGGTGAGGAAGGAAGGGAGGGAGGAAGGAAGAAAGAGAAGGAAGGAAGAGAAAGAAAGAAGGGAGGGGAAAAGAAAACTCATATAATATAGCAGAGATTGTGAACTGAGAGTTGGAGCAAATGCAGTATTTGGAGATATAACTATTTATAAAATTTTGCATGCTGACCCGGCCAAGACACATTCACCTTTTTGGGACAACTCAGGGAGATTTTTGGGCAAAATTCTGTGATTTAGTTTTCATAATTCCAGGACAAAACTGCCAACACAGGCATTTGCATGCTTGAGAACTAAAACATGACTTCAGTTAATCACCAGAATATTTATTACATGTGAGTAATGTAAAAAAGATTAAAATTTATTATTGTAAATGAAGGTACTAGCACTAAATATATTTTTGTTTTTAAATTGCAAAGTTGGAGTATCCTTTTGATCAAATGCAACTTTTGTTTTTGTTTTTTTTTTGGTTTTGACCTGCAAAAGACAATAGAAATCATTTCAGAAATGTGTTCCTGTCTGCACTTGTCCTTGAAATTTTCTTTTGAGTGTGGAAAAGTGATCAACAAACATTACAGAGAATTTTTAATGAGATATTTCAGGCGTCATGGAAGGTTCTTGCATGGGTCACTCATGAGATGACTTCTACAAACCCATTTTACTATACAATGAAAAAAGTATAGGAAGGTTACATGTGATTAAAAAAAAAAGTTTTTCTGTGCCAGAGCACAGATTAAAGAAACTTTAGCAAAGAGTAAAAAAATTCACATACTGTTTGTGATGAATTTTGGTGAAGATTATCAAGACAAATAGTAGAGGGCTAATAACTAAAATGATAATTTATAGGAAAACTTGAATTGGGCAATAAATTTGTCCTGAGGCTTTGGTGGCATCATAAAATATTTGTGCTTTTTTCTTCGTGATTTATTGCTTTGTCAACAGATGTGAGCATTTGTGTTCAGAAATGGATAATTCACAGTTAAATCTTGTTTTACTTTAATCAAGCTTAAATTACAGGTTAGAGTGGTGGCAAAAAAAAAAAAAAAGCTACAGAGAAAGTATACTATTGAGTTTGAATCTTAAATTTGCCACCCAAGGCTGAATTTTTATGTCTGTCTAGGAGCAAACCTCTCTGGTATTTGTCAATAAGTGCGAGAAAGATATTGGCTCTCAGATAACAGGCATTTGGTGAACTGGCGACAGTCATGCAAGCAAGAATGTTAAAATGACTTCAGCTCTTTCTAGCTTCATTCTGTCAGGCTGGCAGATCACATATGGCATTATGGAAATCAGCAAATGAAAACCATATTGATCAGCATTGGGAACAAATGTAAAAAAGGTGGTCTCGGGGAGGAGCAAAGAAGAAGAATGCTTTCCTGGTCAACCTGATAGGCCCTTGTTAAGGCCTTTTAATCATTTATTAACGTAACCCTCTTTCTTCCCTCTCCACTCAGATTACCTCAGCCACAGAGCATCCTGCTCCATTTATCTTTTAATGTTTCCTTTATTTAATTTATTTTTAAGCTCTAAGTTATACTCTTATTTCAGAATTGAGTTTTACTTTTCATGGGATTGTTTTAAGTGACTTAAATGACTTTTCCCAACAAGCTCACCAGGCATTCAAAAGAAGAAAAGCATTTGCTGAGATTCACCTATCAGCAAATAATTTACTTGGTATGCACCACAACCAAAAGCAGAGAGACAGAGAAAGACAGTCAGCCAGATACATTAAAAAAAAAAAAAAAAAAAGTAAAATCTGAGTTGTTACTAAGCCTAGTTCTCTGGTTAACGTTTGGGTAAATGAATTAATTTTAAAGCCTTTTCAGGGTTTGGAATTGAGCCTGGTAAAATCACTTAGGTCTAAAACTGAAATCTCAAGTCACCTTTCCTTTCCCTCTTCATTCTGTGACCTCAGGAGAAAGGTGGAGTTTTGTTTTATCTTATTTCTTTGTGGGGAAACTTAGAGTGATACTTGGTCTGCCAAAATGAGATAGAAAAATGAAATTGTGTGCTTTGTGGAGGCCTCTGTTTTCCTTGCATTTCCTCACCTGAAATGGCATCTTTGGTTTTGTAGGTTTGCTGCCTTTCCTAAACCATATTCAAACCTAGATTTGAGCAGGCTTACTTCTTTTTCCTACCTTCTGCCCACTCTGACTCCTGCCTCTCCTTTTATTTTTATGTCCAGTTTCATTATTTGGTAAGAAATATCAAAGGCATTTTAAAATATGAAACTGTCTTTTTGTAGTTCGTTAAGATAAGTAACTGTGGATGTGAATCTTTGGAATACTAAGTGGCATGTAACAATAATTGTTTCTACCCTGCTTTGGGACGTAAATAACTCCTAAAAAAATTCACAGGCACCCAAGAAATCTGGAATATGGATATACGTTAATATGCTTAAACGGGTACATACAAACCAACTCAGTGATTGATTCCTTCACAAATTATTTAGCTAATTGACAAGACTGAATATTTGCATTTTTTCTTTTGAAACCACCTTATTTTAACAACTTCTGCAACATTTAAACAATGGAGACATCACCCTCCTATAAATTTAAGATAGAATTCTGAAATAGATATTTATTTAAAAAACAACAAATGTGGTTAATGTCTGGGTGCTGTGGGTGATCAAGCCACTGAAGTTTCTCTTTGCTCTGGACTCTTTGTCTGAGGCCGTTTGGGAATGATTATTTTTAACTTTGCTGTCCTGTTTCTTTGCTTTCCCAGTGCATCTTGGGGGAATATCTCTGATTGATTTGGATATCAAAAGATGTACAATGTGTAGATCTAATTTATCTAAATAGAATTCAAGAATTTTTTTTCATTTTGGTTCTCCCTTCCGACTCCCAGGATAGATTCAGTAATATATTTGAAAAATCCAGGTATAAAATCTATTTTATCTTTTCCTCTTCTTGCATACTCATTGATTTCTAAGTGCTTTTCCTCTTATACTCACATTACTATCCCACTTTCCTTTCTGGGCTCTACATCAAACCGTGTATGAATTACAGCAGGAGAGCTATCTGAGGAAGCCTTACTCCCCTTGTTTGTTGCAGAAGAGCAGAACATTAAACAGTGAGTGGACTATGCAGAAACGCTCTCCTTCTCCAGCTCTTTTTCTCCCCCCTCCCTCCTTTTTTCACTCTTCTCTCTCCTTCTCTTGCTCTCTCGCTCCCCCCCACTCCCAATGGGAGTGTTGTTTATAGAGCATTATAATTTATAACTGAAGAGAGTGGATTTAATTTCAGTGGAGAGGCTCGCCAGCAGGGCGCCAGCCTGCAATCATATGAATCAGCAAGCTGCAAACTCTATTGAATGGAAAGTATTATCGCTGGCCACAAACGGACACTGTTTCTCCTAAACAACTCCCTTGGTGCAGGAAGACCTTGTCTTCATTCATCTATTTTACATATCTACTTCTGTTTTAATTTTGCCATTTCCTAAAAGTGTTTTCTCTTTAGATTGTAACTTTTCTCTAACTACCTTATTTCCTGACCCAGCATTGGAAACTGCTGTTGTATATTTCTGACTGATTTGATATCTCTCCTCTCCATATTCCTTACCATGTATGACTTTGGTTTCCCGTTCACTTCTCCTTCTTGCATACAACTCTTTTTTTTTAATGGGAGCTGTTAAACATGCAAACAAGACTATGATGAGCCATTAGCATTAATATTGTAAAATGCTAGTCAGTTTCAATCACCTAAAGTTTTATTTCATCATGGATATTTTGTTCATACTCTGATATTTTTGTACATTCATGGAAAGATTTATTGTCTTTCAAAATCTGGAAGATGATTTCTTATTCTTTACATTACCCATCATATGTCATGTAATGTTAGTACTTGTACCTTTATGCCATGTTTTTCTTACATGTTTCAGTCATTTTTTAGAAAGAGTGATAGAATATGTGCATGCCTTGTGATTAGTATTTGTTTTTTGCTTTAACCCAACATCAGCCACTTTAATGTAGTTAAGCTAAACCTCTTTGAGTCATTTTTAAAATAAAGTTAGACTTACTTGCCTGGTATGTTTTTCAAAAGTATTTAACTGAATTCTTATAGCTCTCATAATTCTTGGGAATTTTGATAGTGAATCTTTAACTGATATTAGACAGATTACATTACTATTACATCAAATATCAGGCTATCTTCATCCAGACTTTTAAATAATTTCAACATCTATGTCTTAACAATACAATTCTATTTGCACAAATAGCTGGTTTATTGATACTTGTTTAACGGGAAGAGGAATGGCACATGAGACACAGTAAGGCAGCTCCAATAAAGGAATTTGATTTAGATATCTTTGGAAAAGCCAGCCTAGACTGACTACATTTGTTTAAAATGAAGGACTTATATGTTTAAAAAATATTAACTGAAATACAAAAATTAGCAAATAACAAAAATGCTAAAAGGTTAGAAATTTGATATGAAATTCATAAGTTTTACTGTCATAAATATATATGTTTTCTTGTGTGTATATAAAGGGAAATTATTTTTATATCAGCTTGCATATTTTCTTGACACAATTTAACATCAACAAATCAAAATGTATGTAACCATAATTTTTCTCATTTCAAGCACAAACTTATGAATCCATATATATTCATAAATTCTCTCCTTCATAGTTTAAGAGTAGAGTTATAGTTATAGCTAGAATTTTTTTTTTGCCTTTGATTACTCTATAAGAATTACACATACGAGCAGAAAATCAATATGTTTACCTCTGCTTATTTTCAAAATTGAACATTGCTATGATATCAGCAAAGGTATACCCAGTATAGCTTTGAGAGAGTTTGTTTGGTTTAGTTTAAAAATCCTTGTGTGGGTGAATGTTACCTCTAACAACAATTAACTATCAACAAAAGTAAAATTTCCTATTTTTCCCCTAAGAAGTAATATGTGAAATGAGGAAGAAAATTGTGAGGTAGGTGAACATGTCTTTAAATCCTTTGATTCCTGACTTAAAACCAGTTGGTAAGCCTAACCCATAATATATGGATTTTTATTAAATTGTTGAGATTACAAAAACTGCGAGCAGCTATATATGTCTTCATACAGAAATCTTGTGCATTTTTAACATCCTTGAGGAGGTGGGAGAACTATATTGAGGTGTAAAGGTTTGATTAGGTTGAAATGATTCAATAGTGAAAAGGCCCTTGGCTTCATCTTTTCAGAGGCCTGGAGAGGGAGGCCCTTTTTCTTTTCAGTTGTGTGTTTGTTTTTGTGTTTTGTTTGCTTTATTTTTGCTTAAAAGATGTTCCTCTCCCTGTAATGTACTGTTCAAGACAAATCTGGATTATTTGTGCCTCATTCTGATTAATTCCTATGAAAAAAAAAATCAACCATAAGAACTCTCAAAACTCAATCCCAGAACAGATAAATTCTGTTTGCCTGTACATTATATGCAAAAGATAAGTTTCTTTAAATTTATGCCCGCAAGTTAAATTAATTCCTTTAAGAATTTTCTGTAATGAAGTAGGAGAAAAAATATGGTAGTTATCTTTGATTTAAATAAAAATAAATATTGAAAATAAAATCATCTATAAATGCATCTGCCCAAAATGTTTATGTGCTATTAGATTTAAAGATATAAATTAAGTTCAGGGAAGTACTTTCACTAAAAAGTTACTTTTTATTATCTAAAGCAGGGTGGTTATATTTTTGCAGAATTCTTGCACATTATAGTGGACTGACTTCTTAACACATTATCTGATTCCTTGATCATAATAACTTTATAAAAATAGTCCGAGTTGATTTTTTAAAAATGTACTAGGTAACCTTGTAAAAGTCCCTACACTAGTCATATAGTAAATATTTCGCATTTAAGTAATTGCTATTGCCTTTCTTGACTGTTAGCATACAGAGTTTCCAAACATTGCTTTAATAAAACTTGTTCGGGCATCATGGCAGACAACTGTTTCTCTCCCTGTAACTGTGCCCCTGCACAGTGTGCTTGGCAGACTTAGCAAAGCTTAAAAGTCAGCTGCATCTGTGTGATCCAACTTTGCTTTGACTGGGAGCAATTGAGTACACCATTTGTTTTCTTTTCTAGATATCACAAAAGTTTTATTTTCCATTTACTGGGGCTATTTTTAATTGCCTAGGGCTGATGGTTTACCAATTTTTCTAACATCTATGTCTCCAAAATATAAAAAAGGTCATGGCCTTATTACTGATTGCAGTGGATAACACTATGGTCGCTCTAGTTAAAATTGTGACCTTGAAGTGGGGAGGGGGCATTTTGGGTGGAGAAGGCCCTACTGGTGGTGGCTTTCTTCACATTTTAGAGCTTTGATGTGTTCCCACAGCTGATATAAATGCAGAGGGGAGGTGGTCAGGGAAAAGCAGCTGGCTGGCAGCGACAGATTAAAATATTTCTGACCCACAAATGTAACCAAATGCCCATATTTCTTCATTTAACATAATTAATACCTTGTATTCCCATTGACTTTGATAAAGTAGCCCTCCTCTTCCCACCCCATCCCCCTTTCCTCTGTCAACTTTGGGAAGACTACAAGAGATCTATAGTTAAAATACTCTGCAAATGATGAAGGATAGCATGTCTTAAAAAGGCTAACATCAAAAGTCTCAATTAGGTTGCTGCCTAGCAGGAAGCTTATAACCACATTAAAATGGAAAAGTTATTTCATTTTTAGTATACTGTATTTCAGCATCAAGGGCTGCAATCTAAGAGTAATATGAAACATTTTGGTTTGGCTGCCAAGCAAATCCACATTTTGTTATAAATGTATAATAGCAGGAAATACATGAAAAGTGTTAAATATTTCTTATAGAATATTGTTAAAGAGGAATTCTAGTTGCAATTGGAATTTAGAAAAGGCCTGGGCTGGATTTTGATCACGTTGCAAGATCTACTTGTTGCATTTCATTTAAGGTAGTTGTCCCAATTTCATTACCACAAAGCATAGTGATTTTTTTTTTTTAATTCTTTAAAAGACAGAATGGCACAAATGTGCCTATGGGTTTAAGCAATATTTGATTGATCCTGTGATCATGTGATTATATCAGTGTCTTTTTTTAAATTTCATTTTGCCTCAGTGTACACATTTCTGAATGAAAAGATAGATGATGTCTTTATTTTAAATGATCTAGTAGTGGTTGAAGAGGCCATCTGGAAAGGTGATGTCAGCTGAGGGCAATGGCAGTCACTGGGTGAGGGTAGTCAGCTGCCTCTCCCCTCCAGTACACACCAGCCTCCCCAAATCCAGTTTCATGGTGCCTGAGTTGCTGTCTGGTTGGTTGAACTCATTCTGCTCAGCTGATATTTAACTCAGCTTGTGCTGGAAAAGTATTAGTACTGCCTTCTCTGGCCTTTACAAGCATGATTGCTGGACAAAGATGAGCAGCACTGATCTGCTATGATGGACAGAATTCAATTATATTAGTCTCTCAGAGGGGAAAAAAGCACACATTTAATGCTATAACTAAATTGGATTCCTTCTACTAAGAAATCCTGAATTTGTGTTTAATAGCAAGCTAAATGTAGAGCTCATTTATATTTACAGGCTGGTTGTAGATTTGGTTGATAGAATATAAAATTTGATCTGTATGTGGATGGTTTTACTACCCCAAATGAAATGTACGTAAGATCCTGTACCATTTTTCTTAAGTAAAACTTGAAGCTCTTTTATTGGAAAATATCCTGGATAAGTAAACAGACAGTGATTTCAAAGTGTATGGAGCCACAGTTCTTAGAGGAGTGTGTATTGTGTATGGTTCACACAGGAAGTGGGAGCACCACCAAGACTCTGATTCACTGTGAGATGGGGGTGGTAGAGAGTCATTTCTCAGGAGAAAGAGAGGCTCACAAATGGAATTGCAGGTGTATTCCTGCTAGCTGGGTTTCTTTTTATTCCCAACAAATAAATGTTTCATATGCATTTGCCTCGAGGAGGAGAATTTACTCATATCATAGATACAGAGAAAGGACAGATACACATACCATATTTTATTTGGAAATGTCCTGACAGAATGTCTCCCTATCTGTTTTCATGCTACAGTCTGTTGTGCAGCAGCAAGACCAAGATGACTCCAGTAATGAACCTTATTGGTATGGTTCACTGATTTTTTTGGACTCTGCATTTATTTTAGCAGACTTCTCTAATAGCATTTTGCAGTTTTCAGCTTTTTGTTGTTGAAAACAAAAATAATAAGTAAACTAGTTCAGGGATATATTTCTCTTTCTGAAACTGATTCCATGTCATAGTGCCCTACTTGAGGAGGAGCAATATCTCTAGCCAAGCCTGCAACTTGAGGAACTATTCCTGGTGGAATATGAGAAAGAAGAGGGTATTATTTACATTCTTAATGTTTCTGCCTTTTATTATTTGGGACACTCAATAGGGCCAAAGAGGTGTTAAGAATTTTTTCCTTAATGAATTATGTACATGCATACATACATGCATATCTTGTTCAAGTTTTTTATATAATTCATAAATTTAGTCATACTTTGGGAAAAGATTAAGGCAACATTCTGTTCACATTCATTCAACAAATTTTTGTTGAGCACCTATTGTGTGACATGATAGTGAGTACCTAGAATGGATTTACCAGCGTTGATGTTGTTATTATATGAGTGAAGCATTGCAGCACACATGATGAATATTACTCAATGAAATGTTTTTTTCTACACTAAAATTTGGCAGAGCAATTCTTCTCAACAAGCTGTCAGGAGATGGGATAGTTTCTATTCTCTTAATATCTGAAAGACCAAGATATTTTAGTTTGAAGGTATAATTACAGTACATTTTTCCAATGCAGAGCTGTCCGAAGTCTTTATTTAGTTTAAAGGTTTTATTCCAGAGTCCTTTCTGGAATATAGGTTAAGAAGTGATAATATTCTATTCACTCAGGAGTCAGACATACAACTGACAAACAAACAAAAAAACTCTCAAAGCAAAGATTTAATTAAAGTGACCATATTTTGGGGCACTGAAATCAATGATAAAGACATGACTTTTTTTTTTTTTGAGGCACCAATATTGGGAAATTTATAAAACCCTTAATAGAAGGTAATAAAAGTACTATGGAATCATGTGTATAGTGATTCTGAAACAGTGGCAAGATATTGAACTAGCTTCTAAATCATTAAAGAAATATTTAATTATGTTCAGTATAATTTTTGTATTAAGCATGTGCTATTGTTTGAATATGTCCCCCAGCATTCATGTGTTGGAAACTTAATCTCCAGTGCAGTGATGTTAGGGCTTAAAGTTATACAGCAAGATATTGCCAGATCTAGAATTCAAATTCAGATCTTTTGACTACCAGTCTCTCCCTGAACTACATTCTTTCCCTGACCTATAGATACTTAGATTTTTGACAGTGAAAGAAATCCCACCATCATTATTTTTAAGCTTCTGACATGATTTAGCAGGTATCCGTGGAACCTACTGCTGTGCCCTGAGCATTAGGTACTAGGTACTATAAAAGAGGGTCCCCTGACTCAAGTGGTTTACAGTCTAATGGGGTGGACATATGTAAAACTGGACTACAAGGAAAACAAGTAAATGTCACAGAATAGCTTTACATAAATATGCTGTGGGAGCCCAGAGGTCGGAGGAGAAACCCTGTTTATGAGCCCCAGGGCTTCTTTTAGGGGTGACATTTGAACAGGTGGCAATGTTGGGAAGGGCATTCTATGCAAAGGGAAGTGCTGTGATTTACTTTGTATTTGTTAGTGTTTTTATGATTAATACCTATTCTCCTCTCTAGTCTCATCTTTTTTCTCCATGCCTACTTTTCACAATCTTAGACACTTGTACACTTGCCTCGCTGCTAAAACCCACTTTTTGATATGTGCTGTAACTGTAAATTTACTTTCCCTCCCCTTAGGGATGATGTGGCACTGTTTGGCTCTTCATGGTGGGCATAATTTTATTTCTCCATTGGCTTTTATCACTCATTGGAAACAAATGAAACTTATGCCCACTGACGTAATTCAACATTAGCTTATTTCATTTGGTGAATCAAGCTTGACTTTTCTTTTTTCCCATTTGTCTCCCTCTGTCTTTCTGTTTTTCATGTCTCTATCTCTAGGCTTTTTTCTACCCTTCCATGGTTTCTCCTCTCTAACTAACTCCCACACTTTGTAAGGTCTTTTTGGTGGCTCTTTGATACTAACTCTATATCTATTTACACCTATCTTGTGGGCCTATCTTGTTCCTTGAGTCTTTTTTATTTCTCCATTCTCCTACATTTTGTATTTGGCATTTAAATTGCCATGCTGCAAAATGGGTTGGCATCATTTTGTGTGAAAAAAATGAAATTGAATGAAAGTTTATTCATTTTTAATAGTGACTTTGAATGTCTAGAGATTAGGTCATAATTTTCTCACCTTTTCAAATATTTATTTCTGATATTTCCTCCTGCTAAAGTTTAGAATTCCAGAGTGTTTTTCCTCAGTAATTTAATTAGGCCACAAGTTTGAGGCTTAATGATAGATCAAAACATGTATGATATGCTTGAGAGATCAAGACAGCAAATTGATTACTGTTGTAGCAAAGGTTGGCAAATGTGGGAGAGGGAGCAGGTACTGCCCTGTGCTGCAGGATGTGAGTCAGTGATCAAGGTCAGTTTCAGTTCATTTATTTCTGAGGGCTTATACTCATTGTAAATATAACTGCTCGTACCTTATATTATCATTATATTGTAATATAGTTTTGGAATGACTTATATTCACTTCAGTCATGTCCTAGAGTAATATAAGATGCTGAAAGTTCTAGAGTAGAATAAACTGATTTCTGGCCATTTTGCCTAGTTTCCTAATGCCCACAAATGAAAAAAATTTCACCTCTCAAGGTGTAAGGGTGGATAAATACTCTCACCCATGCTTAGACAGGGGCCTTTATCTAACCTTATCATCTAAAATCATTATTTCGAGGAGCAGTATACAGAGATTCCCATTGTGCTTTCAGCTAACACATCATTTAACGTTGGGGTGTATTTCATGCTGATCACCAAGACCTCACAATCAAGAAATATGTTTTCTTACCAATTCTAATACTTGTTTCATTCCTTTGTTCAGACACTACCACAAATTGTTTTGACTATAAATTGCTAACTAGCTTACTTTTAAATGATGTTTAATGTTTTTCACTTGAAACAAAATGGCAAATCATTTTAAGTTTAACAGGTGTTAAGAAATCTAGAATGAAGATTCTAGATTATGTGTCCATTCCTTTACACAGAAGTATAATAACTCGATTTGGGGTTTTGTACATGGATGACCTAACTGTGCTATGAGATAAGATTCTTTTGTTTAAGGATTCCTCAGTATATTTTAGAAGCTGTCCACATCTTCATAAATAAACACAACATCAGAAAAATCACTATACTTTTTCATTTGTTAAATATATGTTAAAGACCATTTGAGTAGCAGACAGTGGTCTTGGTGATAAGATAATGTATTAGAGGTTTTTTAAAGCTAAAAATATTTGTGGTTAGTGCACCATTTTTACTTAACTCATTTAAAATAGATTTTGCTCCTTCCAATTTCTATCAGTTGATTTTTATAAAGATGAAATAATTAACATTCACTTTCTAATCATTAATTGGATACTCCATAGATAGACTTTTACAAGGGCTTCAATAAATGCAGGCACCAGACATACCCTTCCACCTAAAACAAACTGGAAAATTATGTGATATAATGGTTTTCAAGGTCCTATATATCAAGCAATTAAGGACAGTGATCCCAGAAAGGTGGGAAACAAATGAAGTGAGCCCTACAATTGTCCCAGCTCATAGCTGATACATATGTAGGGAGGGGAAATCCAAGTGAAATACAGCAGTCTCCCTGAGTGAAAGATGAAGGTGGGAACCTGGGGAGGTCCTGGTGGCTAGAGTTCACACGGCAGAGTGCCTGAGAGGAAAGAGCTGCAGAAAGAGAGCTCATGCTCTAGAGACCTTCAGAGGAGATCCTGTAAGCCTTGAGCTGAGCACATGGGAAACTACCCAAGATCCAGGAAAGAACCATTTAAAAAGATTAGAGGGAATATTCATTGGAGTTTACACAGGGCTGGGGATAATTTCTATTCCTACCTGCCATGAAAATCTCATAATTTATAAGTAGAAGATTTTTGTCTTAACAGTGGGGCAAAATTTCTCCTAGACTAAATTCCTCTAGTCGTACCTTCCTTAAAGGCAAGCCCCAAGGCATATCATAACTAAATTGCTTATAATTAGTGATAAAAAGAAAAATGTAAGGTTCTTACATTATATGTGAAGTAGGATAATACTCTCTACAGGTAGACTTTGGTAAGTTACAAATATATGCTATAAATCCTAAAGCAGCCACTAAAATAACAGAAATACAGGTAATAAATTAACAACTGAGATAAAATGGAATCCTAAAAATATTCAGTAGATCCAAAAGAATGCATGGGAACAAAAAAGAAAAAATGGAACAAAGAACATATGGCCAAATAGAAAACATATATAGCAAGATGGTAGATTTAAACCCAGCCATTACAAAAATCATATTAAATGTAAATAGTCTAAATACCCAATTAAACAACAGATAATGTCAGATTGGATAAAAAAGGCAGGACTCAACTACATGCTTCTTATGAGAAATGCACTTGAATATATAGACATAAATAGGATAAAAATAAAAAGATGGAAGGTACTGTGGCACGTACCTGTAATCCCAGCTACTCAGAAGACTGAGATGGGAGGATTGCTTGAGCCCAGGAGTTCAAGACCAGCTAGACAACACTGTAAGACCCTGTCTCAAAAAAAAAAAAAAAAAAGTAAAAGGATAGAAATAATGATATACTAAGCTAATACTAATTTTTATTTATTTATTTATTTATTTTTAATAATTTTTTTTTATTCCATCTTGTAATGGGGGTACAAATATTGTTAGGGTTACATACATTGCCCCTCCCCCCTCACCCCCACATGCCAGCGCTTCAAACGAGTCCAATCCCCAGGTGGTGCGGATGGCACACATTATGTAACTCTATTCTACTTCCCCCCTCCCGCCTGCCCTCCATCCAACATAAGATTTTTTTTTTACATGTTGGATACTTTGTATAGCTTTGCCTCTCAAATACTAATTTTTAAAAAAGCAAGAATGACTATATTAATTGACAAAGTAAATTTCAGAACAAAGAATATTATCACAGAATAGGGACCATTTCATAACAGAAAGAGGTCAGTTCATGAAAAGAGCATATCAATTCTAAATGTTGATATATCTGATCACAGAGCTTCAAAATATATAAAACAAAACTGATAGAACTGCATGTAGAATTAGGTAAATACACAATTATAGTTGGAGACTTCAACATCCCTCTCATAATAATTGATAGACAAAGAATCAGCAAGAAGATAGACTATTTGGATAACACTAATAACCAACATAATCTAATTGACATTTATAAATGGAAACACTACCAACAGCAGAACTACCTGCTTTTCAAGTGCACACAAACTATTTACTGCAATAATCCATATTCTGAATTATAAAGCAAGCCTCAATAAATTTAAAGGATTTATATCATACAGTGTTTTCTGATTGCACTGGAATTAAATTAGAAATCAGTAACCACAAGATATTTGGAAAAAAATCAGAAAATATTTGGAACCTAAGACTTCTAAATAACTCATAGATTTAAGAAGAAATAAAAAGGGAAATTAGAAATTATTTTGAACTGAATGAAGATTAAAACAAAACATCTCACAATTTGTGGGATGCACTAAAACAGTATTTAGAGGGAAGTTTATAGCACTAAATACCTAAATTAGAATAAAAAGATCTAAATCAATGACCTCAGCTCACGTCTTAAAAAACTATAACAAGGATTAAAGTTGAAATCATTTAAATAAAAACAAAAAAATAGAGAAAATCAATGAAACCTTAGTTGCTTAGTTTCAACACCAATTGTGTGATCCACTTAAAAAAAGAGGTAAATTGGACTCCATCAAAATCAAGAATATCAGTTCTTCTAATGATATGTTAATAGATTTCACATACTGGGAGAATTTTTTAAAATTTATTTTTAAAAATTGTGTATACTTATGGTCTACAATATGATTGTTTTTGTGTGCGGTGAGAGCATTTGAAATTTACTCTTAACAATTTTGAAATATGCAATATATTATTATTATTAACTATAATCATCATGCCATGGAATAGATCTCAAAAACTTATTCCTGTAAGTGAACCTTTGTACCCTTTGACCAACATTTCCCCATTCCCCCACCCTCCAGCCTCTGGTAACCACCATTCTACTCTCTGCTTCTGTGATCTTGATTGTTGTAGAGTCCACATATAATTGAGATCATGTTTTATTTGTCCTTTTGTACCTGGCTTATTTCTCTTGGCATGATGTCCTACATGTTCATCTATGTTGTCACAAATGACAGAATTTCCTTCTTTTTTAAAGCTGAATAGTATTCCACTGTGTATATATACCACATTTTTTTAATCCATTTGTTTGTTGATAGACACTTAGGTTGATTCCATAACTTGGCAACCATGAATAATGCAGCAATGAACATGAGAGTGTAGGTATCTCTTCAACATGCTAATTTCGTTTCCTTTGGATATGTATACCCAGTAGAATTGCTTGTGTTTTGTATGGTTAAATAAGGAGATGACCAAAGTATGATTTCTTTAGTCACATGGTTTTAATGGCCATACAAAGAGTTTCTCTCTATTTTTCCTCACAATGCTCAAGAGAGGGAAAATAATAAGAATAAATCTTACAGAGAAAACACTCAGTAGACACAGTGAGTGAGTTCCATTTTGTTCAGAGTCCACTTAATAGTCTAGTTGCTCAATTAGGATAGAATCAGGCCACTGTGGATGTAAAGTCTAATTGAAGTTTGAGGTGTACCTTTCTATGAGAGCGCCTTAGGAAAGACAGTTTGACCAACACAGTGTAGATCCCCCAACAACACACCAGAGTCTTTGAACACTAGTGAGTGGTGTGGGTGTTGGTGGGTGAGACTGGAGAATAGCTTGAAGGCTGACAGAGAGTATCCCTGCTGCAACCTGAGCTCACTGTGTGTCTTGTCAAATCTTGGGTTTATATGTGTTTTGGAGTCCAGTGGTTGAGGCCAGTAACTCACATATGTGGTCTGATAAGATGTGATGTACATTCTCAGGAAGAAGGGCACAATACTTCTTGTTCTTATCATAGCAAAACATATGTCACTGACATAGCAAGTTATGTGAGTGTTTGGAATCATTTCAAAGCTACACAACAGCTGGATTATATGATAGTTGTATTTTAATCTTTTTTAGCAGCCTCAATACTGTTTTACATAATAGCTATACTAATTTACATTCCCACCAACAATATACCATGGTTCCCTGGGAGAATGTATTAATGAAAGCCACACATAGGGAGAAAATATTTTCAGATCACTTGTCTGATAAAGGACTTGTATCCAGAATATATAAAGATATAAAAACTCAAAACTCAATAATAAGAAAGCAAACAACTGAATAAAAAATTGAGCAAGTTTAAAACGTAGAAAAACATTTTAAGGGGAAAAAGATATATGTGTGTGAGGGTGTGTGTGTGTGTGTATAACCAGAAGAGCCATTTACCTGGAGAATTTTTTTCTCCCCATTTTTGTTTTCTTTTAACTCAAAGACACAATTTTTAGTTTTATTTCCTGATAGCAAAAGAAAAGAAAAAAACTCAGCCCTCCAATGACCAAAGCCCTGACCCTCTGTGGCCAGTGATTTGTTTTTCTTTCTAGGTTGATAATTGTGTAATAAACTTGATGACACTGTTAATCTTTTATTTTTAAAAATGGGCAAATAATTTAAATAGATTTCACCAAATAAGAAATATAGATGGCATAAAAGAAAAGCATGTGCAAAAATGCTCAATACCGTTAGTCCTTAGGAAACTGTAAATAAAAACCACAATGAGATACCACTACACACTTACTAGATTTCCTAAAATTAAAAAAACTGACCACACCTAGTCTTGGCAAGGACATAGAGCAAATGGAGCACTCATAAACTGCTGTTGGAAATATAAAATCATACAAGCATTTTGGAAAACTGCTTAGCAGTTTCTTAAAACATTAAACATAAACGTATCATATGACCTTGCCATTCTACTCCTATATATTTAACCAAGAGAAATGAAAGCAGTATCAGCTATATTTATAGTAGCCAAAAACTGAAATGACCCAAATGTCCATCAAACATGTAAATGGATAAACAAAATGTTGTTTATCCGTAAAATGGAATACTACTCAGCAATAAAAAGGAATGGATTTTTGATAAATGCAATAACATGAATGAATCTGAAATAATTAAGTAAAAGGAGCCAGATCAAATGATATATACTGTATGGTTTCATTTATATAAAATGCTAGAAGATGCCAACTAATCTATGGTAATAGAAAGCAAATTAATGCTTTCTTGGATATAGAAATGGTGCAAGAGGAGAGACGAACAACAAAGAGGTATGAGGAAACCTTTGGCAGTGATAGCTATGTTCCTTATCTTGATTGTGGTGATAGTTTCATAGATAATATATATCAAAACTTGCAAATTGTACACTTTATATACAGTTTATTGTCTGTCAATTAAACTGTTAAAATAAATTCTCAGGGGTGATGGTTTATGCCAGAGGTGGGGAACCTTTTCATGTGGAAAGGCTGACTTAATTTAGCTGTAATCAAATAAGGCAGCATTCAAGAAACTTCAATTAGATACACTTAAAAATTACATTGTTTTATAAAAGTCTAACTACTATGTACTTAATAATTTCAAAAATGAAAACTGTTTATTAATTTTAAAGTTAACTAACCTTTTAATGACTTTGTTTTCTGTGCTTTTTGTTGGAAAGCGTTTGAATATTTGGTTGCAGCATGGAGGTCCACAGTTTCAGTTGATCCTCTAGATGGGTATCAGTCATTTGTGACCTTAAGGGTGTCTTGATTTGGGTTAGGTGGGAGATGTAAATTTGTAGCAATAAGTGGTTGTAAAGTAAGAAAGCATTTTTCAGGCCTGTTGCCAAAGGCATAGGTATTCTGCATTTTTCCATTTTTCAACTGGATCTTTCTTAGCATCCATGACTTTAAAATGTCATCTACTGAGAGAACTCAATCAATTCCATCTGTAGTTCTTTAGGTGCCTTTTTGATATCAAGTAGGTGAAGCTGAAATGCTAATTTGAGTGTGATGTCATGACTTTAAAAGTCAGTGAACCTTTCATTGTATTCTCTAATTAATAGGTGTATAACAGCTGCGTATTCTTCCAGTGATTTGCATATATTATCCTGCTTATCAGTGACCTTTGCTAACCGGGGAAATGTTCATCAGAAAATTCCTTTTAAAGAAGTGTTTGGAAAAAAGATAGCTTTTTTCGAAATGCTTGGATTTTTTTCCCATGTGCCATATATAGACTTAGTTTTACCTTGCAAAGAAATGTTCAAGTTGTTTTTGTTTGACATGATATCACACAGATATGCTGTATTCCTATAGAAATCTTCTTTATAACAATTCACCTTGCTGATTCTGTTCTTCATAAAATTTAACTATCTGTTCTTTCAGAGAAAAGATTTTGGCTAACACATCTGTCCCTAGGATAGCCAATGCACTTTAGAATGATATGGCAAATCCACACAGAATACCAAATCCACACTGAATACCTCATCTTTCAACGTTAGCATGTTAGGAAACTGACCATGCCGTGTTGCATTTGCAAGAATATAGTTAACAATACTTATAACTTGTTGCAAAGTGTCACTTAAAATAGTAGTTTTAGCACAGAGATTTTACTGATGCAAGATACAATGAAAAGAAATGAGAGCATCTGGATCTTTTAATACTTTTTTTATGTGTGCAATAAACCCTTCATGTTTTCCTGTCATAAAAGGTAAACCATCTGTATATATGCTCACTAAATTTACCAAATTCGGTCCAACTCTGCTACATTTATCTTGAAAGTTGTTGAAGATATCTATTCTCCATGTTCTGTTCACAAGAATGCCCAAAGTGAATAACTCTTCATAGCAAAGAAAATCTTGTTATGACTCAAATGAAGTATAAAACCTGCACTGAGTCAGTAGTATGAGTTGATTCTTCCAAAGCGATTAAATAATATATATTTTTCTTTTGAAGTATAGCATGAGGTTGTTTTGTTAAGTTGAAGGCTAATTCATGCTGCGGATCAGTTACAGTTCTCCTTGAGTCAGTGGTCTGTACTTTGAAACTTTATCGGGGCCTAAGCATCCTACAACTTTGACAATGCATTCTTTCACAATTTCTACATCACTGAATGGCTACCCCTTTTTCCCGAGTATATAAGCTACTTTATAAGTTGCTTCAGTGGAATTATTTCCAGGTCTTATTGCTGCTTGAAAGAACTGTGTTTGCTTTTGCTTTTCATCTTTTAATTTCTGCAATACAGCCTTTCGCACCTCTCCCCCTAATTAAAAATATTTATGGTCCTTGTGTGTTACCATACTGATGAGCATTGAATTTTTTTAATGTTGATATTGCAGTATCACAAAGCAAGCAAATCATCTTATCTTTAGCAGAAACAAGATAATATTGCAATTCCCAATCCTCATTAAAAAATCTGTTTTCTTCTTTCACCATTCTGTTGATTCTTCTTTGACATGATGGGCTGTTAAGCAGACAAAATTAAAAAATACAGTTGAGCTGTGCAACTATTCACAAATTCTACTTCAAACAGAAACACAGTACACTGCTGTCAAAATCTGATAATAGACTGGCGTACTCGACCCCCATAAACTCTTGCCAACCAACTTTGTATGGTAGTGGCGCCAGTCAGGCAGGGGAAGTGAGAACTAAATCATGAGCATAGCAGTGGTCAATTTGGCCCTTATGGTTTACTAATTCTAATTGTGCCGATCAATCTGGGAGGATTATTTCATTGAAACTTATTTTATTCTTTGGTATTTTTAATATGTTCATTTTAAAAAATAAAATTAAAATATAAAGGGCAAACAAAAATGTATTAATAAAAATAAAAGGATTCATTCTGTAAAATTTACATTCAGTCAAAAGGCCACACATGTGGCCTTAAGGCTGTAGGTTTCCCACCCCAGGTTTATACCCTCATTCTAAATTCTGTTCAGCAATGCTATTTTGAGATTTTTTTTTAGTATACTAATTATTCCAGTAGGTCTTTCAACTGGAATTTAAATAGTTTCTAGCCATTGTACCTCACTTGCTTCCGAACTATTTCACTATTTAATGAGAGAACTGAATTTATGGCATTTTGATTTTGGAATAAACCAATCCAATAGGTATATTGCCTAAGAACATGTAGGACAGCTCGTAAGTGGGTAACCTTTTGTCCTGCATCTCTGCGTTGTATCATAAAATAAACATTAGATACTTATTCTTTGAATGTTGGGATTGGTGTTTTGCTTTGGACTCTTCAAATATGAACATAAATCCCAATCTTTTTTTATTTTAAATTACCTTCCCAAATTCACAGGTTCTGGTTTGGTGAGCTTTATCTACCCAATCTGCCATCTTATTCCATGGAAGTCCTGTGTGGACATTATATTTTGAAATCTGTGTTACAAAGTCTTTTATCCTTTTATTAGGTTAGTACTTTAAGCCTTAGACATAAAAAAGACTATCAGTGAAAATCAATTGAAATGTAGTTAGATAAAGATCTGATGTACAAGGCAGAAGGCTTAGTTGCAGCACCATATAATCAATTAGGACCCTCCAGCTGCATACAGAGTTTTACCCATCCAATCACTTTTCACACATTTCCTCCATTAGCTTGACTAGAGGAGTTCTTCTTTTTTTAATGTGAATTATGATGAATGAGATTGTTGTTATGAATATAGAGATGGGTCATTATCCTACAGAAACCAGATTGTGCTGGCGTTTAGTGATTAGGGCTATCTGCTTCTGCTATCAATAAAGTACAGATTTATCTGTCTCAAATTATGATTAGGAAGCTGTAGTCATTGTTATCTAATTCGTTTAGCAATGTTACAACACAAATTTGTTACAATACAAATTTACAATATAGAATTGTTTTTGTTCATCTGGGTAATCTGTATAACTTTTAAGTTACTTGTGAGGATAAAAGAATATAATTTATCAAACAGAGGTGGAAAATTTTTCATGGCTTAAAATCAAATAAATATTCCTAAGGAATTAGTGCACCCAAATTTAACACCATGGTTATAGCCCTTTAAGATATCAAAATGTGGAAAGAACAAATACCCTATAAGAAAGCTAGAATCTTGCAAAGTGATGAACATCAGCTTATTATAGAAGTCTTATAGTTGTTGCACTCTTAAAAATTATATGACTGTTTTTCCTGGGCTTGAATTGGGGAATTCAAGAGGTGAGAAAGAGTTACTGGGTTTGGTTTAATGTACAAAGTGACTGATATGCCATTACTAGGTAAATTGGGCCAGTCAGCCAATGTTAGCATGTTTTATTTTTAAAAACACCTCAATCCTTAGAAAACCTCTATCCAGTTAGGTTAGTAGAACAGTTCCTCCTAGGAACAGCTATTGAATTTTAATCAAATTTG
The DNA here is from genome assembly GCA_008086735.1 of Cheirogaleus medius. Classification (NCBI taxonomy): domain Eukaryota; kingdom Metazoa; phylum Chordata; class Mammalia; order Primates; family Cheirogaleidae; genus Cheirogaleus; species Cheirogaleus medius. The sequence continues at coordinate 27,045,336 of VBSM01003215.1, read as the reverse complement.
TTTTTCTTTGCCCTTAATATTGAGTTTTTGTGTTTGTTGTTGTTTTTAACTTTTTCCTGTCCAGACTCCTATTGTCACAGAAAAAGGCCTTTGGGGGGAAAAAAAAATCTGGAATATAGTACCTACAGTGCCCAGGCCTCACAGATGTCAGTGTATGGATAGAAAAATTTTCATTGTCTGCAGGTGTGAATGATTTTACTGTTATGTGGAAAAGTAGGAACTATTCCCTGATTGTGGTGGACACCAAAGAAAGCCCCAGTAGAGCTGCTTGCTATTCTTGGAAGCTTAGTTAAAACAGGCCAGCTTTTGAGGTCCATTGATGAAAAGACCTTTGTGTTTTGTGCCATGAGGTGGGGGAGGAATGTTCAGTACTAGAAGAGTTAATAAACACCAAGAGCTGTGCTCATCTTGTAGCTTTAGAAGGCTTAATCTGTAAGCTTGATTACCTCCTAACCCTCTATCTCTTGCCTCTCCCTTGAAGCACTGCGAGGGCTTTACGGTGGTATTAGTGGCATTTTGCCCAACATTGGTTTTAGGAAAATCATTCTACAAGAAAGAAAAGCAGAAAGACTGGATCTGTCTGCTGTGTGTGGTCATTAACACAAGAATAACCTTATGAGCTCCAGAGGGCAGGAGGGGATGTCTGTCTTTACTAGAATACTGCAGGTAAAATGTCACTGTCTCTTCCCCCCACCCCAGACTAACTTGTTCCGGTCCTCATGGCATCATCTAGAAGGGGACTCCCTTTAGACACTTTTAGCAGGATATTCAGTTGTGTATATGGCGAGCCCTTTTTATTCACAGTCTCATTTCATAGAAATATATCTACGAGCTGTAGCTATCTGGGATTTTTTTAGACACTCACACAGAGCTGCTTTGTAATTAATTCTTGGTATTGAGATATTCTGGAGTCTGAGACCAGATTGAGTGCACCCTATTTTGCCAAGCATCATTAAGTCATTAGTGTAAGAGACTTGCGAAGGACCGATTAAAAGCTCAGAGAAGCCATTGTACATTTTTATATTAATCCCAAGAGCTTTCTAATATTCTCTTTTCTCATTCTAATGAGAAGTCTGAGAAGATGATGTATTATTTCATTTAAAAAAATCTTGGAAGATAAACCAAGACAGGAAAATGATTATGGCCACAGATAAGAGATTAGACTATTCCGCCAACAGCTGTAATAAATAAATTCTCAGCCAATATACTGTTAAGCTGGGAGCCACTGGGTAGAAATAATGTGGCTAAAATTTTGACCTAGTGTTGCCAAAGGATGGGAGAGGAACAACGAAAGTTCTCATTTGCTCCCAGAGTATTCTAGAGTTGATCGTCAGGTTACCTGAAGAACAGTTCTGCCCTAAGAATATGAGGAAACAACTCCAAGGGCCTGATAGCAAGTCGGGGCCTTGATAGCATGTGAAGGCTTGATGGCTGAAGCTTGCTACCTTTGTCAGAGAGCTTTGGCCCCGTGCTATGTGTCAGCGGAACAGAAAGCAGCAGGCAGAAACAAACTTGACTACATTTCCTTGAACAGATGGCATATGGCATTATCTACAGTAGGCTTTGTGCTTTAGACACAGAATAAAGTTATCCTAGGCATGCAGCACTTGAAATGAGAGGGAAATAAGAGGACTCTGAAGAGCCTGAGAATAGAATATATGCTCCATGAGGACAGGGTATTATCTTCTGTCATGGCATCCCTAGCAGTTGGAATAGTCCCTGCCAGGTAATAGCAATTTGATAAAAATTTTAAGTAAGTAACTGTATGACTGGTGAGGGAAGAGATGATTAGTTCCTTGCCTGAGCCCATGGTTATACAGGAAGGCCTGACTCTCTGCAGGCCCGCTGGTAGTAGTAAAATGGAGGATTCTAAGCAGATCAGAGCAAAGTATGGAGTTGCCATGAGATAATTCTGATAGCCAATCAGAGAACTGAGAAGCTACTTGTTGCTTTGGGTAATGTTATCTTTATACCTTTACTAGACTATTTATGGAGCAATAGACCCAGAAACAATCTTTGGTGCACTAATACAGCCAAAGAGCTTGACTATTCCAATCATTTCCTCTTGATGGTCTGAAGTCATTTCTTTTGTCTTTTGAAAAAAAAATCTGCAGATTGGGATTTCTTCTGAGTTGCCAAATGATGATAAAGTAGGCGGTCACAGTCTGAATTCAGAGAAGATTGTCTTCTTATTGCTGGTCTGCGGTACCAGCTGTGCTTTAATTATGTTATTTGCTCAGTGAGAGGGGACACACTGAGGTAGTAGAGGCATATGCACGGGCTTGAGAAGATGCCTTGAGAGAGGAAACAAACATAAAATTTTCCATTTTCTTTTTTCCCCCAAAATATAAATAGCTTTAACTGTCATTTCTATTTATACTGATATAACATACTATACTCATTATTGAAAATTCAGCATGAGAAAATAATGAAAAATGTTGCAATTATGCCAAAACCCCATGTCACAGGGATAGCTCCATTTAACATTTTGTTGTGCAGTTTCCAGATCTCTCTGTATATGTCTGTATATTGTGTTGTTATATATAAGTGGTATTACTAACAACACTGCTGTGAAATTTTTGCTAATACATCTGTCCATAATATAGTTATTGCTATAGGATAGATTCCTAGAGGTACAATTGCTGACTCAAAGAATATAGATGTTTTAGGCCAGGCACAGTGACTCACCCTTGTAATCCCAGCACTTTGGGACTTTTGAAGGCCAAAGCAGGAGGGTCGCTTGAACCCCGGAGTTTGAGACCAGCCTGGGCAACATAGTGCAACCTTGTCTCTTTCAAAATTAAACGATTAAATAAAAAAAATTATCCGGGTGTGGTGGCATGCACCTGTGGGCCTAGCTACTCTGGAGACTAAGGTGGAAGGATCATTTCAGCCCAGGGGTTCAAAGCTGCAGTGAACAATGAGGTTTGCTAAGATGTTTAAAATGGCCCCAATCGTAGTGCTGAAGTGCTGCTAGTGTTCCTAAATGTAAGAAGGCTGTGAGGTGCCTTGTGAGGAAAACACATGTGTTATATAAGCTTTATTTAGGCAAATATTACAGTGCTGTTTGCCAAGAGTTCAATGTTAACAAATCAACAATACGGTATGTCCAGAAAAAGGAAGAGGAAATTTCCTAATCTATACAATGCTGCTTGGGAAATGCTAGGGTAATTAATATCTATAGTGCTTGATGAAACTATGGAAAATGAAAAGTGGCTAAATTTGTGCATTTATGAGAAGACAACTGATTAAAAAAAGAATAGTAGACAGCATTGTTGCATACTTGAAAATAATAAAAATTTTATTTTATTTGAATTTATAAGCCTTTAGCTCAGCAAGAGCTACCAGTGGGGTTGAGGCATCTCCATACAAGGCAGTAACAATTAAAATTTTTCTTTCTTTAAATGGCTACTGGGCTAATGATTTAAATACTTATCCATATTCTACTATGTTCTTCTCTTCCTTGACCATGCTGTGACCTCTCAAAACAAAAGTTAGAGATCGGAAGTAACTGACTGACAATTACAGTGGTTGATACACTCCAGTTTAAATAGAAGTGTCCTCGGTTAAAATATGGTTCATTCATCGGTCAAACTGTCCTTATTTCCTTTAATTGAATTAAGATGGACAAATGAGAGATGTGTGCAAGACAGAAAAAAATCCTTTCACAAATCACTGTTATCCTCCCTCTGAGTGTAAAACGAATCAATTAAAAGCATGTCAAAGCATCTTTTTCTCTTGAACAACTTTAATGCAGAAAACGTTTTGTAAAAATAAAACTTTGAGTTAGAAATTGGTTACTTTTTATAGCTAAACATAATTTAATGTTATCTCTGAGAATTGTGGATTATTTTACTTTATATGCTCTTGTTTGGCTACAAATTATAACTTTGCACTAAAAATGCCCTCATTTTTTCACCTCATGTTTAAGTTGGAAGCACTGAATTAGAAAGCATAAGATATAAGAAAATACACAAATACACACAATTTAGTATATACATGATTTAGTTTTATCTATACATTTACTAAATAGTATTCTTTAGGGAGAGGTGTGGAATTAGGATGGTGGGTGAAATATAATTTTTTTCCCTATCTAATAGCCAGTGTCTTTGAAAAGTACAGTGTCCCTTCTCTTTATAGTGCATTATATTATTATTTAATGTACAATAGCTTATTTAAAGATTCATGCATATTCTATAAAATCACTTTTAACCTGTGTGTTAAGGTTTATTTTATTAAAATTATTTCTCTGCCCCATATCTATTTTTGCTAGTTTACATATGCAAATTTATACTGCTTAACTCAGAGCCTGCTTCCTGTTTATAACTCATTATCTTTTCATAATCAGTTCAAAATTTAAAACATAAAAGGATATAAAAGGAAAAAACTCTTCTTCCATCCCTGCCCCCAGCCACCCAGTTCCCCTCTCTAGAGGCTAACAATATTATTGGTTTCTTTATCCTTCCAGAAATGTATTATGCAATATACATTTGGGTGGGGGAAAAAAATGAAACAAGCCTCATTTAAGCAAAATTTCAAGAGTATTGAAGTGCTGTGAGTTTCTATATGTTGATTTGTGTAGAGTCAGCTTGCCAACATAGACCAACACAAACCAATATTTTAAATATTATCGGGGCCATCAAGATAGACCCTTCCACTAAGAGATCTTAAGAACTCACTCAAAATACTCTCAATATCAGGCTTTTAGAGTTTCCTATCTTTGGACTCTATGTGTCTGACATGTGTTTTCGGCTAGATTTCTGGTATGTCTGTGAAACTCCTCTCTTATCATTTGTCTTTTAGTTATGGACCAAGCCATTAAAAGAGAGCATGGATATGGATTGAGTAGCACTGATAAGCAACACAGCTACTCATGTTGCTTTTCCCTTGGTTTTATAGTCTATACTTTAAAAATTTCCTAGAGCTGAGAATAATAATTTTACCCTCTTTCCCCCATAATAAATAAATAAATGGAATTTAAAAACACAGGACAGTAGAGCAATTATTGGGAAAGAATAGCAAAAATAAATAAATAAAATAAAATAAAAACACAGGACAGGAAACTACATTCCAGAAAAATATTGGCAAACATGTTTAGGGTTATTTATTGATGACTTTGCTCATTGGCAGTATAAAGTGTGTGTCACTTATCATTAGCAGTAACAATTTCAGCACGTTATGTTCTCTTTTTATTTACTCTGGTGGCAACATGTTTCTGAACAGGGCCACTGGCTGTGGGTCAAGAGGTCAGTCTTTGAGGTTAAGAGTGGATGGGGTCATTTGCTATTAACCTAAGATTAGCAGCTAAGGTTTTTTTTCTTTCTTTCTTTCTTTTTTCTTTTTAACAAATTTCCTCGTATTTGTATAACATGCCAAATTAATCTTGCCCAATTTTAGAAGAACTTCTCCTTCCTGATCTGAATTTTATTTACTTAAATTTGTCATTAAGATATTTTTTCTATCCAGATCTTTTTCTAGCTACCTTCCTAGTCCACAAAGCAATGTTAACTTACTCTAATTTTTTTTTTAAAAATCCTCTCTTTAACATCCATCTTCCAGTGTATAAATGCAGCTAATATTTTCTGTACTTTTGAATTTTTGAGGGATCTTCCTGCATATTTATATACCAAATAGCCAATACATGGCAGAATTTTAGTATTTCAGTGATGTGTTCTCCCCGAGATGATCTCTTTCCTTGCTATTCTTGCTGTTGAACAGTCTCCAATTTTTAAATTAGCAAGTTTTGTTGTTGTTGTTTAATTTTAAGGATCTATTTAGTTGGTGCCCTGACATCTGAAACATATTTCTCTCTACTCTTCAGCAAAAAGTATCACCTATTATGATGTAGTTTCATCAGTTATCTTTGAAAGCCATCTAATTATAAAGAGACTGCTTGTAACAAGTGTTCTCTGTGGAATTTCCCCACAAGAGAGTTTCCACTTAATTCCTATTTTATATTCTGGTATAGACCACAAGCCTAGGAGCTAAGTGGATTTTAGGTCTTTTATACCAAAGTTGTTTCTCTTAAATCTTGGCTCATTTGATAATAGATTACTAGAAGGAGATTTTACTTACCTTTAAAAAACTTTATTGTTTTTGGTGATTCTCTTTCTTTCTCTCTATAACCTCGGTAGTCCTTAACTTGTGCATAAGCATGTTATGAGTACACTATGGGGCAAGGTACAACAAGCAAGGAAAAGTCCTCACTGCAGACTTCTCAGAGCACAGTGTTGAGCTTAATGGATAACAAAAAGGAGAGGAAAGTAAAGTGTATATATAAAAATTTTAAATATATTAAACTTATGACAAGATATAGATTAAAAATCAACTGGATTTCAAATCATATTATACTGCAAAGAACAGCACACTTCAAAGGGTATGGTCTTTGTTGCTAAGCCTTTTTACATGCTTGGAGTTGAGGAAGGTACAGAATATTTAAGGAAAGCTTTCTAGAGAAGTAACACCAGGAGAAGTTCAGCAGCAATCTAAGTAGAGAGTATAAGCATAAGTGAAGGTATAGAGGAAAGAAGAGGCATGGTATATTCAAAGGGCTCATAAGGAGGTTGACTTTACCATAATATAAAGTCCTTGCAGAAGCTGTCAGGCATGGTGGCCTGTGCCTGTAGTCCCAGGCTACTCAGGAGACTGAGGCTGGCGGATGGCTTTAGCCCAGGAATTTGAGCCCAGTGTGGGCAACATAGCAAGACCTGGTCTCTTGGAAGAAAAAAAAAAGTCCTAGCAGGGAGTCATAAGAGATGAATCTGAAGCAGTGTGTTAGTTAAGGAGCTTGGACTTTATCCTGTAAGGAATGGAAAAGGGTTTTAGGCAGAAGAAAGGCAACATAGGCTTGCATTTTAAATGCAATTTGGTAGCTGTAGAGAGCATATTTGAAGAAAGGTTAAGACTGGAGTCAGGGAGACCTTAAAGTGTTGACCTGACCTAGGGCAGGGCTAAGTGGAATTGAAAGGAGAGGAATAGAAAGTTGAGAAATATCTATTAATACAAGTAAATATCATCAGGCATGGTGATTGGATATCAGGCATGAGGAGAAAGGGGAGGAATTTTTTTTTAATTTCAGCATTTACAGGGGTACAAATGTTTAGGTTACATATATGGCCTTTGCCCCACCTGAGTCAGAGCTTCAAGCATGTCTATCCCCCAGACAGTGCGCACCGCACCTATCAGGTGTAAATATACCTATTCCCTTCTCCCCTCTCCTGCCCTACACCCAATGAATGTTACTACTATATGTGCACATATGTGTTGATCAGTTAATACCAATTTGATGGTGAGTACATGTGGTGCTTGTTTTTCCATTTTTGTGATACTTCACTTAGTACAATGGGCTCCAGCTCTATCCAGGATAATACAGGAGGTGCTAGATCACTATTATTTTTTGTGGCTGAGTAGAACTCCATGGTATATACATTTACCACATTTTATTAATCCACTTGTGTATTGATGGTTACTTGGGTTGTCTCCACATCTTTGCAGTTGTGAATTCTGCTGCTATAAACATTCACATGCAGATGTCTTTTTTATAGAATGTCTTTTTTTCCTTTGGGTAGATGCCCAGTAATGGGATTGCTGGATCTGGATCGAATGGTAGTTCTACTTGTAGCCCTTTGAGGTATCTCCATATTACTTTCCAGAGAGGTTGTACTAGTTTGCAGTCCCACCAGCCGTGTATGAGTGTTCCTATCTCTCCGCATCTGTGCCAACATTTATTGTTTTGGGACTTTTTGATAAAAGCCATTCTCACTGGAGTTAAGTGATATCTCACTGTGGTTTTGATTTGCATTTCCCTGATGATTAGAGATGTTGAGCATTTTTTCATATGTTTATTGGCCATTAGTCTATCTTCTTCTGAAAAGTTTTTGTTCATGTCCTTTGCCCACTATTTGATAGGATTGTTTGATTTTTTTCAGGGAGGAATTTGATATGAATCCTAGGTTTCTGTCTGTGCTAATTAAATGGAAGAGAGAATGTAAGAGAAGCAGTTTAATGGAGAACTCAATACTTTTAGTTTTAGGAATGTTGCCTTTGATGTACCCATAAGATGGCTAAGGGTGGATCACCTAGCCCTATGTAAAAATTTGGGAATTATCAACATACAGGTATAAAAGCTGAAAAGGAAAGTGTGTAGAATGAGAAAAATTGTGGGTCAAAGGTAGTGCCCTGAAAAATCACCACAACCTGTAAAGGATAATTTGTTCAGAAGGAGCTGCCAAAGAAGCAAGAAGAGAACCCAAAGAGTGCAATGCCACCAGAAGTCTTAGGGGAGTGAGTTTCAGTTAGCAATGTCATTAAATATAGAATAGTACAGTGATCCTGGAAGATAAGGACAGAAGTATCCATTGGATTTAGCAATTAGCAAGTCATTAGAGGGCTTAGCAAGAGCAGTTTTAATATAGCAGTAAAGAAGAAAGCCACATTACCACGAATTACAGCGTGAATGAAAATGACTAGAGGTGTGAAAATAGAGCCATGGAATGTCTCTTCTTTGGTGTCATTTTCAAGAAAGGATTTTTTGTTGTTGTTTAAAATACTTGAACATATTTACCATCTGAAGGGCAGAATGCAGAACTGAAGGGCAAATTAGAAATAGAGGAGAGATTGGATGCCTGATGGAGGAAGATCTTGAACATGCTGGAGGAGCTTGGGTAGGAGGCCTTCAAAAGAAGTAAAGAGAACTAAGGTTTAGATAATATGAAGAAATAGCCAAAGGTGGAGGAGGATGTATTTGCATTTATTGACAGTCAGTAGAGGGATTGGTTTCAAGCTTATATTATTTCCCTTCTCTTACCTTCTGTGCATTTAAGAGAATTATTCCCCTCATCCTTGCTTAATTTATACTGTTCACAAAGATATATACATTGGCCTGCAGCAATAAAAATTTTTAAAATATTACTATACCAAAAAAAGAAAATATATGTCATCCATTAGCATACTTCTAGGAATAAAATTTTAATATAATCTTTCACTCCTCTTATGTGTGTAGGTGTGTATTTGTAAGTGACTATGTACTATTTTGTGATTTATTTAACTGGTCTCTTTTTTTTTTTTTAATTTCAGAATATTATGGGGGTACAAAAGCTTTGGTTACATATGTTGCCTTTGCACCGCCCGAGTCAGAGCTACAAGCGTGCCCATTCCCCAGACAGCGTACACTGCACCTGTTAGGTGTGAATTCACCCATCCCCTCCCCCCGCCACCTGCCTGACATCTGATGAAAGTTACTTCCATATGTGTACATAAGTGTTGATCAATTAGTAGCAATTTAATAACTGGTCTCTTTTTAATGAATGTTTTGTTTGTTCCTTTGCTTTGTTTGTTTTGCTATTATTGGTTTTGTTTTGTTCTTTTTGCTTTTATAAACATTTAATTTCTTGTACATTTTGGCACAAATATTTTATTATTTCCTCATGATAAATTTTTAGAAGTAGAGTTGCTAGACCAATAAGTATGCTTTTTATTAGGGCCTTTGCTGTCTATTGCCAAATTAGTTTCCAAAATTGTGATCAGAATTATACTCCTATATACAATGTAAGAAAATGATTTTCCCCAATATGAGTATCATCTTTCTTTGTTTGCCAACTCAGTATGCAAAAGGAAGACCTTTTGCTTTAAATTTACATTTCTTTGATGTTGAATATTTTTCACATGTTTTGATCATTTGAAAAAATATATTTTGAATGTTTTTGACCCACTACTTAAATAATTGTAAGAAATAAACTATAATTTTAAATTATAAGAAATTGGTATTAAAAACACTCAGCATGGCTTCTATATATAAGTATGTTTGGGGTAGCCATAATAATCCCTTTTTGGCTTAGTGGAAAATCAAAAGATGAATGACTTAAAGAGAGTTTTGTTGCAGGGAATTCTTTCAGTAAAGATGATGTTCATACCTTGCCAAATACATAGCAGTGATAAACTATTGAGAAAATAAAAGAACTGGAAGATGTAGCAAAGCTCAAAAATAGGATAAATGTCTCCATGGACCAAAACTGCAACAGAAATGCAAGGGGCTGAGAGGTGGAGACCATGGGACATAGTGTCTGAAAGATGGCTCAAGTGTCTGAGAGTTGGCTTCTGCAGGGTTTTAAGGACTAAAAATGCCCCATTTGGGGCCAAGTAGTGTCTTCAAAAGGACACAAAAGAAAGCTGCTGCTGACTGCTGCTGAGAGCTGTGGCCTGTATGAAACTGCAAACCTTTAGAGATGCAAAGAAAAAGATGGCCTTAGCAGCTGAGCTAAAGTATCCACTGATTCATTTTCTGGTTTGGACTTTCCCCAATATTCCTGAGGGATCAGATCCCTTAACTGCCCAATATAAGACCAAATTCTGGACTGGAGTTCTAGGGCTTCCATGGAGGCAACCATTAAACTGCAAGATAGGGAGTGGTATACTCATAGAGACAGTGAAATGAGTTCAGTGTAATTCCCACTTAAGATGAGCCTATAAATGCAATGTCACAATCCATAAAACAAAGTTATACTTTAATACCAAGAAAGACAGACTAGAAAACAAGTAGGAGATGAATTCACTCAGATGAAAGGAAAAAATTAAGCACTTTGAAAAAAAAAACCCTTTATATTTAAGATCCTCAAAAGGACAAAGGAATGGCTTTATAAAACAAAAAATTATAAAACAAAAGCCAGCAGGCATGAAACAAGAACAAGTAAATATGAGAAAGAATCACTTAAAAATATTGAATAAAATAATGAAGACATTGAAATTTTAAAACTTAATAATTTTAGAATGTATATTTGGACAATAGTTTACTCAGAATTGCAGAGGTATAAAAATGTAAAAGAATAGTTAAGAAACAGAGTTTAGAAATGTCAAAATATATTTAATGAGAGTTCTAAAATAATAAGATAGAAGGAAATGATGTTCACACAATAATTACTTGAAATATTCCAGAATTAAGGAGATTTAGTCCTAAAATTGAAAGTATACCTTCAGTCTTGAGCAGAATAAATAAAAATAAAGTTGCATCTATATACTTTGTAGTAGGGTTGGAGACCATTGATTTTTAAAAAGCTAGCAGAGAGAAAAGACGTAGTACCTACATACATATGAAAATTAGGTTGATGATAGACTTCTCATGGGTGACAACAGATCCCAGAAGGCAATGGAGTCATACACCAAAGTCCTAAGCAAAAATAATTCTTAACTTACAATTCTATACCCAGCTAAAATTCAATACTTACACAGTACCAAGAGTTTACCACTGTTGTGCTGTCCTTCAAAAAGAAAATCTTTTAACACATTGACTGCCACACTAGAAAAAAAGGAGTTTTTCCTTGGGGCCACAGTGTTTTATTATGAAAATAGAATAAAAGCTTCTAAAACAAAACAATCCTTTCTAATTTAATGAAATACTTATTTCTTATTGTGTTTGTGTGTTATATCAGTTTTTATACTGCACACATGAGTTGTATGTGACTCTCCATATACTTATTGAATTTGTTTCTGAATATTGAGTTTTTTGTCATTCCTCAGGTATTTAGTTGTGTCTGGAGTGGACCTTCAGTGGCTCTGAATGACTACCTCTGAATCATACCCCCTAAGTATGTGTAACAGTATCACATGGCCGCATACTATCGTATGGATTTCATTCAAAGAGCTGCCAGGCAAACATTCAAGGGGAAATGCGCAGTCGGAAGTTATGGTAATCGGAGAATAAAGTCCAGCACGTGTAGCGTGCTTGGGCCAGTCGGCAGGAGCAGGGCAACAGGAGGTGGGGGAGATGTGCCCAATGGACAGAGAAAACAATGAGCAGAGGTTTCACAGCACACAGGCATGCTGTGGACCTTCCCGCCTAGCCACCAGTACTACTTTAGTATAGCTTCTGTGATCAGACCTGTGATCATCACATAAGTTTATTTTACATTTTTCATTCTCTAGAGAAAACGAGTGTAAAGAATTGTTGGAGGAAATAGTGAACAAAGTTTTGAACATGAATGATAAAGATGTCGATCTATTTAGTGATGACTCAGAGGAGTACCATCCTAGTGGAGATAGTGGGGACAGTTCTGATAGTTCTGACATGTGAGTTACATATGCTTCATGAGGCCCCAGGCTCAAAACTAGCATGAGTTAAATACAACTTACATGGCAGTCAATGTGTTCAAGATGTGCTTCACTAAGAAAATGTAAATGTAGAGTGTAGGAGTGATATGTAAGATACAGAATTATCTTGGTAATTAACTTTGGATGTTATAATAATAATAGAATAGCAATACCTTTCATATTATAATTTACTTGTATGGAACTAAAACCCTAGACAATAATGACAAGGAAGATGTGGGGATGTTCAGTGTCAATTAAAGCATATATAGGACAAATATTGAGATATTGAGTAACCTAGGGAAGTTTATAGTTAAAGCATGATATAAAAATTTAAGGGTAAACCATTAATAGAAATATAATCTATAGCTTCCAAACATGTAAAGAAAAAATTTATAATAGAAAACTATCAGTACAATAAAAGACGGGAAAGAATAGATCAGACAAAATAAGATGGTAGAAATAAACCCCAACATATAAATAATCAAACTTAAATGACAAGGGATATAATACTGAATTTTTAAAAATCTAGTTTTATTTTGATTATAAGAAAAACATATCTGCATGTCGTGCTGTTAGTTTGCATTAATGATGTCAAATTTTAAGTCAGGTTCTGCTGTGAGCAACAAATAGCTTCATCATCTTTTTCTCACTGTTACAAACACAAGTGAGAGAAAGAAAACATTGCCTTGTAATTTCACAGATTTTGTCATTTGTTAAACCAGAGTTCACAGAGGCTTCAAAGATCCCATCAGTTAATTCCCCCCAGCACTTGATATTTTCATTTCAAGTGCAAGCTGACTGAAATTCTGAGCTGCCTTTAAAGCAATTCCAGACCTCAAGCTTCTGAGGGGTTTTAAAGATATAATAAGTATGTAACTCTTAGATTCATAGACTAAATTTCCTTTTGGATTATTTTTCAAAGACTGAAAATGCCTATGTCAGGAAATATCTTCACTTTCCATCTCCCAGCTCCCCTATTTGTCAACTGTTCTCTTCTAACCTCTAAGATGGGGTTCACATTTTAATTATAGTTATGTACGGCAGTCTCCATCTGCCATAGCCAGCCAGCCTGCAGGCTTGGAGAGAGCCTAACACAGGCCTTCTTTCTGACAGACTCTCATGCTACTTTCCCTTTTACAATTAGTCTCTCTAATAATATGTTGCAATGACTTACTGGTTCTGTAAATTATCAAATATTATAAATCTCCAGTTTAGGTGTATCACTTTAAGCATTAACAATCAATTAATATTTAATTAAATTTCTTTATTCTTCACGTATGCCATTTGTGCTTATAGCCAGAAGGACTTGATAAAATATATGAAAGTTTTAAAGATTTGCTGTTTATTCTCTTATTCCCATTTAACTGCAGATGAAATATTGGTTGTCCTGGATAAATCATCCTTAATTGAATACTTGTACCCTTCCCTTCAATCACTATGGGTCTCTCTTCTCACAATTATACTTTCTGTAAGTCTATTTCTTTTTTCAAATGGGTCTTGCCATGTTGCCCAGGCTGGACTTGAAATCCTGGGCTCAAAGTGATCCTCCTGCCTCAGCCTCTTGAGTAGCTGGGACTTATTTCTAAACTTTCTAGTTCTTTGTGACTACTAACCACAGGTTAAACATAGAGTTATTCTGGTTGGTAATGTGCAGAAGGAACTATCTGATTGGCTATCTTTAGGAATGACTGTAGGCTTATAATAATGATCAAAAGCCCAAAATGATTTTTATCTTTTTTTCTGTTAAAGTATATGGATCTAAATTTTTAAAATTTATGGACATTGACATCAAACATATATAGGCTTCTTTTTACCTCTCGTTTAACTATAGAGACAACAGTTGCCTCTGCAGATCTGTCTAGAGAACTTTCATGTTCATATAGGTCTCATTTGTTGCTGCTGATAAATTCTTGCTTTGACCCTAGCTGAAATCAGTATAGTCTGAACTACTGAATAGAAGCTATTCCATAACACAGTGAATCTCAGAATTTATTTTTTCAACTGATACTTCCAACTCTGGATTCTGTGACATTTGCCCAAAGGGAAACACCGGTCCCTTGGATTACACTGTGCATCCATTGTCTGAACTGTCACAGCAATAGCGCGTAAAGCTGTTTGCATAGCGTGCTAACTCTATCAGGGTCAGTTCCAGTCTGTGGCCGCTAAAAATGAAAACCATGCCCCAACTGGGACAAGAACAGGGTCAACAGCTGGCAAAGGATATGGCAATCATTTATATAAATATGCTTTCTCAAGCCCACAAAAACAAAAAACCCCAACCCAACAGCTGGGAAGGGTTGGAAGTAGCCCCAAGGCTGGTTAGTCCCCTTCCAGATGGGGAGGTTAGACTGGGGCTAGCCAGACTGCTCCACATAGACTTCCGATTCGCATTAGAAATGAAAAGAGGAGAGGAAAGGAAAAAGGAAGAAAGGCTACAAGCATGACTGCTCTGTTTTTCACCTAACTTAATCAAATAAGTGAAGACTTTCCGAGACGGAAGGCTTGCATTTATCGGTATTCACGCTCTGTTTTTTCTGTTTATCATAGTGTCTAATACACTTCTTAACTGCTTAAACAGAAAGCATATATGCTCTAAAGTATAGTTTATATAGAATGTCATGGTTATTTGTAGACAGATTGAAGAACCAATCTCAGATTTATGTCCTGTTTACTTACATCTTCCAAACACTTATGTTGAACATTCAATGCTAGCGAAGATAATAATTGTGGTGTTGGCTCACTCCCAGAATTTTATCCAAGGGATAGGGTTCATTTTTGTAATTTGATTTACTTTATAATACATAGTTATTGCACATCTAATATATCCAACAGAATAACGAATACCATTTTCCTGGGTTCATCTTAAGGTTGCATACCATGAGACAAAGTATTATTTTTGTAACCTGTTGATGCTTGAAGAGGCAAAGGTGGAGAGGATATGACTTTCAAACTTTCCAGGAGTAACATAGTAAAATAAAAGACACCACAGTAATGATAAGAAATTTGTTCTCATTATCTAGAAATGGGCAGCCTCTTCCTAGTAATGAAGAGTTCTGCTGAAGCCAAATTGAATGGCATGCTGCACTTTGCTTCTCTCCAGCCTTATATTCGCTTAAAGGAAAGCTTACATAATGAATACATTTATAGGTGTAGGATGAGCTCATGATATTGGAATCCATAAGGAGACATAAATTAGGCTCTTTTGCCAAAATTGCAACATTGTCTTAGAGAATGTGCTTGTTTGACATCGAATCTAGGTGATGCATTTTCCTTCTTGTAATGATCTGCCTGAAACAAACATTTAGCTTTACTCACAGAATGTCAAAACTAGAAGGAACTGTAGTGATCATCTCAGATACTTGCTTTCATCTTCTTGCCAGAGTTTTGGAGATCAGAAAGGTAGAATGTGCAGCTGGAGGATGCTGTGGACCCCCTAAATCAGGTATGCATCTTCCAACTGCATACTTACAAAGGACCCTATAGTGAGAAAGAATAGCACCAAGCCACACTGGATAAAGAAGTGCAGGAGATCTAAATTATCAAAGCTATCTGCTGATCTGTGATATACTCTGATTTGCTCTGTAATTGTATTTACTGCCCACTTAACTTTGTTCTGTGGCTCTATGGTATCAAAACAAGTATTGCTAAAGCATGAACACTTTTTTTTTCTTTTTCTTTTTTTTTTATTTCAGCATATTATGGGGGTACAAATATTATGGTTACATACATTGCCCATACCCCCCTCCCCCCGCATGAACATTTTAATAGAAATTCTAATGATTTCTAGATTTTGCTTTGGTCATATATTTCCATGGATTAGTAATAAGATGAGTGTGTTAGGTGTTGGCTCTGGTAGTCTATCCCTTTTATCTATATAGTACAGTGTACTAGATTTTAAGCTTTTTGGGGGCAAGAAAACTAGACCTTATTTATGTTTATAGCCGCTGAGTCTGGCGCCTCTGAGTACCCAGTGGATGTTTGCTGATGTGCCATTAAAATAAAGTACAGGAAATGTTGATTTTTTTGAATCATTCATTCATCTAAATATTTTCTTCTATAATAGCTACAACTGTTTTATGCTAAAAAATTTTTGGGAGGAGGGCCCTTTTTGTTACCTTAATTTACACAATAGATTTTGTTTTGCAGGAAAGTGAGTATAGGCAAAGATGGTTCTGACAATTTGTCATTGCTGTTCCTGCCATCTTCTATTATGTTACCTGACTCTTTTTTACTTTCTGTGCATTTACTTTAGTTAATCTATTTGATTTGAATACACTGTTCAATTTGTCTCAAACACTTTCCTAGCATTTATCTACCAACTTTAAGTGTAAAAATAAGACAGAGGCTTAGAGGTATGCTTAGAACTTAAGAACTAGTGGTTTAATTTCCTGACGCTGAGAGTCTAAATGTTTCCTTAGATTGATGCAGATTATTTAACGTAATTGGAAGTTTGAGAGGTGCATGTTTCTAAAGCTTTTAAGAAAATGATCCTTAGAAATCACTGATTGTTCTCTGATGACTAATGCCTTTAATATATGTTTACAAGCTCCAAAACTTTTAATATATCTTACCATACTCTGATTACAAGAAATGTATAACTGAAACAAACATTTTCTGTATCTTGGAAAAAAGTATCCAGTAGAGTCTGTCCTTCCTGAACTTAGATAAAGCATTTCTTGTATCTTATTTTTACATTTCTTAACCTTTTCCAATCCATAATACATTCGTGGTCTTGCTGGGATATACCAGGAAGATATTTATTCCTTCCATATCCTCTCCTTTTTAGCTGTCTGTATACCATGTACAACCACAAAATGCATGTTTTTATCTGTTCTCTTATATAGAATGTATATGGCCACCAGCCAGCCTTACTCTTTCCTCTCCACACTGCTACAGCTACAACTATTTCCCTGTCAAACATTAGAAAACAGGTAGGAACCCAGTGTATGGTGTTACATTAATGACAACTTGACATCATACTGACTGCAACTTCCCTCTCTAATTTACAGGTAAATAATACCTATCACAACCAAATTGAGAATGTGATTGACATCATTGTTTAGGTGTGTGTGATTCATTGTGATTATCTAATCACTAATTTTTTTCCTTCTAATTTGTGGTCTGACTGCACCTCGTGAAAGGTTTAGGACTGGGATAATAACTGTGATGAATAAGTTATTTAGTAAATACTTTCAGGGAGGACAAGTGTTAATTTTAGACAGTGAACTCAAAGGATAATGAATTACTAATACTATAGTTCCTTTCTCAAACAGCAGTGACAGCTTAATTTTGATAGGATCCCTATGATCTTTGTAAGTGTATTCATGCCAGTAATGTCATCCTCAGCCTTAGATCCTATCTCTATCCTTTTTCAAAAAGCCCTGTAAAGTTAGTGTGCTTAAAAACTACCTGAAAATATCTTTCTAGACATCCACCTTACTTCAGGGCCCTAGGGTCATAACCTCTTAACCTTACAGGTTATAGGTCTCTTGCTTTTTGATCTTTCTTGGTTCTTTTGTTTTTGCCTACTTCCTCCACAACATTCAAGCCTTGTTATATAAGGAAATTGAAAACACCAATTTTGGATGAGATAAGTTACCCTCTCTTCCAGAATAATACAAAAAGATAATTTTAAATAGAAACATGCTTGGGAAAAATTGAACAAATCTAACTACAGCATCCTGTTTAAGCCAGTTTGAAGTTACACTCCTCCGTTTCTTATCCCCTCTTTAAAACAAATAAACAAAAAACACAAAAACAAAAAAAAACAACTTAGAACTTACTGTTGACTTAGTGATAAAATTTTTATTTAAGTCCCAAGGCAGCTGACTTAAGATATCTGAGGGAGTCAAAGTGGTCTAAGTGAATGGGAATTGGGCCAATAAAATTAGTTGGTTAGCCTATTATTCTCACCTTATTGGTGAGTATGTTGTTTGATAATAGTAACAACTAACATCAGTATGGCACTTACTATTGACAAAGCATCATCACATTTATTATTTTATAGCCATAGCAACTTACTGAAAGAGAAATTGTCATCTTCATTTCATAATGGAGGGACTTGAGCTTCAGAAAATGTCCTCAACTTGCCCAAGGCCATATAGTATTAATACATAAATGGCAGAGCTGGTATGAAATACTAGCCTCCTGGATCCTGATGCTTTGCAGCCTCCCAGACTTGCCTGTTGGAGTGGCTTTAGGACTGGAGCATATTGCTTTCGATTATCAGTGAGGGTAGTGGTAAGATATCCTCAGTTGTTTGGCTGGCTGGCTGGCTCACTTATTATATTAATATCTTTTTACTCTTATCTGTCTTCTGTTTCAGCCAATATTTGAGTTTTGTTTCTTTGTCACACCCATAGGGCCAGGTACAATTTACCTGTTTGAGCCTACTCTACTGAAATTCCAAATAGAATTGGAAAATGCACTTTTTTGATGAGATACCTTTCCCCTTTCCTGCCTCAGCCCAAGAGTGTCCATTAGAAATTTTTAAAATCGTCATATAGGATTTTAAAGCCAAGTTAGCAGCTCTGAGTCATTTTTAGCAGGATGGGTGTTTGTCTTTAATTCTTACTCAGAAAGTACTGTTTACCTATTCACCAAGCAGAACAAAAGAGGACAAACAGTAAGAAAAATTATGTTCTTGTTCAGTTGTCTTTTAGTCCATAAAAATTATGAGATCTTGCTTTTAGAAAACATTAAGAGCTTAGTGTTTAAATAAATGAATTTTAACCCAAACCTAAAATCAAACAGTGACAGCAATATTTTCAAATGCAGACTACCTTACATCTCCAGGTATCTACTAGCAGCAAAGTCAGAGTGAGGAGGGCCACCAGTGCTAATCATACTCCCATTCCATATTAATCACCCGCTTGTCTGACTCACAAGGGCACTGAAGTGTGTGTATTTGTGTGTGTTTGTTCCGAATTTGTTTTGATTTTATCTGGCTTGCCAGCTGAATAAGGGGGCAAAGAATGTAATGTGGAAACCATCCATTGCCACTGGAGAAAGGATCCAAGATGAATTCCTCAAGCTGGGAACATGAGCTGTGAGCAACATGTTTAAATAGCTAAATATCCAAAGTTTGAGTCATGTGCATTTATTTTGGGGGGTATACTCTCTTCTTTGAGGCTCAAAGGAGTCCTTTTGACTTAGACTGTAACAAATGTGGTGCTAGAGGAGGTGAGAGACTTGAAGCCCTAGAGAGTTTGCTCAGGTTATGGTTAATGATGAGAGAGAGTAGTGTGGCTCGCTTCATGAAGTACATTCCTTCTTCCATCTGAAAAATCTATGGACTTTTAAAGAAAGACTTTGTATACTTTCCAATGAGGGGAAAAGGAAGCTAGCAATTTTTAGTACCAGACATTATTCCAGGTACTTTCACAAGTATCACATTTCGTTCTGTCAACACTCTTAGTAGGTAGTGATTTTTATCCCCATTTTGCAGATGAGGAAGCTGATGATATCTGAAATGATTTGCACAATCTAATGCAGCTAATAGGGTTGGGGTCAGGATTTTGATCCCAGATCTGGTTCCAAAGTGCGTGCTTTTCTCAACTGCCTTGAAGCATTTATTAAAGCACTCAACAAAGAGTTTACTTTCCTTCTCCTCCCTGCCTTCCTTTTCTTTTTTAAAAAAATCATTTATTTAATCTTATAATTGCCAAGTTTACTTTCCTTCTGATTTTCCTTGTTTTTCTTGTGGGCTAATTACTCCATTGGTTGGAATATGATGCCATCGAGCCCAAAATCTTGTTTGATCTCTGGATAGGCCAAGTTAATTTTTTAAAAAGAAAAACTGAGAATTGTATGGCATCACCATTAGCCTTCCATTGTCATAAGAATATGAGAGATGAGCTGAGAGTGTGTCTGACTCAACGCCAATCCAGCAAAACAATTCAAAAGCATAGGTCTTGTTGCTCTTAGATAGTCTGAGTTTTCAAAAGACAAAGAGTAATGAATGAGTGGTAGAAATAAACAGCCTGAATAGCTCATATATTAAGTCAATAGCTTTTCAACAGTAAAGAATCCCTTCACATATCTGTCCCATTTCAATTTAGGTAATCAAGGTGAAGAATTTTCTCTAAAAAGATTTCTATTTACAGTATCAGCATTGTGACTAAAGTGATCTTCCTCTGTTGTGCATTAGGACTAATTAAATTTTATATGATTACTGGAGAAGTTTTCTTACTCTCTATTCAAAAATCTCTTTTTTTAAAATTTTATATTTTCAGTAGCTCCTAGATCTGAATGGGAAGAATTTTTTTCCCTCACTATCTCAAGACTTCTTTTTCTTTTCTTCTTCTTCTTTTTTTAATATAAGCACCTTACTGTGTCTATCTTTGGTCTGTGCTGGTTGTAGTTAGTGGGTACATGCTTTGGTCTATTCTGCCTTCTTTACATTTAATATTTTAAAAAATATAGATTTTCATCTATTACCATACTTCTCATTTTAAAAAAGTTTTTAAGCCATTAATTATCTTTCTTTTATACCCTAGTTTAAGGGCGTAGTAACATTCTCTGTGTGAGCAGACTGAGTTTATTGTAGAGAAAGAATATGCAGTTTTTAAAAATTCGTTTTTGGAGACTAAAGAATAATTAATAGAACTAAGTCTAAGTCTAGTCTGGAAGAACTTTCTGCCTAGAGTAGTTGACAGGAGTCTTCCAAAGTGCACCCTCCCTTATCTCTCCCTGAGCGGTTCTTCATTACTATTTTTATTTTGTTTTTATCTTCCTGGCTTCTGGGGGATGAGAGGGGCACCAAAAAGACAGTTTATGAAGATCTTAACAGTTTCCACATTTCCATTTCTGTAAAATCAGGAAAAGAATAACAGATGTACCATAGAAGAGTTAGGAGAGTAGTGATCAAAAAATACTTGAAAAGATATTTCAAAATTCGTGGAAACTTACAGTTACATATTTTGCCTTCTGTTCATCTTTGTAACCTTTTTTTTTAAATTTCAGGTTGAGTGTGATTCTTTCTTCCCAGCTGGAACTTTCAGCCTTGTCCCCAGGACCAAAGGCTCAATCAGTATCACTCAGCAGAGAATGTTTTCAGTTGTGCTAGTACCCTCACCTTGGCACTCAATAGGAATAGTCAGCACTGCCCTGTGGCCCAGAGCTAATTAATCGTGTAGCCATCAGAGCTCTGAAGTGACAGAGGGAAAGGGCAGAGAATGGAACCAAGAGATCATTCAAAATGGGGTTCAAGCTGTGAAGCAGTGCCTGGCCCCCTTCTTACACAGCTGGGATTTTGGCAGCGTGTCCCCGGGTTGTTCAGCATGGTGACCCTAGCTGCCTGTGATTTACTAACTGTTTTACAAACATTTCCTCACTCTGGGAGGTTTGATGTACTCTTCATCCTCCTCAGCTCACCAGAGTCACTCAGTCTCTGAGCCAAACCTGCCTTTGTTTACAACTTTTCCGGAAATTTTCACAGAGGGGGGAAAACCCTCCCTCCTCTTCCAGTGTTTTATTTTTAAGTCAACACTTTTCTCAAGTTTATTTGTGCTAAACCAAATTCTCCTACAAGGTATTGCTCTATATTCAAATGGGAATTGCTGCATTTCTATAAATAGAATGAAGGTCATGTGAACGAGTTCAGAAAAATCTAGATATCACATTTTACGGGACCTTTACATTTAGTTCACTATTTTTTGAAAATAATATTCTATGTTTGGATTTGTCTTTTTTTCCCACATTCATATTAGACTGAGCATTATGTGAAAAATTGAATTTGGGAAACACTGAGTGGAATCTTTTAAAACTGAAATACCCATGTTAAAAATAACAAAATTTGTTGCTGCTTCATCATTGTAACTTTCTTAAAAACAGAATTTATAGCCCTTTCATTAAATATTTCTAGAATATAATTGCCATTAAAAACACAGCACTTACTGTGCAGTTATGGGGGGAAAAAAAACACAGTACCAGGGTATTTTTCTTTAAGTCTCATTTCCATTAATTTCTCAGTCTTTACCTTGGCTGAGAATGAAAAAAATGCCTTGGAACTTATTAAACATTTAGAAAAATTTGATGAAAAATTAAAGAGTACTAGGATAAAAATTAAGGAAGGATGATTCCATCTGAAATCAAAGGATAACTTTTGGTCCACAATGAGAAGAAATTAAGTAGCAAGTACTAATAAATATGTAATAGATTACCCCATTCTGTTTATCTTCCAAGCCTACTGTTAGAAGCAGAGTTGCAAGATTCTTTCTCTTATAAAAAAGTGACTTTCTTTGGAACATATTTGTCTAGGAAATGCAAGAAGTATGATTTTTCTTTTTTCTACCTATCAATAAAAGGTTAAAACTGAAAGAAAGGAAAAAAAAAACCAGGTACTATTTCTTTCCTCCTTTTCTGTCTTCTAGAGCCAGAACAGACAGAGTATATCCTAAGTTGGATACAGCCAGAGACCAGTTTCCTGATAAAATATGTTTTAGGAAAAATTGTTGTATTTCAACATATCCAGCTGGACTTCCTGGTGGGCCTCCCACATTGTCAACATCAGTAGCATTTATTTGTTGACCAACAGAAGACCACCAGAATGAGGTATTTTCATTTCTGCATACTTCTACAAGAAAGATAGCTGTTGAGAGAGCTACCGTGAAGGAAATGGCAAACAAACACCATAGGTGATCCTGTGTGACATTCAGGAACTATTGCAGACTTCCAGGACTCAAGACAGTCTCCTCAGCCATAATGTCATTGACCTTGACATACTCAGAACAAATTGGTCTTTGTGATTGTTACCACATGCTGTAGTGCCTCCTAACCCTGCCATTGGTCTAGAGTGAAGCGGGGCAGGAGAAAGGTCTACTCATCAGAGAATGTGCTTCTTTTATGTTCTTAAGACCCTCGACCAGCATTCTTTTGCCATTCTGTTTAGTCTTAAAATGGCTAATTTAAAGTTTCCTAAGCTTTGTAGGAGCTGTGTAGTATACCTAGGTACTGAATACATGGATAGTCTTTGTACTCTTAGGATGTAAACCGTTTCAGGAGCAGAAGGTAAGGCAAACACAATTAAAAAGGCAGCGTTTCTCCTTATTAGGAAGATAATTCATTTCCCCAGAGCTCTTTTAATGATCTGTACCCATCAGACCAGTAGAATTTGAACTTTTTTCCCACCTAAAGAGTCAACTGAGATGAGCAATTAGCATATTCCTGAATTCTAGTTTTCTTTTACTTCTGTAGGTTTTTTCATTTATCTGGAGAACACAAGTTTTAGTCAGTAAAAGTTTGTGTAGGCCCCTTTGATTTTAGCGCTCTAGCTATAGGCACTTACCATTAATAAACATTTGTTGGATAAATGAATGAATGAATCCTATACAAATTTAGGTGCATAAGTCATGATCTTGGCAAAAGCTTGAATAAACACAATGGAATGATTGCCTTTGAAATAGGATCTTAAATTGATTTTTAGTCTCACATTGATACATTAACACTGGTGATGTACACCATGATACATAAACTGGAGTGTGACTAGACACATGAACAGCTGATCTGCGCAGGGCAACCTGAGGCGTTCTTTGTTTATGTCTGCAGTTTTCCCCATATTCTCAATCAGAGCTGTCTAGATGATTCTTTAGTTCTGGGAATAACTTTATGTTTTATAATACGTAAGAACGTATTTAACTTGGTTTGTGTATATATACATAAATTACAGTAGTTCCTTTGTGGCACTATGAGTAACTGTAACATTAACTAAAACTATATTTTTATATTAGCAAATTGAAAAGTGTGGGGGGTTCCCTTATTAATGTACCAGTTTTTACTTTGATTCTATCAAGTTGGATTTTTTTTAAAGATTTCTATATTGATCCAAAATAATTTTGCTTTAAAGGCATTAGGACAACAAGTGACATGTAAGCTACCAAAGGAGTATATTTTTTGAGTACCCACTTATTTGAAGACACAATATTATTTGTTCTTAGCACGTTTTTGAAGTTTTCTACACATAAACTCTTGCAGTGTTTCAAGGATAGCAGAGACATTCCTTAAACTTTTATTGGCTACATGCATAAAAGGACAGAACTTCCAGATTTTCTTCCCTGTTCCTCATACTACTATATCAAATGTTGTTTAGCCTATGTTTTTCTCTCACCAGTATACATCGTTTCCCTGTCAGTACTTGTACTTACTTATAGATCTACTTTATCCTTCTTACTGTCTATGTGTTAATAAGAATGCCTAACATTTCTAGAGGCAGGCATGTATTAATTCATTTACTCTTCATCATAACGTTAAGATATTGGTACTGTTATTATTATTCTTTGACAGATGGAAAAACTAAGTTAAAGAAAGGTCACAAATGTGTCCAAGTTTACAAAGACAGTAAATGCCATGACGAGACTCAAACCAAGGTGCTCTGGCTCCTCAGCCTGTGCTCCTAATCGCCCTGGCACTTCTCGCAGTATTCTGTCATGTGGAAGTATAATAATCTCTTTAATGGCTTCCCTGTGGATGTTGTTTAAAACTTCTTGCCTTTACAAACAAAACTGCAGTGAACATTTTTATACATATTTCCTTGTGCAGTGGTTAGCATGTTAAAAGTTTGAATATAACTGCCCCTTCACACCCACCCCAAGCAGTCCATATGTTGCTCCAGAATCCAGAGGAGGAGAAAATCTGCCCTCTCACATGGCCCCAGGAAATTGTGCTGGCAGACGGTCCATTTTTCAAAGTTTTCTTAGAGTTGTGAGATTTAAACTAAGGAGTGGTGTACATAGATATTTATGTCTTGCTTGGTGAGAGGTGGTGGGGGGAATATGTTTTTTGTTTTTGCTGAGATCTTATTAGTAACATGGCCAACAATATTGGCTTTGCAAAAAATTCTCAGTAAGATCCTTGTACTTAAATGGAATTAGAGGAGAAAAATTACTGTTAGTCTTACTTCTGTGTAAGAACCTGGAGAAAATAAAAAACTTAGGAGGTAATATTGATCATATACCTTTCACTTATTATGTCTTAATACATGCCTCTCATTTAATCTTCTGGAAGATGGCATATAAAATTTATTAAATTCTACTTACTATTGCAAATCTACATTTGGAGTGGGAACTTCCTAGAGGCTAGTGGCTTCCTATTCTACTTCCCTGTGCTTGGTATTTTGGTTATTGTATTGCCTGCTTACATGTATTTCACTTTTCATTGTATTGCATTTTTCAAAAGCTGGACTCTTTTCTTCAGGGACAAGAGAATTTTCTTCTTGGTGTTCTACTAGAGGCTTGCTAATGCTCTGACTCAGGCTGACTTTAAATCCATAGTTTCATTTTCTAACTTTATTAACGATTAATATTGAAGCACCAAATGAAAGAAATGTGATACTTATTTTATTAAGGAACTGAGGATTTTTCTTCTGTTTTGGACATTTTTTACCCTCAACTTGACTGACTTGAATCTCATTAGTCCAGCTTAATTTGATGATGTTCTAAAAAGAAAGAGGGGAAAATCAAAGCACGTGGTCATCTTAAATGCTAATATCAGAGACTCCCTTTTATAAATCTTTAGGTCCAACCTTCTATGAGCAAAGCAGGTATCCATGTTGTTGATGATCCCCAGAGAAAGCCTCGGACACATTTTGTTCCCAAACAGAATTACAAGGAAAAGGTCTGCTTAGCTGTCTTTTCCTGTTTAAAATACAGCTGCCCCTGAAGCAGAGCCGTCGTCAGCTCGCAGTGCTCTCTACAAACTTGCTATGTAAGTCTATGATATAAGTGGTGTGGAGTGGTTTTGTTGCTAAGGGAAAAATACTTTAAAAAAAGGCTATATCTCTTGTATAGCTCAGATCCTTTGGGTATTTAATGTACAGTTTCAACAAAGGACACTCAGAATTATACCTCTGGTTCAAAATTGCTTAAATGTTGAAACATATGGTCTCATGTTCCATTTGTTAGGAAACAACCAGCTGTTCTCAGCCTGCCAAATCCAAGTAAACATCCACTGTGTGGAAGAGTGAATCTGAAGTGGTTCAGTAAAAACATAAAAGCTGTTTTTGCTGAAAAAGAAGAAGAAAAAAAAGGCCACCCCGAAACAACAGCTAGTGAAGAAAAAAAAATCTCGTTCTGATAATGTATTTTCCCTGGCTTGCTTAGAGTGGACTGTGGAGTAGGAATGACTCTACAGTTGTTTCAATTAAAAAAGATTTGTAGGCATCCTTGCTGTCTTCTGTTGGTGAGAATCATGTGATTGTCTCGGTTACAGTGATTATTTTAATAAAATGCAATTATCTGAATAATTAATTTATTTGACTACTCTACTGTGTCCTCCATTCACAGAGGCCAAAATGTCAAAGATCAAGTAGATTGGGAGAATAGGAATATTCTCATTATAAAGGCGAGGGGGGGGGAGGGAAAGGATGAAATATTTGGAATTTCAGTGCAGTGGTTTCTATTTATCCGAAATGTCAAGGGCAGTGTAAAATGTATTTTTAAAATGTGTTTCTGTATGGTTTGTGCCCATTCTTGGCGTGGCTGTGGCTCTACAGAGGCCATTGTTCTTTGAGGAGTATGAGGGGGTGTCTTTGTCCAAAGTGACAAAAAGAAGACTTGGAAGACTGGGCTTCCTTTGTTCCTGTGCGGTGCTGTAAAATTTGGTTTGAAATTAGGACCTCAGGGAAGGACCTTCAATAGAGAGCTTTCATTTCCTGCCAGCATTTTAATCACTCTGGGGTTTAAAGTGGATGGCCGGCCAACATAATGGCCCTATGTTTAATAGAACAGCTTGTATCTTGAAGGCCAGTTAAGGGATCTGTCATCCGCCCAATATTCGTCTTTTCTGTTTCCTGTCCATTTATGAAGATCACCCACCCTTTTAGGTGGCTTCGCTGGACCATTTTGTAGGAGAGCTGCTGCCACTACTTCTTAAAGAGGCTGAACAGAAATCCAGTTCAATGTAGTCCAGCCTTCAACCCATGCAGGAAAGTTCTGGAGAGTGCTTTAATTAGACATGAAATTCACCAGATTTGGGAGTTGATTCCTTCAGTTGCAGAGGAAATGTGTCAGATTTTACAAAAGTATGGAAGGTGAAAAACTACCTGTATCTCGTCACAATTGTTGCAACCCACTGACCTGATGTGTGTTCATCTCATCACTGCAGTGGATGTTAATGTCATCCTGTCATTTAGAGGAATAGTTTACCTCCTGGGAGGTGAAGTAACCCGGTGGATTCAATCCTGTTGTAGAATAAGGAAATCTGTAGTTTTTCTGATATAGAAAATTATTAACTTATTAACTCTGAATATAGGCTTCTTTTGGAACCATTTAGAAATTTACCTTTATAATTTATCAAATGATATCTAGAACTCCTAAAGGAGTGAATATTGGAATCAAGGCTTGAAAGATAGAGCCAGCATTAAGAAGTATAAATTCTGATTTTCTTCCCCAATTCATGCCTAGTGCCTGAGTGTAAGATGTTATCAGTAAAAGCCTCAGATTCGCTAAGTTCTTATCTAAGACCTATCACTGAAATTGCTTTGTGATCAGGTGCAAAGCACAGCCTGTGTGGTGGCAATAGTGAACTGCTTGGCGAAGGTAATTTCAGGAGTAGCTACTAAATAGAATCGCAAAGTATTTCCCTAACTCGGGATGATAACGTACATGAATGAGGGAAAAGAGCAAAGGAACTTTTTCAGCTGTTACCACATTCTTTATCCCATCTCATGGTCAGGAGTGCTGCAAACAAACAAACAAACAAAAAAAAGAGAACACTTTTGACAGGCATTTTCTTTTTTGTAGGTAGATATAGGTTATCATGGGGAAATGAAGGAATGTGTAAACCTCATTCCGCAAAACTGAAATGATTCTGTCAAGAGAAACTTAACCCATACCCACAGAGATGATGAAGATGAGCCAGAGCCTCCCTTAGCTAGAGTCCCAGCTCTGGATGGAGGACAGGTTAAAAGGCCCAGGGGTGGGGGAGAAAAATCAATTGGAGAGAGGAACATTTGAAGGCATTGCCATTTATTCAGAAGAAATGGAATGACATTAAAGTTCTCAAAAA
>VBSM01003215.1:26933024-27017243 GCA_008086735.1 Cheirogaleus medius | reverse complement strand
AAAAAAAGTGCTGGGACCAAGCCCTCTTCACTTTCCCCCGTCCGTAATCAGTACTCATCGTCTGGTTAGTTCAGATCATAATCCAGTCAGCTACCAAGGGGTTGTGCTTCTTTACTGACTGTACTTGTGACCCACAGGACTTTCCAAACATGGATTTAAACATCCAGAGACTTTCCTGCCTCTTTGAGAGCCGTTCTCCCACTGTATCCCTTTTCACTTCTTTCATCATGTCTCTAGCTGCAGATTTCCTAGCTGCCCAATTTGAGCCCTTTTGAGTTGGCCTCCCTTGGATGAGTAGCTGTTTGAAAGCTGATTTAAAGTGAGTGTTGTTCCACGTAAGAGCTGTTGGCTGAAAAGAGCACTATCCACAACAACAGAGGTGACTGAGAAAGGCAGACAAGCTCTCCTGAGGGTGGTTTTACAGATGTGCATTGGTCTAGTAAGAAATATGCATCATTAGATTGAGGATCTTATTTTTGCATCCAGGGCATTTCTCCATCAAGAAATGCCTCTGACATTTCAGCCCGGGAACCATCATTGTACTTACACCAGTCTGTTCCCACACATGAAATGTTATGAGTCAAATAACCACTCAACAGCTCATGGAAGGTCCAGAGTATGTTTACTGGGTAAAAGTTTTCAGGCATAGATTAGGAAAGAAAGCTGCCCAGCAGAGCAGGGCCTTAGCATAAAGTTAATATTGTCAAAGATCTGACTATAATCCGTTTCATTCACTGTTGCAGTTTGCTGTGTGGGTGTTTCCACAATGTGGGAAACTCATTTCATTGAAGAGTCTGAATATTTTGTAAGGATGTGAAGAGTTGCAAATAATCTTTTCTGTGAGGCTGTGAGGAGGAACAAAGCAACTAATGTTAGAAAGAACTGGTACACTATTGTTTTCTGTCATTTGTAAAACTCAATAGGAATATTCTAGACTTCACAGATTTATATCCTCAACTTTTTGCTCCTTAAAGATTATACAAAAAGCCTACCTGTGAAAATATCTGTTCCACTGGAAGGATATCCTGTTTTGAAGCTCAAATAGTTTTAAAATAAGATGATATATATAATAAACCATAAATTCTTTGTCTATAGACAATAATGTGTCTATATCTTTAACAGGCTACCTAAATTCTGCTTTATCTTTTCTGCGAAAGAAAAGACAAAGAATAAAGTTTTGAATATACATATTTGAATATATAAATAATATTATAATAATATAGTAAAAATATATGTGTATAAATAAAAATATATACATATACATGTATAAAATATATAAATAGATAAATGTTTGTATATTCAAGACAGTAGAGTTACCCCAAGATGTTGCCTTTAGGCCATGAGATTATGCCAGCCTTAACTGTAACCAAGGCAGTTATTACACTCAGTGGTGTTAGTTTCCAATTTCCATTTCTGAGCATCTCTTAGAAATCACACCAGAAAATGAGTTGGCCTTTGTGGATGTCCCATTCTTAGGCAGTAGCATTTGCTTAGCATTGTTTGTATGGGCTCCCGTTGGAAAATTTGCCTGTATCTATATAATATTCAAGTCCTTCCTTTCAAAAGCCTTTCCCTTATTTGGTTAATATCTCTTTTATTATATTATATACAAATGCCTTTATGTTTTACAATTGAATCTCAACTAGATAGTTAACTTCTTTGAGGCAGGGCTCCTGTCATACTTTTTCTATATTCCTCAGAACTTAACACACTGTGTAGCACATAAGTGTCTGTTTCCTTTCTTTATTAAATTGTTATCCGTGTATTTTCCATATGAGAAAAGTAAAGCATGAAGAGAATATTATTATTTGTTTAATTGACAGGAAATTTAAAGCAAAAGTAGTGCTATAATCATCCTACCTCAAGTTGCTATTTAATATCTACTTTTCCTACTCCTTTCATTGTAGCTCTTCTCTATTCCTGACCTTTAACTTTCTTTGTCTTATATTTGCATGTTTTTCACAAAAAATTGCAGTTGTTTTTGAAAGTGGTGAAAGACATTGAGAGATGAATGTACAGATGGACAGATACACATTTAATGGCAGAGACTGGATTAGAACTCATGAATTTCGAATTTTCTGAATGTGGTTTAGTACATCATGAATACCAAGTCACAGCTCCCAGCATGTGCTCATAAGGGAGGCAGGCAGGGGAGAATTGAGTGAGATATTAAACCCTGCCTTCTTCCCTTATGTAATTGTCCCAAGGTAGTGGAGAAAGGTCTATTGCAATGCAGTGCAAAGGGGAGATGAATGAGGAATTATGGCAACTAAATGTCTCCTAAAGTGAAAGGCAAAAACGGTGGCTACATGTGATTGCTTAATTTCACAGTGGACTAGAGACTGTGCCTGACCTCCCAAGATTCCTTGCATGGCTAGTTTCAAAGGTCATTCCAACAATAGGAATATGTTGATGGACTGCTCTTTGGAATTAACAGGTCCACAAGCCAGTGGCCTTTCTGCAAAGTACTGAAAGTTAACTATTCAAAAGAGTATGTCTAGCTAAGAGAGTACTACACAAGTGCTAACCTGTACCTGGTAATAACAAGCTTGTTGTTGATTTCATCTCAGAAAATTTACCACCTGCATATACTTAATGCATTGGTTTCCTTCAAGAAAAAGAAATATAGCCTGCACACTCTTACACCCACTAGATAGAACTAATCGGGATCTCTTTTGATAACTCGAGCAGATAAGCAGGAAATATAACTAGCCAGGATTAATTTCACATACTATTATTATGCTTTCCCTAATCTACTCCTTGGCTTAATCTAATTCTTTTCAATTCTGGGAGCTCACTTCCTGAGAATGAAGGACAAGATTACGTTTCACCTATGTCTTATGTTTTAACTCTTTTGAGAAAAAAAATCTCTTTTGAAACTCATTGGTTAGAGAAAATATTTCAGGAGTCACTGGCATCATAGTACAAAAGAAAAGAACTTGCTTAGCTGATTCTTCTTGTTCTGTATGGAGGATCTGGTTGAGTTTTTATTCGTCTCTGTCACTAACTAGCTCTCTGTCCTTTTGACACTTCACCTCTCTGTTCTTCAGTTTCATATTTTGTGAAGCATATAAACTAGATGATTCCTGAACTCGCTCTAGATCTGTATTAATTCTATCCATACATTACTTGAGAAATACAGGCAACATTTAAATATACATTTTCAAACACTTGCATGCTAACATCTCCACAGAGTGGGAACCTACAACATCCATTATGCTGCTGACTCTAAAATACAGAGGATTTTATTTTTACGTGTTTTTTAAGCTACTTGAGCTTAAAAAGCTACTTGAGCTACTTGAGCTCAAACTAAAATTATTAGAATTAAAAGAATTCTAAAATTATTAGAATTAAAAGAATTAAAAGAAATGTGGAAGGTTAACATTAACCTCTCCCAATATCCATCTTTTCCACATTTGCCTCCTTAATTTGCTAATGCCTCCGTTCATGATATCAAGGCTCCATTAAATGTGCATGTCTCTTGGTGCAGTAGTTCTCAACCTTAACTACACATTAGAATTCCTTAGAGACCTTTTAAAAATTCCTATCCCAGGCCATACTCAGAGCAGTTGAGGTTGGATCCAGGCGTCAGTATTTTTTAAACACTCCAGATGATTCCAGTGTGCAGCCAGTTATGTAAACCTTTGTCTTAGTGGGATCTCTGTGCTTTTCAGAGTATAATATGTAAGTCCACTTTTCTGGTGTATTAAAATACATATGTAGTTTGGTTTCCCCTGTAGTAAATCTCTGATATTTCAGAACACTTTGCCGAATATTTTACTAACTTTATACATATTCCATAATAATTTCTCTGATAGCCATATCCCTTCCTTTGGAGGTATAGCACTATTTCAGATTAAGCAGTACAACATGAATTTTCTATTCCCATTTCCTATGATTAAACTCTAGGCTAAACAGAGATATTCCTTAGTGTATCATGGGATGTCCCGAAGTTCAGCATGGCCTGAGACAGATGAGTGGATTTAGGCTGGTGTTGATATGAGTTTCTTTATAACACAGATGCTCCTATTGGAATTTATATCACCATTTTGTCAGATTTTCCTTAACTCAGGTATACAAGGTATTGAAGTGGAAGCTTTTTTCTTCAGCAATTGACAGAAGTTTAAAGTAAAAACACTTAACAGCTCAAAAAAGACATACCAAATTAAAACACATATAGGATTATAGTATGTATCATCATATGGCAATTCAATAAGTATTTGTTGATTTTATTAATATATGAAGTTAGATGATTTTCAAATATACTGTTCCACGAAGATATGGAATTTAAATGTGCATTTGCATGAATCTGAATATTTTCATATAGGTTATCTAAACTTCAGGTCATCAATCTGCAAAGTCGTTTGCCTACCATATGTAGTTTAAAGTTAGCACTAGTTTTGGGTTTTTGTTTACTTGAGACAGGGTCTCACTCTGTTGGCTGGGGTAGAGTATAGTGGCATCATCATGGTTCACTAGGTTAGCACTACTTTTGTAGTGTCCGTCTCTGGAGCTATTAAAGGAGTGGGCAAATAAATGAAGGGCATATTCCTAGGACCTAGACACACTCCAGAAGTCTACATTTTTATCCCGTTAGGTTTTCCAGACCTGATATCATTAGGCAGATTCCTCTGACTTGATTTGTTTGAGAAGTATTATTCTTGACCATGTAGCATCCTACACTGTTTTGCCTCTACTCCTCCAAGCTTTCGTTTTTTCCTTCCTGAAAGTGATTTAAAAAAAATTCCTAGTTCCAGGCACAACATAAACTATGCAAGAAAAGTGTCAGATTTCTCTAAAACAGTCTTGGTGGCATACTTTATTGTTCCTCTGAGAGGCCTTCATGCATCTGAATGAGTACTGCTATAACTGGTCACTGATAATTTAGTGGATTAGTTACCACCAGAATTCTTGGGATTATCTGATCTTTTCCAAGTAGCTTTCCATTTAATATTGCTGTGTTTAAAATTTAGTTATGGTATCACAATCTTGATCCAACCAGAACTGATGTGGTTAAAGGAAGAAATGCTAAATGTTGGGTCATGAGAGATTAAATTGGACACCTTATTACATGCTCCTCACGGGGCTGGCTTCACTAACTTTCTCAGCCTGGTGTTCCCTCCTTACTGCCCCATTCCTAGTCTGCTATGAGTTCATTATCACAATGATTAGTAGCATCTAGAAGGTTTGGTAATGTTTCTTTCCCCAGCTGAAAGATTGAAATCTGAATTCTCCTTAGATTGTTGGGATTACCTGAAATTCTTCTATTAAAATGGAAAATAGGGGCCAGGCACTGTGGCTTACACCTGTAATCCTAACATTTTGGGAGACCAAGGTAGGAGAATCACTTGAGGCCAGGAGTTCAA
This sequence comes from Cheirogaleus medius, assembly GCA_008086735.1. Lineage (NCBI taxonomy): Eukaryota > Metazoa > Chordata > Mammalia > Primates > Cheirogaleidae > Cheirogaleus > Cheirogaleus medius. The sequence continues at coordinate 27,011,877 of VBSM01003215.1, read as the reverse complement.
GACCAGCCTGAGCAAGAGAGAGAGACCCCATCTCTACAAACAATAGAAAAATTAGCCAGGCATGGTGGTGCATGCCTGTAGTCCCAGCTACTCAGGAGGTTGAGATGGAGGCTGAGATAGGAGGATCACTTGAGCCCGGAAGCTTGAGGTTGCAGTGAGCTATGATGATGCCACTGCACTCTAGCCTGGATGACAGAGCAAGAGCCTGTCTCAAAAAAAAAAAAAAAAAAAAGTGGAAAATACCCAAATCCCAGTCTCTCTGTCCTTAGAGCCAGAGAAAAGGACCCAGGGAGACATGCATACTCTCGGTATAAGTTAAATTTCATGGAAATATGTTCCTAGCTGTCCTACAGTCCTGTGTGTAAAGATGCAATGGGTAGTTCTAACTACATTATAATTACTTTGGTAATGACTTTCTTCCTTTTACTAAGGAGAATCAAGGCCAGGTTTGCCCAGTTGTCTGAATGAACACAATGATTCAAATAGCCGGTATTTGTTGTTTAGGCAAGCAAGACATCCAGATGATGTGGTGAATATCTCCATTACATCCTGCTGTTTAGTTTTGTGATAAAATAACCACTTACTCATTTTGTATTGTCATATAACTTCTTAGGTCTCAATCTGCTGTGAGGAGAGAGACTTAGCTAGGGTTGCCATAGATCCAAATTTGCATAGGTTCTGGTTTCTTTTGTTGTGCCAGTTTAATTATTTTTGATGCTTGTTTCACCCTCAAAAGTGTACCAGTTTGGATGATAGTCACCTTCCTCATTCCCCTATGTTAGACATAGGGGAACCAAAAGACCTACTAAATGGGATGATACCAGGATCTGTGCTTCTAAATAAAATATTAGAATTAACCTGTGTTTCCTCTTGTTTTCAACATAAGGAGTGTCACTTGAATCCAAAAAAGTTATCTTCCTCATTTTCTATTTGCTGATAATGGATGGCTCTCTAGAATTAGGATTCTGAGCTCTGTCACTAAGATTTCTATAGGAAATCTGAAACAAAGCAGTGAAGTGCAAAAGCAAGCAAGTTCTGTAGCCTTGTCAATAAGAGCTGACTCTTCTCATGGGGGAGGAAGATGGGTAGATGTTGGTGGAGCATGTTGTCCTCTGAACATACAACCTCTGAGAAAGAACTCTATCCAGAAATCTAGTGCCTCAAGTGGTGCCCAGTGAAGCCCTGGAGAGGAACATCCCAGTAGTTTCTTTCTGGGCATATTTCCTAGGGAGTTTGGGGAGTCATGAGGTGTTCAGGTTTAGGACTTTGGGGGTAGATCTCAACATAAGGTCTTTCTCTGAGGTGACCTATTGACTTGGTCTCTGTGTGCCCACATTACTGGTGCTACCAGCTCAGGGAGTTTATGAAATTTTGATGTAGAAATTAGATTGTTGCTTATCTTGTACCTTCTTGCTCATAGTATTGACAGTACCACTGAATTGCTTGAGGCAGATAGCATCTCAGTGATCACTGTGCTATTTCAGCTTTCTGCTGCTGACAACATCAGAAGTGTTTTAACAGGGCTTTAATGGGCAGCCTCTGTAGCTCCTTGGAGGTTTGCAAATAGCTGCCGTGAGAAACCCTCTCTGCTACTCTGGGCTGACATGCCCTCTTTTCTCATCCAGCTGCTGCTTGTTTAGATGGCCGCTTTCCTGGTGACAAGCACTTCTTATTTGGGCTGAGCAGTACTAAGACTTGAATTCCAGAGATGAGATTGCGTAATATAAAAAAGGAAAGGTCTTTTAAGGACATTTTCTTCTCATCCTGTTGGGGGCAGGAAAAACAAGGCAAGTTATGGGGGGAGACGGGTAGCTCAAGAAAGAGGGTCTAACCAGGAATAAGTCTGCTGTTCTCAGACCATTTTAGAGAAAAATCCTGGTGTCTCCTTAAAACTACAGTTTTCTCATTTGGTGGAGTCCCAAGAGTCTATTTGGAGACTGTCATATGCAAAGCTCCCATTTTCTAGCTTAGCCACATTTTAGAGTTTTATTTAATGGCTAGTAGGCATACAAAAGAGGAAAATACCTTTCTATACATGAATGCAGTTTTTTGACTATTTCATGATATTGTGGGATTTTCTCTACTATTATAAAATACATTTCAAGACTTAAAGCACAGTGAATTAATGCTATGTTGTCTGCTTTGGTTCCATTATTTGATCTTGAGGTTCGACAAGGTAACTGAATCTCCAACTTAAAACTTCAAATTTTAGAATTAAAGGAAATGGATATCCATTCTACATGGAATTCTCTTTACTAAAAGAACCAAGTAGTGAAATTGTAATGAAGTAATAAAATGGCACTACATTGACCTCTCTCCTGTGGTGCCAAAGACAGTTCTTAATACCTGTGCCCAGTGACAACAGAATACCCAAAAGGAAACTACTGGTAAGAATGGAAGAAAAAAAAAATGGTGGCCAAATTACCCAAGTTTTGGTGTGATTCAAGAACTCAGTCTAACCAACAGAGACCTCCTATGGAAAAGAAGTCCATATTGCATCTAGAAAGTGTAGCTCATAGAAAAATCCCAGTGTTTGGAAGTATGAGTGCAGGTATCAACCGCTATAATTGTTTCTCTATGTCACTTTCCCTTCTCAGGGCATTGAACCAGTAGTTTGCCTGGCTCTTGTTAAAGGAGATCTGAGAATACTTCCTCCTAATGTTAGAGAGAGACTTCTTTCACTTCAGGCTGTACCTACTGAGAATTGGTTTTTATCATTATCACCCTCCACAGTGTTTTCAAGCTGCCTGAGAAAAATCTCCTATCAGACACTTAAGGCCATTTCACAGCCTCCTCTTTCCAAACCAAATTGATAGTACTGGGTTATCATCTGTCCTTTAGAGATTTAAGATTCTTAACTTCTTGTCACCAGCAGAGGCATGATTTTAGCTATTAAGGGATAAATCTGATTATCAAGGTTGGAAAAAAAAAAGCCAGTATACCTCTGGGACACACTGTGACGTGGATTCTTGGGAAGGCCCAAGCCTATTTACCTTTCACTTTCTTAGAGCTGGGCATCTTTCCTAAAGCTGCTGCTGCTACACTGCTGTTGGGATGTTACCCCAGCCAAGATCATAAAAAAGGTTTAGACATGCCTGTATTTCGGGTCCTCTGCAAGGCACTAAAGCACTGAATAAAGAAAACTACAGGAAACTACATAATGTAAAGGAAAAACCACAAGAATATGGGCTACAGGAGAGTATAATGGTGAAAAGTATAAACCTTGGAGTTATTGAGAAAGCTAACTACATCACTGACAAGTGGATTTGCCTCCCTCTGCCTCAGTTTCCTCATTTATAAAATGAAAATTATAAGTTACCTCATAAATTTTGGGGGAATTAAATAGATAATGCATTGTAGCTCAGTGCCTGGCTCATAGTTAAGTGCTTGGTAATTTCAGGGGCTAACGTTACTATTACTATTAAGAATGCACATGCCTGCTGCTCACTAAGTGTATATAATCTCTCTCTTTGAACACTAAGTGTTCAAAGTGCTTAATTGTAGGCAATTTGTTAGCAGTCATGCTGATATAGATACATATAGTGGCATCTATACATAAGTATAGATGACATATAGTGGTAGAATAAAATCAATAAACCAAGATACAGAAGAATAGTGGAGAGCTGTAAAGAAATGATAAAAATAAGGCCTTAGCATAAACGTTTGAAAGAAGGGGCATCCCTAGGCTTGTCAAACCATAAATTTCAATTTTGAGAACCTGTGTTTTCTTTTACACTCTAAAATCAAGAAATCTAGGCTTGACTAACTAATATGGTCTTGGCATGGTGCTACCTTTCTTTACACCTCAGTTTTCTCTGTAAAATGGGAGAATTGAGATAGATGGTTTCCAGGCTACCTTCTGGTCTGAAATTCTGTAAGTCAATTTAAAAAGAAAAAGAGTAGTAGCATTGCTCTTTTCACAATTGCTCACCTGTATTTTGCCTGAGGTACAGATGTTTCCTGGATTTCCCCTGATACATCTTTCTGTAAAATTTCAGACTCCTGCCTCATGTGTCTATAGCTTCCTAGTAAGTTAACATGGTTAACTTGTTCTGTTTTGTTGATGATTTGGTGATTTATGTCATGTGGTGAGTGGGAATGTTTTTATTTTCGTTCAGTGACCAGTTGTCTTGGTCAAGGTGGGCCATGGCCACTCTGCAACTCCAGGTTGATTCTTCTGCCTGTTGGGCTTTGAAGTTCCCTTTTGCCTCAGTCAGCTGCCTTGAATAAAATCATCTGCTGTGGCTCTGTGCTTGGGATTTCCTTTGCTTTCATGTGTGCTCCCTTTTTGAAAGATGGGGATTGTAGTTTGCTAGCTGTGTAGCAGTTAGCCTTGTAGGTTCCCTTCAGAGATATTACAGTATCCCCCCACACTGGGCTTTTCTCGTTTCCCGGTTTGGTTGTTTCCAAATTCACTAGTTTAATTCTCCAGATTTGAAGAATACCAATGCAATACCTCCCTTTCCTTAACCACAACTGCAGTTGGTAATTGTAGAATGCATTTCCTACAATATTAATTTTACTTTCGATATGTGACAGGATGCAGAGCTATTTTTTGTAAATATTCAAAACATTTAAATAGTTAGCAGGGGCACCTCTAATCAGGTGTAGAGAGCTTTCAAACTGTATGACCTAGTCATTCTCCTATCTGCCCTTGGGTACTGTCTCTCCTCATGCTCATGCATTTCCCTATTTTACATACCACCTGCCATTATCTAGCTAAAAAATGCCTTTAACCATGAGTCATTATAAAGGACTGGAAGGTATCTTTTCATGTTGCAAAGTTTTTAAAAATTTAAAACTAGCAATTAGGATACACTTGAAAGGAAGAATATCTTGATTTCTTAGAACACCATATGGAACAATTTATGATGGCTTCTTTGAGGGCTTTTGATGAGCTGGCCATGTAATGAAAGACTCAGCTCAAGTGTTTTCAAAACAGCTGATTTCCTAAACCTGAGTTCCTTGTGGTGTGTATAGTTGTGCCTGCAGATGTCAACCAGGCAACATAACTAGAACCTAACTGTGATGTGATCATGTCTGAAGGATATCTGCTAAGTTTTGTGTGCTTGGGTTTGAATAGAGGGGGTGGGTGACAGTGAAGCTGTCATTCTTCAATTCCTTTCAACCAGCTGTAATTGAGACTAGAAAAGCATTTGCTTTATATTAATTTGATAATCCATCTTTCCTCCTGTACTTGATAATAGAAAACATTTTTAATTTTGTCCTATATCTTTATTTCCTCATTCATTTATAAAAGAAATTTTGAATACCTATTATGTGCACCTCTGTGCTTGGTACCATAGATGATGTAAGGATGTACAAAGCAAAGTTCTTGTTAGCAGGAAGACAGATTAAGTACGTGTATGACTGTAAGGTAATATCAATGTACAGGTGAAGTAGTGGGGGCATTTAGAGGAAAGGTAAATCAATTTCCTCATGAAGTTCAGGAAAGCATTCATTGAAGAGCTGAGTTTTGTTACATGGAAATAAGAGAGGAAAGGCATTCCAGGTAGAGAGAACAGTGCTCTCAGATAACAGGGTGTACATATATGGGGAAGAGCAGGTGGTTTGGTTTGCCTGTAGGACAGAGTGTGACAAGGACAGCAGAAGGAGATATGATTTGAAAAAGTAAGCTAGATTAGAGAGTATAGAGTTTTGAATATTTTGCAGTGTTTCATATATCTCTGGAGTCAGCTGGTCAATTGGGATTTGAATCTTGCTTCTACTGCTTCTTACCCCTGTGACCTTGGACATATTCCTAGTCATCTCTATACTTCAGTTTCTTGGTCTGTAAAAACTAACATGTGAAATTAATTCTAAGAATATGTTTCATTTAACATTACATATCTAAAATATCAGCATTTCAATATTTAGCCAATATAAAAGTTATTAATGGAATGTTAAATTTTTTCATGCCAAGTCTTCAAAATCTGCTGGATATTTTATACTTAGAACACATTTCAGTTCAGACTAGCCATATTTCAAGTGCTTAATAGCTGCATTTTGCTACTGGCTACCATATTGAACAATGCAAATCTAGAATATTTGGAACCTATTCTTCTATTATCTTGCCTTTGGTTTTATAAGTGCACAGAGAGATACATTAGAATTGAACTCAAGTCATTCCATGCTGATATCTGTGGCTACCATTTACAGATGTTTGTTGAGATGCCAGAAGTTAGTCCAAATAAATTTTGGTCTCAATTGGCCATAAGAGATCTGTCAGCAATTATATAGCATGAAAGCAATCACTAGTAGCAAGTCCACCCTTGTGGACATGCAAATTTTACTCTGGCATTTTTTTTTAATAGAAATAAGACTCATTTCTCTTTTATTCTTTCCTGACCATGCCTGCCTTTGTATTCCTGATAACCTTGGAAGAACGCAGATTATGTGCTAAATATAATGGTTACTCTTTTCTACTTAGTAAAGTGGCCTTCTGAATTCCCAGCTCTGATCTAATTCCAATTACTCCTGAAATTTACCTTTTACGCTTGTGTTGGTTTTAGCCAGTGGGTACTATGTCAAAGGTCATGAACTTACACACTTCCTCTCCAAAGATTCACAGTATCAGTGTCCAGTTTGTCAAGATTCCTCTAGATGAGTTTAATTGTGCTGTCATTGCTTAATTCACAAGATCATAAGGCCTTTTTCTTCTTTCAAATGGATAGCAAATGGGGAACAAAGAAGGAGAAGGAAAAGGAATGGCATTCATCAGTTCCCTTAGCATCTTAATTATGTTAGTTTTAAGTTCTTCTATAACTGTGTCTATATGGATGTAGTTTTACCAGCTTAAAGCATCTAATCGAAACCAGATCCTTAAATCTCTCTGGATCAAGAAGCAGTAGTAAGCTCAGAGCATATTATCCTTGCGATCCAGAAACACTTAGGTGTGCATGTATTTGATGCGTGTGTAATAAGTTTACTCTCCCAGCTTCTTTTTCTACATAAAACCTTAGTGATCTAGTATAGTGATGAAGGGGATATTTATTCCTCTTTTAAACAGGTATGACCAAGGTAGGGAAGGCTTAATTATTTGTGATTATTTGAAAGATCTGTTTTCTTTATTTATGGTATTATGGAGACAATTCGTATTATTCTCAGCTACAGAATACAGTATATGATTATGCTTTTATAAATTAAGGTTTACTTTTCTCCCCATCACATGCTATTCTGATTTGATATTGCTCTTTGTTCAGAAATATAACATGATTCCTAAAAATGCCTGCTGATCCCAATAGTGTTGTCTCTTATATACATTTTATTTTTTTATTTTTTTGTTTTTTGAGACAGAGTCTCACTGTGTTGCCCGGGCTAGATTGCCGTGGCGTTAGCCTAGCTCACAGCAACCTCAAACTCCTGGGCTCATGCGATCCTCCTGCCTCAGCCTCCCGAGTAGCTGGGACTACAGGCACACGCCACCATGCCTGGCTAAATTTTTCTATATATTTTTAGTTGTCCAATTAATTTCTTTCTATTTTTAGTAGAGACGGGTCTCACTCTTGCTCAGGCTGGTTTCGAACTCCTGACCTTGAGCGATCTTCCCGCCTCGGCCTCCCAGAGTGCTGGGATTACAGGCGTGAGCCACCACGCCTGGCCTCTCATATACATTTTCATATTCTTGGTATGTCCAAAATCCTCTACAGAGAATTCAGGAAATATTTATTCTGTGATACGTACTTTTCCAGTAACTTCAAGTTGTCAAAAAAGATTGGCGATATGTGAAGCATTTAAATTATATTAACAGTTTTTCTTTTTTGCATAGTTGGAGAAGAAAACGTTCAAATAATTTTGTAAAATGTTTTAACGGAGATTTTATCGAGTGGATTTCATGCTTGCTTGCTTCTTAAAACAAAATATATTGAATACATTTTTATCTAGGACAGGGCCTAAACTGTAATAGGCATTCAGTTCTTACTGTTGAATTGTACTGAATGATTCATTGTTATGCACATCCAGTATTTACTAGGTCTTAGATTTTTAAAGTTTAGATTTTTTTTAATGTCATATTCTTTGCTCAGATGCAAAATAGCTCTATTACTCATGTATTTCCTGTATTTTTTTTTTTTTTAATTTTTGGCCATCAAGGCTGACAACCTTATCTCTTAGAGAGAAAGAGAAACCTTTTATTGTTTACCTAATATGTGCCAGATACACATACCTCTACATAGGATATCTCTTTTAATCCTCAGCAACCCTATGAGATAGCTCTTATTGTATCACACTTGCATGTGAGGGAACTGAGGTTTAGAGAGATCACTTTTTTCCTTACTGCTCTCAGTGCCCCTGCCTATATCCTATGATATCCCTTTCCTTTTTAATGTGTTGCTTCTAGCCCTGAGGATCAGAAATCCAGGTAACTAGATTACCCATAAAATAAAATATACTCTAGTAGGTTTTCCTGATGGGACCCTCAGGGAAAGGGGTAATGAAGACGGGGAGAGGAGTTCCAGGTTGGAGGTGCATGAGGTGTTTTATCTGGGTGCAAATGCCCCTTTCCTGTGGGTTGTGGTTATTCCACAAGTAGGCTAATGTTATACTGTTAGCCAGAATGAGTGGAGACCATTTTCTGCTCTAGGAATGGACTGATATGACTGAGTTCTCACAGACTTTTTTAGAGGGGTGCGAAGCTAATGAAATTTATGAGTCCTCTTCAGAAAAAAATGTGCAGACACTTATATACACACAATGTTTTCAGGGATTTCAGGACCCCTCTAAAATCCATTCCTGAACCCCAGATTAAGATAATTCATTTGGCCTCTGTGAGTGGACATTAATCACTAATGCTGTTATAAACTAAACATGTCCCTAAGACCAGAAATTACAATTAAGGACAAAGGAACCCTAGGGACTATAGGAGATTTGAAACAGAAAAGGGCTTTCTTTGGCTTTGGGGAGGAATTCATGTTTGCCTTGAATAAAAGTAAGATGAGCAAGCAGACAGTAGAGCCATTCCTGTGTACTGTGGAGACCTTATGTGTCCCAAGGCCACATGGCTGAGAGACAGGCGGGAAGCCAAGAAAGAAGAAATTGGGCATAGGTCCAGTCAAGTTATACCAGTCCATCAGGTTAGAACAAGCTAGCCTGAACTCAGGAAAGATCTAGCTATTCTGAAGAGCAATTTTTAGAATGAGAAACCTGAACTTGGGTAACATAACTTTTTGTGCTATTTGTTATTTTCTGTAACAGTTTTCTTTTATTCTCTCCTTGGTTTTAATGTAAAATTTGCACTAAGGTCAAACATAGAAAGGGAGATTTGCAAATATGTGAGCCTCTCTAAAGGGAAGACTCGGTGATGTTGTGATGTTAACAGCACTTTTCCTATTACTTGTGAGTGAATCCCCAGGGAAATAAAGTGCAACGGCCTAGCCACAGGTGTAGCCATAGAATCCCTTCCTACCTGGAGACTCTACTTTCAGATCTCTAACCCTGAAGGGTTTGCCTCTTGTTTTCCCCAGAATGCTTCTTCCTTTACACACATGCCTGCATGTTCTTCACCCACAAGGGCCAGTAGAAGCCAGCAGTACCTGGCTCTTAAGTGAAGCCTTGAACAGTTTCAGTGATAGAAACATCCTTTATTATTTTGCTTTAAAATTCTTTTAAGCCCAGTTGTATTAAGAAATTATGAAGGAGACTATGGACACATTGAAATCTATAACCAGAAAAGCTGCCTCAACAGGAAACTGTAATTTATAGTAGTTTTTAAGGTAGGATGCACGACACATGGATATAGTGTATTTTAAAAGGATTTAAAAGCACCAATGTACAGGCACACCTCATTCTGTTGTGCTTCACTTTATTGTGCTTCATAGATACCGCATTTTTTACAAATTGAAGGTTTATGGCAACCCCGAATTGAGCAAGTCTTTCAGCACCATTTTTCTGACAGCATGTGCTCACTTCGTGTCTCTGAATCATGTTTTGATAATTCTGACAATATTTCAAACTTTTTCATTATTATAATATCTGTTATGGTGATCTGTGATCAGTGATCTTTGATGTTACTGTTGTAATTGTTTTGGGGCCTCACGAGCCATGCCCATATAAAATGACAAACTTAATCATATATATTCTGACTGCTCTACTGTCCGGCCATTTTCCCATCTTTCTTCCTCTCCTGGGGCCTACCCATTCCCTGAGATGGAACAATATTGAAATTAGGCCAATTAATAACCCTACAATGGCCTCTAAGTGTTCAAGTGGAAGAAAGAGCCTCTCCCTTTAAATCAAAAGATAGAAATGATTAAGCTTAGTGAGGAAGGCATGTTGAAAGCTGAGACAGGCAGAAAACTAAGCCTCTTGCACCAAACAGCCAAGTTGTGAATGTAAAGGAAAAGTTCTTGAAGGGAATTAAAAGTGCTATTCCAGTGAGCATATGAATGATAAGAAAGCAAAACAGCCTTATTGCTGATACCGGGAAAGTTTTAGTGGTCTGGAGAGATCAAACTAGCCACAATATCCCCTTAAGGCAAAGCCTAATTCAGAGCAAGGCCCTAATTCTCTTCAATTCTGTGAAGGCTGAGAGAGGTGAGGAAGCTGCAGAAGAGAAGTTAGAAGCTAGCAGAAATTGGAAGCTAGCATGAGGTTTAAGAAAAGAAGCCATCTCCATAACATAAGAGTGCAAGGTGAAGCATCAGGTGCTAATGTAGAAGCTACAGCAAGTTATCCTGAAGAGCTAAGGTAATTGATGAAGGTGGCTGCACTAAACAACAGATTTTCAATGTAGATGAAAACAGCCTACTATTGGAAGAAGATGCCATCTAGGACTTCCGCAGCTAGAGAGAAGAAGTCAATGTCTGGCTTCAAAGCTTCAAAGGACAGGCTGACACACAATGACAATTAAATTTCAACATGTTTTTAAAGGGGTATTCAAACCATAACAAAGACTGATTTTCTTTGTCTAAATATAATAATTTTTCTTCTAGGAAACCCCAGTCCATATTGGTGAACCACATTCTTGTGCTTCTGCATTTAAGTAGCTCTAGCAGTACAGAAGAGATGTTTATGCATCACTTTTGCCACAACCTTGTCTGCTCCCAGCTTAAAATTTTCTTGAAACTAGAGTTTTATCAAAATAAGTGTTGATATGATATTATGTTTATATATTATATACACAATTTGTGTTAATATAGAAACTATCTGTCAAGTTACCTAACTGTTCCCTAAAATATTCTAGCAGAACAGCTCTCCCTGACCCACCATTACATAACCCCCAGAAACACTGCAATTAAGCAAAAACACTGATAGAGGTGATTTTTTTTTTATTGCTTTCTTTTATCCCCGTTTTACAAATAAGAAGCAGGTTTTATAAATTTCACATAGTTGCTCAAGGTCATACAACTTATGAAGAGGCAATGCTGTTTCTAACCCATGCCTTTCTTGAGTTCTAAATCCATAATAGAAAAACCATGCTGGGCATTAAGGAATCTTACCTTCAAAGAAATGAGAAAGCAGGTTTAAAAACATTCCACAAAGCTAGTGGCTATGTGTTATTTGTGTATAGTGTGCTTTGTTTCCCAGATAGTTTAGAAGCATTTAATTTTGGGTAGGTATGTGTTTTGTATGTATTTATTGTAACTATAGATACTGACTAGAATGTTTTATAATTAGATAGATACATTTTAGCAAAAACCAAAAAAGGTGGGGGATAATTTTCCTAAAAATCATTATCTGGCAGTGTGGGAGGTTGTTTTCTTTTATGTAAAGAGACGCAATCTCAGATAGGAATCTTTGTTTTATTTGTGGCAGTTTGGCAGACCCTTGGAATATAACCTTGTTCATGGTCCATGTTCTGAGTCCTACCCTGAAAACCTTCTTGTGAGTAAAGAAAATCCTAAAAAACCCTAAGTCTCTGAGTTTTCTCCTGCGGATCCAGGACCAATGTCTTCTTTCTTAAGAGGAAAAAGAATCAAATGGTGGAAAATTCTTTGTAACTCCTATTTTAGTCTCCATTAATCTCTCTTTTCCATGGCTGCTTTGTTGGCCTCTTCAGCCCTTACGTCTATGTGTATTAGAGATAATAATTATTACTATCATCAGTATTAAAATAACTACTATTATTTTAGAGCCATATATCTATTTAGCAGACCACTGTAGCTAGCCTTGAGCTAGTATTGTAAGATACAAAATTATTTTGCCTGTGTCAGTTGGGAATTTTATGGAATTTGCTTCTCTTTGACTGTATTTCCAGATGGAACCATGTGCCTAAGTGTTTGTTTTAGGCCTCCAAGAAGTCATTCCTTTTCAATGATCTGTAGCTAGACTGCTCTCCCTTGGGACTAACCTGTGTGACTAATTTGAGTAGGATTGTGATAAACTTTGTTACCACTAAAGAAGGGGCTAAAAATACTTCTCTTTTTCCCCTTTCCATGTTATCTAGCAACACTCTTTGAGGGATAACGGGAAAGGAGGTGGTGAAGATTAGAGCTGATGGGGAAGGTTCTGAATGTAGAAGTTTCATTTCGGAAGCTTCACACCTTTGAGCCCCAGGGAAGAGTTTTGACCCCAGGCTTTTACAGGTTTTATAGTAAAATCTGAGCTGCCCAGAACACTTTGTGGTTTATGGCTTTTACAGGAGTGATTTTACAACTAAAGATGGCCATCCGACCAAGCTTGTCTTGGTTCATTATCCAGATCTAAAAATGATTGTTAATTTGACTTACTGTGCTAGTTAAATATTTCTGAGAAGCGCTTCTTTTTAAGTTACAGTCTTCGGATCAAAACACTGTAAATAGAGGGCTTCCCTAAAAGGTAGACTTGGTTTGGAGATGAAGTGTATACCAAACCAGAAGGCTGGCAAAGGATTCTTGGCCTAATCCTGGTTCTGACTCACTGAGGGACCTTGGATAAGTCACAGCCTTCTCGCCCCATGTTTCTTTTACTTAAAAATAAAAGTATTGGGCTAGCTCTTTGGCTTTCAAACCTTTCTTCTAAATCTTCCTCCCTAGCAGCAAACCTTTTTTCTAATAAAATTTTATGCCAGACCCCAATATGTAAAACGGATATAAGTGGAGATGCTTTGGTTAATGAGGGATACAGGTTCTGGCCTCTGAGGCATTTTTCTGGTCTCGTTTATTTGAGCTTTTTTTTTTTTTTTTTTTTTTTTGGTAAGGCAGGGTCTTGCTCTATTGCCCTGGCTAGAGTGCAGTGATGTCATCATCATAGCTCACTGCAACCTCCAGCTCCTGGGCTCAAGCAACCCTCTTGCCTCAGCCTCCTGAGTGGCTGGGACTATAGGTGTGAGACACCTATTTGAGCTTTCTTTAAGACTACCTCCAACTGTGGCATGCCATAATTCTAATTAATGTGGATTGAGTATTATTAATATTAGAGTTTTTTTTTCACTTAGTACTCACATCAAGGAGGAAAAAAATAGTTTTAAATTGCAGCATAATTTAAGCTAGTAGAAGGCATAATTCATTGATGTTGAATACTGGTACTAGTCTAAACACATGACTATTAGAAGTTTTAGAAATTCACAATAGAAACCTTCTTCCTCTGTCCCAGAATGCATGGAGCAAGAGGGCAGAGGGGGTAAATGATAAACCTGCAACCATAACAGCTCACTTTGTATTAATAAACATTTCCCACTAAGTACTAGCGTACATTCCCTCTTTGTTTCTTTCTCTCCTCTCTCAAATCCTAGAATACTGCACCACTGCTCAGCAATTTGGAATTTTGGCCTAGAACAGCTTTTCTTGGTCCCCCCTGTCCGTCTCTCTGACTGGAGCCAGGTCTGAAGTGCTCTGATTCCCACCTGTCATGTCAGCTAAGACCTTGTAGATTCGATACTAAACTGTTGTATAGGATTAAATTCTGAGCCTTCCAGGAAAAATTTCACAATGTGTTCCTTTGCTGTTGTTAATTGCAAAATCAACAGATCTCCCTCCCAGGGAGAGGATTTTCCTTCTCCTTTGGTGGGCTTCCCTCTAGCAATGCAGGAACTACTGGGAGCAGATTAACACCTCCAGTACCAGACCAGTTTAGAGCTCTCACTTCAGTTCCCTAGTTTGCAGCATTTCACCTGGCCTTTCCTAGCCAGCAGTTTTCCCATTGTTAGACCTGTACCTCTAACTCAGGATTTCTCCAAAAACAAAAAATAAATAATAATAGCAAACACTGTGTAGCATTTTTTCTCAACTAAGCTGTGTCCTAAGCACTTTAAATGTGTTAACTCATTTGGCTGGTTGAGAATGGCCAGGCAAAGGCTGAAGGACAGGATAGGAGCAGAGTTTCTAGAATCCTTCTTGGCTAGTTATAGCCAATAACTTGCAGCTGGGAAGACCCCAAATGAATAGCCTTCTATCAAAACATACAATTTTGAGAATTTGGATTTTTTGACAAATGTATGAGCCACTTGAGTTGCTTATATATGAATGTGATTGTTTGGCAGGTGCAGTTATTATTCTATTATGTTGAAATTTATTAACCAGGGCTTAATTTCATTCCAGACAGATTGTGTCAAGGCGACTGTGTACTATAGAAGTACAGTGAAATATGAGATTCTTGAACCTTTAGTAGATGCTGAGCTAGAGATCCCAGTTATTCCTACCTCTTTCTAAACAGCCACAGCCATGAAGCTTTCTTGACCTTTTCACCTTTAAACTTTGTTTGAACTTGGAAAGACGACTTTTGAATTGTTGGAAAAAAAGAAGAAGAAGAAAAGAAAAAGAAGGAGGAGAAGGAGAAAGAAAGACAAGGATAAAAAAGGCTAGGGAGGCTATGAAAGAGATATGGAGACTTGGGGAAACGGACTGATTATATGTTAGCATATCAGTAATACCAGGAAAATAATCCTCCTCTTGTCTATGAGTTTCTGCTACTGGGAGCCACAGGGTAATCAGCTCACATGACATACCCAGAGGCTAATACTAGCCTGCGCTGTTTTTGAACATATTCAAACAAAGGCTGATTATCCAAACAAGAATTTGGACTACAGCAGTCGGACCAGTTAAATTATAGTTAGTAAAACTTGGCGCCTTATGAGCTTGGAATGTTACAATTGCAGCTGGATCTTCGTTTGTCAGGCAGCCTCACTAAACAATAAAACCAGAGATTTTTATCTCCCCAGGACTCAGTTTAACTCCTTGGGTGCAAAAAGAAAATTGCCAGCTATCATAGTTCGGATTCCTGGTAACATCTCTCTCTCGTCCTGTAAAGTTAAGGAGACAGTGGCATTTACGTGATGTTCTATAGGGAAGGGGGAGGGCAAAGACAAGTTGTTCTTCTTTTTCTAGATCTTATATTGGAGAGAGATAATAATTGTTATTTATTTATTGCTTTAACAATATTTATTAAGTGCTAATATGGACAAAGCCCTGTGCTAGATACTCTATATACAAATGGCTATAATAGATGGTCTAAAATAGTCAATTGTCAAAAGGTTACAAAATATTTTGAGTAATTTAGTGGAGGGGTGATGGAGAAGGTAAAGAAAGGCTTTTTGGAGAAGGTATGATTTAGCTGATTTTGAGGGAAGGTAGGATTGAATCCTTAAAGGTAGCTCTAAAGGTGATTTTATGCAGAGGGAATAGCACAAACCAGGGGAAAATTTGAGGCATGAAAGTTGGATGGTATAATAGATATGAAGAGAAGTAACAAAAGAAAAGACTGAAAAAGTAGATTGAGCCTATGTGTAGGGGGCTTAGGATGCCAGGCCTAAGAGAGTGGATTTTATTTGGCAAAGCGAGAATAAGCTCTTAAAAAGTTCTTTCTTTTCTACATAGGTGTCTTAAATAATAATAAGTTAACATATATTGAAATTTTACCGTATTTCAGGACATTGAATTCTCAATATAATTCTCTAAGAAAATAGAGATCTGGAGAAACTAGGTAACTTCTCTAAAAACCTCACAGCTCATAGGTGTGAGAGTCAAGATTCAAACCCTGACTGACTACAGACGCCCAGCTCTTAACTACTTTTCTGTACTGCTCTATATTCCTTTTAAATTTGCCAACTTTATGATCATAGTACAGAATGGATTAGGCATATTTTTACATGGAGGTGGGAAGCTTAAATCTTAATGGATCACCACTATTCCTGAATTGGATGGTTATGGTGAAGAGATTTACTTTACATGGATAATTTTTATATTGGAGAAGATAAAGTTAACGATGATTGCCACCTTAGGCTGGTTTAAACATATGAGTTACAATAAGTTCATGTGAACAAGAGCATTTCTTCTTGATCAATTCCATAAGGAGACAGTCAGCTCTCAGTTACTTCTAACAGTGATTTTGTGGTAGTACAGAGCTGGCTTTGGCAGGTCTTATGCCTTTATGATGTTGCCTTTTCTGAGAAATACATTTGCTACCATTACTGTATGGCTCTCCATTTCCCGGTTTCCACAGGGTATCTTCACCATATTCTTATCCTCTGCTGACCCTGTCGCTGTCTTGTTTTCCTTCCTGTCCTCTTTGATATACTCTGTTATTGTAAGCCAGGCTTATGGCTTCTGGGAGGGGCAATTGGCAGGGTCAGTCAGACATAAGCACTGAAACGTGTGTCCCAGAGGTAGAAGCCAGATTTCCTCTCAGGCCCCTAAGGCCAACCTCCTGTGATGGCTTCATGGCTAGAAATAGCAAAAATCGAAATGGATATTACAGATAGTCCAGACAACCAAATAGAAGTCCCAATACTTGAATACCTAAGACTTTTAAAATTTATTAGTGGATATTTTTAGCGATAAAGCAATATAGCATATCTTTGTGCCAGTTTTTCTTAGGTGTGCCAGATAGGTTGGGATTTACAGTGCTTAAAGGAAGATCAGGTGCTGATCTAGTGAGCTCATTTCTAAAGTGCAAAAGCAATGGGAATAAAATAGCAGGTTACTGTAGTGTAGATAGTAGAAATTGACACAAACATTTTTATTTAGCTTGGGTTACAGCAAATTCTCTGCATATTGAATTTGAAGAGGAGATATTAGATTCAATGGCAGTACCATCAAAGATAGTTACATATCTAAGAGGAAAGCCTAGGTTTAAAATAGTGATCATAGCTCTACAGATTTTCAGACTTTTGGTGTTTTTGATTTTGATTTTTTGTATTCAATTTGCAAAGCCTCTAGCAGATAGCTCTGAAATCTTTGGGAAAGCTTTCTATAACTTACGATGCTTTTGGAAATTTGGTGGTCTAATGATGAGTAATTCTTCCTTTCTGATGTTAAATATTTGCATTTCATCAATGGCTCTAAGATTAATATAAAAAGGGAACTTCATTTACTCTGGGTGATCGTGTTTCAATGTGTTAATGTTTTAGGAGTAGCAAAGGATAACACACAACTGTTAAGATCTAGATCATGCTAAAAGTATTAAACTTGGCTTTCAGAGATTAGCTTTTTCCTACTTAAAATTAAGAACTTAAAGATTTTAATCAAGATAATCCTAAAATATCTTAAGGTGCAACTTATTCTGGAGGTGATACCATTTGGAATAGTAAAGACCAAAGGAGAAATTGTGAGTTAATGTTTACTCTTTTATTACTATTTTAATCAAATGGCTTTACAACTTGACCTTTTAAATGTGAATATATTTTTTAAAAAGAACTCTCAGGTATGTGAAGGCATAACTGTTGTGTTGGAAGTTCACAGCCCTAAAAGTCTTGTACTTGAATGTTAAATATGTGTTGATAAAAATATTTTGATGGGGTTTTCTGTGTAGGCAGTTACTTTCTCGTGGTAACAAGTATTTTGGTAAAGGTAAAAAGCATCTTGTGGATGTTTCAGATCTGCCATGCCACCTCAAAACAACAGCAACAATGATCACAATAGGAGCTACCAGTTTATTAAGTGCCTACTCCGATAGGCACTATATGTACATAATTTTGTATCCTTACAACTGTCCTGCCAGGGAGAATAGTATTTTTATTTCAAAGATAAAAAACTGAGCCTAAGAAAAGATAAGTGGTATGGAGAGGCTTTGAATCCAGGTT
Source organism: Cheirogaleus medius (assembly GCA_008086735.1). Classification (NCBI taxonomy): domain Eukaryota; kingdom Metazoa; phylum Chordata; class Mammalia; order Primates; family Cheirogaleidae; genus Cheirogaleus; species Cheirogaleus medius. Next base: position 26,993,945 of record VBSM01003215.1, on the reverse strand, counting down.
CCTCTGACTCCAAAGTCCATATTCTTTTCACTACATGATAATATTAAAAAAAAACCAAGTTGTAGCTGATGCTTATTTAAGACTTAACAGGTTTAGCATATCATACTCCAAAAACTTTAAAACAGATTTTATCTTACTCACTAGAACATATCCATTTACCTATATCTTTGAGCCCTATAACTAAAGGGCCCATTAAAAAAAAAAATTAAACTCCAACACACTGAAGTATATCTTAACTAAAACCTTCCCCACTAAAAGAAACGTTCTTAAAAGGTACCGAGGGTTGTTATTCTTAAAATGATTTTGATGAAGGCAAAGGCAAAAATAGTTTAGGCATTTGATTAGATTTCAATATGCCGCCCTTACTTGGGAATTTTCCTTTGTTTGGGCATGAAATGATTCTTGCCCTGAGAAGCCTTCTGCTTCCTCCCCCTCAATTCTCACTCCCCTTCACTTACCCTTCAAAAGAATCCAACCAGCAATTACAATTCAATTAGACTTTCTTTGGGAGACCCTCAGTACAGTAGGCACACCAAATCAGTGGATTTAATATTAGAGGCTTGAATATTTGAGTGTGATTGCAGAAGTCAATGAGGAATTTTTTATTACTGCTAATTTGTAGATTGGTATGTAGCCTAGCAAGTGGCAAAGCTGGTGAGTGAGCCTGTTTGACTACCCATTAGCTGCATCTCCCTTTGGTTCTGTTGTCTTCCACTTGTTCATCCCATGATTTAAAATACACACACAGCAACAACTTAACCAACTGCGTGTGCTAATGATGGAAGAAAAGTCAAAGTAAATAAGCCTAGTAAAATAATAGTTTAGAGGTAAAACCTCTTCATATTAGATGCTTTAGACATGACAAGAAATTCCTCACTGACCAGCCTGTGATGCCTAGACCCTTTCTCCAATTAACAGGAAATCACTTAATGCAAATTTGCAAAAAGCTGTAGCAGAACCTATAGTTAAAATCTCATGAGATGCAAAGAGCTTGGAATTTAGGAAGCTAAGGGGAAATCCAAGCTCAGAGCCTCTCTTTGCCTAGACAGATTTATTCTACTTTTTCTGAGCCAGTGTTGAGTTAAAGAGGTAAGTGATCATAGTTGAGCACAGTTCTCTAAAGATTATTGCTTTCTTTACTGCCTTCATGAGTTTATACCAGTTCCTTCCAAATAGAATCTTTAAATAAAACATTTTATCAAGGTATGATTGATATATAAAAAGCTGTACAATTTATTGTATACAACTTATGATGTATATATATATATATATATATACCACATTTTCTTTATCCATTCATCCACTGAAGGACATTTAGGTTGCTTCCATGTCTTGACTGCTGTGAATAACGCTACAGTGAACATGGGAGTGCAGATATCTCTTCAAGATCCAGATTTTAATTCCTTTGGGTATATACCCAGAAGTGGGATTGCTGGATCATATATTAATAGTAGTTTTATTTTTAATTTTTTTGAGGAACCTCACAAGTGAATCTCAAGAAGACATAGAGACAATTTAGGAAGACTTAGAAATGAGTGCTGTTTGATTGAATCTAGAGGGAGCACTGTTATCATGCCTTTAGGACTTTCCCTCACGTAAGTGCTTTCATATAGTACAATTTGCTGCCTGAAACATCTATCATGGAGGAAGTGACTCCTAGAGACTTCAGGGAACATAGTAACGTCTAACTCTTTTATGTAGCTGAGGGATGAGTTTTAACATGCTAATTAAGCTTTAAAAAATAGTATGCCAATTTAAACCATTTTAAACCTCTTTTTTTCTCAAGTATCATATATTTATTATAAGAAAACTAAGAAAAAAACAGGAACACAAAGAAGGAAATGAAAATCACCCATAATTTCATTACCTAGAGTTAACTAACATTATAGTATTTATAAGATTCTTTTATGCATTTACTTGCACACACACTATTTTTTATAAAATGAAATCACATTGAGCTTACTTACCATTAAGTAATAAGTCTTGCCTCTACTGTCATGAGTGTTTTCTTTTGCTTTTTATATAGCATTATATTGTGAATATCTTTGTATGTCAATAAATACAATTTTACAATGTCATTGTTAATGGGTACGTACTATTCCATCATTAGATATATCAGGATTTATTTTGCCAGTTCTTAGAAGATAGTGTCTTTACAAGACAAAGACGCAGGTTTTCAATAGATTTAAAAAAATAAGGAAAGTCCATTCGATCTAAGGAAATAACATGAGCAAAGACAGGAGTTTGGAAACAGGATGACTAGAAGTAAACAGAAATACATGTCATAAAAGAATAGCAGTAGGCAAAATTCATAGGATTGTTATACTTTAGTTTTCAAATTGCCTAAATCTCTTCATGTTCCTGTACTAGTAGTGAAAAAAATAAAAATAAAAAATAAGTAAAAATTGCCTAAATCTCATATACTTCATTTAGTCTACATTTTATTATAAAAAATGGGTTATATAGGGAAGGAGCAGCTTTTTAAAAAAATTTAGCTATAATTGCATAGTAGTTTGTGATTTTACTATTTGTCTTTCTAAATGTGGTATATATAGACTATGATTTTAGAAACATTTTTTAATTTCAATTTTTTTAGAGATAGGATCTTGCTGCGTTGCCCAGGTTGGCCTCAAACTCCTGAGCTCAAGTGATCCTTCTGCCTCAGTCTCTTGAGTAGCTGGGACTACAGGCATGTGCCACCACACCAGGCTTCATTTTAGGCAGTATTTATGCAAATATTATTTATCTGTATAAAATTATTTATTTTAAACAGTGAAAAAGTTGATTCCAAACAATCTGTCAATCATTTTTTCTCTGGTAGAAAATTTTATATGTACAAATCAAACTGAAGAATTCTTGTACTTCTCTGCCTAACATTCAAGTGGTTTCAGATGGTAGGCTTTGATGAAACAACTATGAGATGTTGGGCTTGCATAAAAAGCAGTTCCTAAGGGAACACCTAAATTTAGTACTTCTTTGTCATGGCAGAGAAAGTCTCATTGAAAGAAAAAACAGGAGATTGTTAGTACCTCCTATTGCCTAGTGCAAAGTCATGAGGGCTGTGGAGCTGATAGGGCAGCTCTTTAGGGTTTAGAGAGGGCTAAACCCTCTCTACAGGGCTAAACCCTGTAGACTCAGCATAAGGTTAAAGCTGGAAGGCCCCCTCCTTTGATGTGATAAAACTAAAACTCCAAGGGTTCAAGTGATCCACCCAAGGTTCCACAGTGATTGAGAGAGCTGAGTCTTAGAATTCTGGCCAACATCCAGATTTGGCCTGCCTCATATACTGATAAGAATTCTTTTCTGTCCTGGGAGAGCCCTGTAACCATCATGACCCCAGAACTGATCTGTCTAAGGTGGCATTCTGAAGATGGTCAAGAAAAGGGTAGCTGTAAAATAGGGTGAAATTATTCCCCCAGGTCTCTCCTTCTGCTTCCAAAACTATCCAAAAGTGTTTTAGGATTCCCAGTATTCAGAAAGTAGGCTAGAGATAGCATATTCAATAACATTTTGGATATGGCTTACCGAGCATGGCCTCATTGGAGCCTGTGTACCTGAATTATACCAGTTGCTACAGGTTAGCTCTCTTGGTTGTCAAAAGATTTTTCTTTTCTTTTTTAAGATGCAAGTCATGCATTTGTTTTAATACAATATCAACCATTCTGCCTTGACATGATTTAAAATGAATGTGGCTAGTTTTGCCTTTGAGTGTTTGTGTGTGGAATAACCTAATTGACAAGCAATCATGAAGTTTTCTTTGAGCCTGATGTTATCCCATCATTCGGAGACCCATTTTGTTTAATTTGTTTTTTCATATAGTTTCTGGTGGGAAAAATGCATTGCTTTGGTACTGAAATTAACTTGATTGAAATGTCTTGGACTTTGTCATTTTCCAGTGACTCAAAAGGTTATTTCCCAAGTGTTTAATTTTTTAAGTATAGTATATATTAATTTCACTGTTACTTTCTGACATTCATCATTCCATGAAAAACTATCACAACTGAATAAATTGAACAGATTTTTATTTACACTCCAAATCTCACTCAATGTAGAGTTATTTAACTTTGAAGATATCATATGAATTTGATGAAGATGAGGTTTTTAAAACCCTGAACCATTTATTGATTTGCTAAATATAATTTTCACATTTTCTTTATAGTATTTTATAATACATCTTTCAAAAGGAAAACACATAAAAACTAATCCAATCTACAGGAACTATTCAATCAGAAATAATGAGTGGAGAAGTCACTTGTGAAGCACATATTGTTTGAAATACTTACATTTAAGGATTTCTGGTCTTTGAGGTAAAAAGTTCTGTCATGAAAAATATGGATTCATTGGGCTTCTGAATTCTGTACAACATGTCACGATTTTTGCTCTTGAGCTAAAGATAGAAAGTAAAATAAAATGTTCTTTGTCCATTTAGTTATCCTTGACTCCATGAAATTCTCCAAAGTAATTACTGGTGACCACAATACCACCTACCAGCAAGAGCAGCATTGACCATGTGCCAACTGCCTTCTTGCTGACCACAGCTGCTCTTGACTGGAGCAGATGTTTCTCCTTTTTCCTTGGCAGTAAAATTTTATTGAGCAGTTTTACAAATATGGAGCAGCATACTCTACCTGATGAGTGGCTGGAGCTCCTGGCCCCTTTGTGCAATCAGGTTAGATTTCTCCTACCTACTATTAGTCCCCACTTGTATGTTCCACACATCTTACCAACCAGGCCTCAAGACTTGTAAAGTGCAGCCCTCTTGGGTTTGCTTCCCTACCCACCCACATAATTTTCCCAAAGAAAATAATGTTGGAAGAGCAACCACACTTGTGGTTGCAACTTGCTGCTTTAAAAGGCTGTCACATTGGAACTTTGCTCCTACCAGTTGTGGGTTTACAAAAAGGAGTTAGGGTACTTTGTTGGGATGTTTTGTTAGGATGCTTCTCTGAATTTTTCCACATCTCTTTGGTTTGGATGTTGACTTGGAAATCTCTTTTAAATTAGCTTCTTTTGGAGCGCCTTCTGCCTTTCTGAGCACTTCTGGAATCTTTTCCCTATAAAAGCTGCCAAGGGAACTTCTTCTGATCCCATCTCTTTATAGACAGTACCCTATTTGAGTCCTTATGAAGATTGAAGTACTTAAAGGTCTGATTTGCTTCTGAATTGGATTGGGTGTTTCAACATAATTTCTTTCTATGTTCCTTGTCTCTAGGTAAAGGAATAGATTTGTGAGTTGTAGCTGATACTACTTTAAAAAGAAAATAAAAGGGACATCTAAAGGACCATTCCTACAATGATTGCAGCTAATATTTCCCAGGACCTTTCAAAGAAAACAACTCATAAAGATACTGGCAGTTGAGGGTCTAAGCCTCAGCCTGGCATGAATTCCCAAAGACCCTAGGACCTTGGGAGGAGGGGTAAAATATAAGATCAGAGGGCAAAGGCCACATGGTGAGAATTTGCCTGGTTTGTGCCTCCTCAGCAGAGAGGAAGTAGCAGTGACCTCAGTCTCGAGTGGTCATTCTAGGAGTCTGTCATTGTGGGAATTTATCTAGCCTGCTTCATGGCAGATGACCAATCCTGATAGCCTGAATTTAAGGTTGGCAACACATGTGATACCAGAACTTCATTGAATATTCTATTTGGTTCGTATTAGGACACGTAGGACAAGATGAGTGACTGCTTTAGATCTAAAGGTCAAGAAATTTGAAGTACTTATTCACCTTTTACATTTCAAATCACTTAGAGTAGCTTAAAGAAATAGTATACTATCAAATACTTGTAACATAAAACTTCTTTGATCATAAAGAGAAGACCTTTTTTTAGATTAGTATATATTCTTTCCCTACTTCTTCTTCTACTCCTGCAAAAATTTGTTTTTAAAATAAGACACTTGAAAGCAATATCAGCACTGCTAGACTGGGTATTTGACTTAGGCCTGTGCCTTTTTCTGATGTTCCCAGAGCAGAACACTCCTTAAACTAGGATGAGAAAAGTTAATTTTAATCCTCCAAAGGCTTATTTGCTAGCACAAAAGGTCATGAAACACACCCAAAAACTATATTGCTGAAATCTTAAGGAGAGAAATCTCAGCAGCAGAGATTGATTCTGATATCCCAATATAGAATGTGTCTCTGGCTGAAGAACCAGTTTGTTTTAGGAGCACCAGTTAATACAAAATAGGGAATGGCAGAGTTTTCTCTTAACTGAACTAAGGAAAAACTTTTTTTTTCATGTTGTTTCAGTAATCTCAGAAGAGAGTTCTTTAGAAGTGTTTATAAAACGATGGTAGCAGGAGTAATATTTCCAAGGATGTTTAAGTAGCTGCTCTATGCCTAATATTTTTATAGTTACTACCCCTTAATCTGTTATCTGTCAAAAGGGAGACTTTCTTCTTTGTTTTTTCTTTTTTTTCTTCCTTTCTTTCTTTTTTCCCTTTTTTTTTTTTTTTTTTTTTTTTTGAATGTAGTAGCATGATCATAGCTTACAGCAACCTCAAACTCCTGGGCTGAAGCTTATCCTTCTGCCTCAGCCTCCCACGTAGCTGGGACTACAGGCACATGCCACCACACCCAGCTAAGTTTTGTATTTTTTGTAGAGATGTGGTGGTCTTGCTATGGTGCTCAGGCTGAGACAGACTTTGTTTCTAGTTGATAGCTCCGTGGAATACAAAACTGTGGTGACCCAATCACATTTAATACTTTTAAAACTTTCTTTTGAGATGATTTATTCGGGTACTAAAATGTCACCTGCCCCAAAGATTACAAATCAATGATTGAATGAGGCAGTCTTGAAGAGGATCAAAAAACAAGGTACTGAATAATAGCAGCCATTGTAGAAAATAGAGAAAGTTATGAAATGACTCTGCTTTTTCTATGAGGAAAATGTAAGAAACCAGGCCCTTTTCCTTGGGTTCGTTTGATGGAAGTTTAAGGAAAGTTCATACCCTAAGCCCAGTAGAGAGCTTTGCCTTAGTGCTTGTCTGTATGTGGTTTGATAAACATAAGACCTCAGCGCTCCTAGTTCCTTCATCCTCCTCAGCACATATATGAAGTGAAAGATTATTAAAGGGAGGGATTGGGAAGAAAAGCTAATCTAAGATACAAATTCTGGTAATTTTAAATGTAAGAAGGAGATTTTTTAACAACCGCTCCTTCGTACAATGTGAATTCTGACATATTGTGAAAATAGAGCTTAAGCTATTGGAAGAATTCTCAATATATTGTGTGAGATGACAAGAGAACTGAGACAAAGGCTTGTTTTTCATTTTTTTAAAAAATTGCTTTAGAAACTAAGGTTGTAACTGATCACTGCTCTGTACTGTATCAAGCCATAATATCCAGTGAGTCATGAGGCATTAGGGAAGCACTGGAGACATCATAAGAAGCATTTGAGTTAATGTTTGAGATAAGGAAGATGATTATCTCTAAAAAGAAACCGAAATTAAAGGGCACAGTCTCCCATTTTCGGACAACTAAAACTCATTCCTTTCAGTAATGCCTCCTTTACTAACTGATGGACATGCTGTATGTAAGTGTAGTGAGAGTCAATATGGTGAACTAGAGACTAGGCTCCTAAGCTGAGCTCTGGATACTTATAGGCTATGAGACTTTGGGCAAGCTACTGGCAATCTTGGCTTCAGTTTCCTTACCTGAAAGTGAGTGATAAACCAGATAATCTCTATGGGCTCCTTCTGGTTCAAGGAGCCTATGAATCTGGCTTTTGAACATTATCCTACATTGCATAATCTCAGAAAGGTTTTAAGATTTGTGGCTGCTGTTTTGATACTTCATATCAGTGGGGATACTTAATACTAAGGACCATTCAGGAGACCAATGTCCAATTCTACTACTTCCTCCTAGCCAAGAATTCAGATGGCCCAACACCCTCATCCCCCTGGCCCTGCTCCAAAAACCCTTAACTCAGAAAGGTCGTTTCATTTCCTATGAGTCAGTCTTGTATCACTGGTACAAGAGTTGAACACTGCTTGCCCAATTGGAAGATGAGACATTGGAGGCCTCAGACTAGTATTTCGGCCTTCCAGGATTTGTCAGGCTGGTGACAAGCTGGTGGAGAGTCAGTTAACTCTAGGCCTGATTCTAATGAATTTGGGATCCCTTACTGAAAAAAAAGACTGGATCCTGGTCCATCCAAGACTCTGCCCTTGAAACCTCTGGGTTGATGACTGATATGTTAGTCTCTTGGGACAGGGCTGTACAGTTGAGAAAAGTAGCAAGAGCATCAGCTCTCTGCAGGTCATCTGGCCCTCATAAAAAAGCAATAGCAACTGGGAAAAGGCTAGACTGCTAGGTTCCCAGCTATAGCGGATTATTAGACAAAGCCACCCACTCCATCTTTGTTTATAGAACTCATTTTCAGGAACAAGTGTTTTATAGTGAGGTGGAGGTTGTAAAGAAGCTATTTATAATGAAGATCCCAAATATGTGAGCTTTATATCAAGCTTGATCTAAAGGAACTTTACATGGGTGGCAGTTTAGAAGAAAAAGGGAGAAAAGGATAAAGAAAAAAACTAATAAAAATAGCTGAGATCACTCAACAGTTATCAAGAAACAGATACTACAGTTTTATAACACAAAGTACTAAAAGTATATGCACTCTTAAAAGGCAATTAAAACGTATGCTCTGAAACTATAAAACATTTTCTTTTCATCTGCAACATAGAGGGCAGATTACAACACATTAATAACGTTTTGTTTAGAATTCAGTTTCTGATGGTTTCCAAATGTAGTCTGTGTAGATTAACCAGAAGGAGTCCAGTTCCCTTTTTTAAGAGCGCTTGTAAAGGAAAGCAATGTGGTAAGATTGTTATGAAAAGAGAGTGTATTTAGGAAATAGCACTTAGCAGGGTCTCTCTGAATGGCTGCCAGGTCAGGAAGCTGAAGTGCAAGGCTTGGCCCTTGTTCAGCCCCCTTAGTTCCAGCTCCTTGACCACACAGTACGTCAGGAACATGTCACAAGCCAGCCAGGAAGACTCAGCCCCGCCCATGGGCCAGCTTGGCACGGCTGTTTTCACATAACCCAGGGCTCCAGAGGGGCCGGAGGCAGGCATTCCAGGGCCACGGGAACATGCAATTTTTTAAAATAGAAATGAAGAACTTAAAAAAAAAAAAGCCTGGGAATTAAACAGTTGCTGAGTCCTTATGGAACATAGTTCCTCATGTAGAGTATCAGAGGAGAAAAGGGACTTAAAGGTTATCTCATCCACTGCTCTCATCTTATAGACAAGGAAATTGATCTGCCTTCAACTGCAGTGGTGGAACCAATCGTGGATTCCATGTCTCTCAGCTCTCAGTCTGCTAAACCTGCTGGCTTCTACCTTACCAGGCTAAGCCTCTGTCTGAGGCGTTCTATCCTGTCCTTAGGGGCCAGCAGCACTGTTTGGGGGCCCTCTCCCCCTTAGATTTTTGCTCTAGGAGGCTAAACACTGATCTGTTGTGGTGCCATTTGCTCCTACTACCTGCCTAACTGCCCTGTGCCTCAGTTTCAGTTTCTTCATTTGCAAAATGGAGACAACCAGTGTCTACTTCATAGAGTTCTTATGAGGATTGATCGAATAAATATATTTAATAATGACAGTGCCTGGCATGTGATGAGGGCTCAATAATGTTATCTGTAATCATTAATAATAGTATTATTAGCATTGTAGTGTCATTTGTATTGTTATTATGACTACTACTATCCTCTCTATAGTTGCTGCAAGAGCAGTCACCCACAGGATGTGCCCTCAGAGTGTATGGTGTATCAGCTCTGTCGTAGTAGACTGGCAGACCCAGGATGGCTATGCGGGCAGGTTCCTCCCAGCCACTGCTTCACGGAGTCCTATTCTCAGATTCTGGGGGAGGAGCAGAGGCTCAGAGGTGTGTTGTTTGTTTGTTTTCATTTTGTTTTGCTTTTTCATCTTTGTTTTATAATTTTAGTTGAAAGAGACATTAGAGATGATTAAGCATTTATTATAGTTCAGTCTCCACAGTTTACATGTGGGAAAACTGAGACTGAGAAAGATAAAGTGATTCACCTTATATCTTGCTAGCCTAACTTGCTAATTGAATAGACTAATTTACATATAAAAGGAAAACGGAGGAGAAAGAGCCTTAGGATAATACCTGTAAGACCTGAATCCTTCAGCCTTTCTTCTACATCAGGCCCGCTGGGACCCTATTTAAAACTCTGGTTTGGACCTTGTTCCTTAGCATGGAGACAACCTGAGGAAAAAATTCAAGAGAGTCAGCCTCCTTCCTTAGGTATTATTAGAGAACAATCCCCTATAAAAGTTAAGTGGATGTTTGTTTTTTATTTAAAAGCTTGAAGAGATTTAACCCTGCTGGGCTGCTACTGCCTCACCCACAGCAGTGTCCCTTTAGGCCTCACATAATGCCTGTGATGTAAAGACGACTTACTCCCCGGGTGCTTCAACAACCATGACAAGCACATTGCTTTGCTTGATATAAAGCTCACTGATTTAGAAAGTAAAAAGTAATTTTTAGTTGATGCCTTTAGTTGTCTTTTCCTTTGAGCTCTTATCTCTCCTTGCCCTAGTATTAAGTCAGTTTTCCTGTTTTTCTAAAATATTTTATCAAGTTGAAGATTAGAAAATTTATACTGTTTTAGATGGCCAATAAGTGTAGTATATCATTGCTGGAAAGGGCTTTCTTACTTACCAAATATATTACTACAACAACAAAACCATTATTTACCTAGAAAAATCAACTATAAATTCATCCCAACTTCAATAAGAACATTTTAGCTTTTCCCTCTTAAATTTTTTAATTCTAATATTGCCTGGTTACATTGAAACAGCCCTATTGTGTCATTCCACTTTCTTTTTTCTGGTACCTTCCTCTTTGGGACTTTGGTTTCATTAATCTCAATTTGCTCTGGAGGCACTAAGGCAGATTTTCAAAGAGCTGTAATTGTCGCAGAAAAAGCACAACGACTTATTGAAGTTTCACATGTTGCTCTTTTTGGAGCTACCAGAGATTGGAACAGATTCTCCACCAACATCTCTACCCCAGAATTGGATGAAAATATCAAAGTTTCTCCTTTGGTGCTTGTCAAAAATATCATTCCCAGCTAATCTCGTTCTTAATTTTCCAAAAAGCAGAACTAAAGCTCAGGAAGTCACCCCACATGGTAAGAAGAGAGCTTGGATGAGTATGCTCAAGTTTCTTTCCTTTATAACTTCCAGAACATACCTTCTATAGTTCCCACATTATACTTTCCTACATTTCTTCTTAATTTGACGGTGTCTGAAAAGTATCCCAGGAAACCATGGTAACTATCAATGAGACAGGGACTTTTGAACAGCATCAATACCTGCAAGTCTTTCCCTCCTTCTCTGGAACCACAGTAGGCACAGCCTCACACCATGTGCAGTCAGTGTGAGCCCTGAAATCATAGCAGACTTGGCTCTGTACTTCTCTCTGGGCAGTCGGCTTAAGTGCTGTGTCTGTATTGAGTGAAGCTTTTTCATCAGAATTCTCATTCTTTGGAAGCCTTTTATGTACTCTTTTTCATTTGACCACAATGTGTGTAGAGTTTGGGGACTAAAGGGTTCCTGATGTAGATGTGAAGAAACCTCACCACAGCTTGCTTTTCTCTAAGCTGTTTGTGGTAAAGTCCTGGCAATTTGTTTAGAAGTTCAGTGAGTGATACCTAATAAAATAATAAGTGGAAGGGGTTTGACTTTAAGGAGTTTGGGGCTGATGGTTTTATTGCCAAGCTACTGTATGCAGATTTGCTCCCGGACTTTAGCGATAGGAGATTCTGCACTATTCCTTTTCCCCTGAAAATCGAGTCTGGTCAAACTGAGAAGTTATTTTCTGAAACTCCAAGTCATAATTTTATTTTCCAACTTTGTTTTTTAACCTTTCACAGTTAGTATATGTTTCCCACCCCCGTCAACCTCTACTAGTAGTCATAACATAAATGAGCCAATAGCTTCATGTAACTGGAGCTTCCTTTTTAACACGAAAGTGCTGTGTTTACCTTCAAAATGACCCTGACCTGCACCGGACTACACGGTGTCATCAAGCCTTCCACCTTCAAGTCAAGAGATAGTTGCTTTTTAGTTTGTTTGGTTTTGTTTAGATGCCCTTGTCCATGGAGTGCTGTGTGCCTGAGGTTAATTCCTACTTCTTACCTTTGAACTGTGGAGTCGTGGCACCAGAGAGGAGTGGGATGGAGGTGAGCTGCAGACAGGGCCACACAAAAATAACCATTTCAAAAGGAACCTGAGGGTCTTTGTATCTCAAGGCACAAGAACCCTAAGTGATCTCCATAGGCCTCAACCCCAGCCCTTGCAGATGTTGTTGGAGCAACCTGCAGGTAAAGGGAGGACCTTAGTACTGCACTTAAGTATGTCTCTGAGCAATTCCAGGGGGTGAACCCAAGTTCCCTTTCAGGTATTTGTCTACCAAAATCAAGATTTTTAGATTTTAAAAAATATCTTACATTATATTTTATACCTACAGAGCACTTCCACCCACATTATTTCCTTCTAAATCTAAACCTGTGAGATAGACATGGTCATACCCATTTTACTGGTAAGACTTAGGGAAAGAAACTCTAAAATCACGTTGCTAATATAAAGTACAAAACTCTGGCATTCAAACCATGTCTTTAGTAATTTCTGCAAAAATACTTTCTACCAAGTCATCTTCCTTTGAATAGAATACTTCAGTGGCCCCAAGAGAGTCTTTCTTTATCCCAAAAAAGCAAATGTTTTGATCATATTAAAATATTTTTCTCCTCAAATACTTTATTGATGTGTTATGCCTCCAAATAATATAATAGAAATCCAAATTCATTATTGTTTATTTACAATGTTACACAAGGTAACATTGTGTAGTGGGAGGAACATGGAATTTGGGATCAGTCAAATAATTCAGAATATGATTCTTCTCTGCAATAAGTGTGTGACCTTCATTTAGCCCCTTTCTTCATCTATACAAATGTGAATGACAAACCATCTCAAATAGGTCTTGCCGGTATTAATGAAATGACACAAGCACAGTGCCTCTCATTAATAGGAATCTAATAAACGGAATTTCTTTTCCCATTTCACTTTTGTTCAAGCTAGTCTTTTCTTTCTTATCTCCCATTTCTTTCTTAGATGAACTCTCTGTTCATGCCAAATGTAATTATGCATCATCTCTTGAATATGCCGTTTTCCTTCCCACCTTCACATTTTTATACATACTGTCGCCTTCCTCTGAAGAGCCCTTCTTTTGTCAGTGTCCCTTCATACACTCCTGGTTCACCACCGGTAGCATTCCTACTTATCTTTCAAGGTTTAGACCAAATACCACTCTTTCTTGCAGCGTTTTCTGATCATTTCAATCAGAAATTGTCTTTTTCTCTGAATGTCTTTGCCTTTAATAATCACTGCCCTCATGTGGCACTTAGGTTGCCTTGTTGTCTTTATTTACGTATCTTTATTATCTTTCCTTTCAGACCTTAAACTCATTGTGGAAAGGAGTTGTAACTTCTTGCCTCTCGATATCCACCATAATGTGTAGCATAGTTCCAAGGAGGCTGCGTGGTGTGGTCAAAAGAATACAGATTTTAGAGGCAGGCTTATCTGGGTTTGAATTGTGCGTCTGCCACTTCATTACTACATGTTGACCTGATACAAGTTGCTTCACTCTCTGAGCCTCTGTAAAATGTGAATAATCATACCTACTTCATGGGGTCATGGTGTGAATTAAATGAATTTTCCCTTGATCATAATATAAAATGGATTAAGTAGAATGATGTTCATTCCTTATTCTATGATTTTCTAAAGAATGGAATTGTTGATAATAAATTTTAGTAGACTCATCTGATGTAACGGGGACTGGTATATACCTTCTGTAGTTTATTTGGGAAGCCAGGTTCACTCAGTGGAAGAACCACAGAACACAAGCTAAATATTGACAATTAATTATTCCATCCTATTCTAGCATATGGATTTGTATTTGTAATTCCCCCAAGATAAGATTTTACTGTCCCTCTTAATTTTATTAATCCATTCTAAACAGACAGATGTTGCAGTGAGCCTTGATCTCTTGGGGATTCTTATTTTATTTCTGATTAAAAGATGAGTTTCTTTCTTAAACCCGAAGGTCTAAGTATCACTGCCCTTCTCTCCTAAACAGCTTGTTTGCATGCCAGAAGTAAACTTGTTATTCTCTATTGGACACTAAAGAAGCTTTTCAGTATCTAAGCCCCTTCTAAAATGTTTCCTTCTAGTAGGCGGAAGAGTGGTATGGGAATAGTATTTAGCAATAGTATCTGGTACTTTGTAGATGCTTGGTAAATAATAGTATGATCTTTACTTTTATTTACTTTTTTTTTTATTTTGAAAGAGCCTGAGGAGAGTAAGCAGAGCTCACAAAACTCATCTGTGTTGATCTCTTTTCTTCTTGAGGGCACAGAGAATTTGAGAACACTGAAATTCAGCCAGATAATGACCCAGAGTTATTGCCAGTGTTCCAGTATGGTTTGTGCTTTGTTCTTTCTTATTAGAGTCCAGCTCTGACTTTAATAGCACAGTAATTGCCAGTTCCTATCCGTAGGGGTTGAGAACATCATCAGATGATCTATTTAACGCTGGAGAAGCTGGGGTTGTCCAGCTCGTGGTCCATTCTTAGGTCACTGGCTACTATATGAACTGCTACTCCAGAAAGCAACTTGTCAGTGTAAGAATTTTAATGAAGCCATTTAAGTTTTCCAGCCATGGAAGCTGATTCTCTTGTGGTTTTTTCCCCTTTCTATCAAGGTACTTCCAAGAAGAGGCTCATGTTCTGGTTCTAGGGCACCACCCCTAGAGTGGGCAGTTGTTCATTACTGGCTTAGGACAATCATATTGGAGATCTCCCTAGACATCAGACACTTGTTATCATTTCTGCTCTCCTGTTGGCTGATCCTCTAATGCTTTAAGGGCACTTGAGGTCGTCTTTTGCCCTAAGGCATGTCACTTTGTGGCAATTTACAAATAGGACTGTGGATATGCTTTTTGGACTGACTTGGTAATAATAACAATAGCCACTATTTATTGAACTGCTGTGTGAGGTAAGCACTGTACAGGTTGCCTAAGATAGATTGTCATTAATCCTCACAACAGCTCTTTAAGACAGGTATTAAGGTGAATATTATACCCATTTTACAGGTAAATATTGGGGAAGTTAAGTAACTTGCCCAAGGTTTAAACAGTTACTAAATACCAGAGCCAAGACTTAACTTCAAAGCTCTATTTCTACACTGTTTACAGAAAGCTCAAAATACCCCTGAAACTCTGAAATCACTGTGGTATTTCACACTAACATTACCAGAAATTCCCAGGACATTAATTCAGTGATCTGAGTTGAATGTGTAGAGGCATTAGCCAATTTGAAAACAGTAGATTTCCAGTTTTACACGAAAACCCAGAGAAACCTAAGTACATTAGACAAATTGGAATTGAAAAGCTTAAATAAAAATATTCATTTTAAGGTCATCTGTTTACACTGACACGAGGTCTATGGAAAATGAGGGAGCTGGCATCATGTTTCTGAAATATGCAATTTTACAATGGGAACGTGTTATAAAACGCCCGGCCACTGTTGTTTTCCTTGGGATTTAGGGTGAGAGACATGAAGGCTGACAACTCTCTTCCTGTTGTAGGTCAGAGCTTCAAGGAACTCTGTAATCTTCCCACCAGCTTTACTCTCTCCTGGAACTCACGGGTAAAATTAGATGCTGGCTGGACTTCAGTAGTTGAGTTTGAAAGCTTTCAGAGGCCGAGTCAGACAACTGCAGCAGACTGCTTTCCTTTCTCACAGTACCACTTTGAGAGACACTTTATATAGACTAACGTAGTTTAGTAAACTGATGAATGTCCGACAATTCTGCCCTAAAACGCCATTAATAACAATGCCCATAGGAGCAGAAGAAAATGATCTTTGTGTGGTTAATCTCCTTGGAAACAGGATCAGGCTTTATCTTCCTCCAACCAATGTGCTGCATTTACCCCTTGATGTTGCAGTGCAGTGTATGTTTACTGTTACTGGTGAAAAACAATAACAACTCTGTAGGGAAAGATTATTTGGAATTGTTTTATTATACACATTCTGATTGACTCTAGGAGGCAGACATGGTGAAAAGGGTATGGGAAGAAATTATTTAGAGACTGAGTGCCCTCCCAAACCAGCATCAAACACATTTATCTAATTTGACACATTTTGCCTGGAAGACATAGAAATAGACTGAGGTGCCCCCGTCAGAATCTAAAGAGCCAGAGACTAAAACCAGACTAAAAAGGGCCAACCCATTAGGGAAGTACCTCCCTGGGGAGCGGGTGGGCAGGGAAAGGAGGTTAGATGGCAATTATTAAACACTGAATCAAGAATATGTTCAGAGAGGCTGCTACCCGGGGAAATCCTCCTTCCCAGACTTAGCTGGGCAGGGGACAGTTAAGTAAAAGGAGTTCTGTTTATTCTCTGCTGCAGGATGCTACCCCCTGACCCTTTATAAGTCAGACTTGCTTGATTACTCCTTTTAATTCAAGGCTCAAAACAGCTTGTAAAGTTTTTTTTATCATTCCTTTCCAGATTGTGTGGGCCACACTGTAGCATGAGCTCTCCCTTTGTCCACATCTGTTTTCCAACCTCATTACTCTTCTGTTATTACATTCATTAAAAAAAAAAAGAGCTGTTTATTTCTTTTCAGCATGTTTTTCCCCCAGTTTCAAAAGCTAAAATGGTAAATCATGTGGTGTTTGATGTGACCATCTCCACGATTTCTTGTATACAAATTGATGATTGCATATACGGGAATTGGTTGAGCCTTATTGCTTAAATTAGCTATACCCAAGCCAAAGCTCACAACTCACATAAGGCTGTTTCACTGAAGATGGAGATTATCAAGACTTCTCATTTCTATATCAGAATGTTATATCATTCTCTCCAAGGCTCATAGTAGTAATGTGAATTTTTTGGTCAGTGTGACTCCTGAACATTTTGATTTGCATATAATTATTTAAAGAAAAATGGAAGCTGGGAGGCAGAATTTTAGGATTTAGGGTCATTTTACTTAGTGAAGAAAAAGCTAAGAGAAATGAGACAAGGATGTGCATGAAAACCATTTCTATGCAACATTATACAGGCAGTACTAGCCAATGCAATGAAATAAGAACAATGGATAAGAAATATAAGAATTGGAAAGAAAGAGATAGCTGACCTTATTTACAGATATTATTTGCTACATAGAAAATCCAGGAGAATCAACAAACTATTAGAATTAATAAAAGCATTCAAGGTTGCTGGATATAGAAACTGATGGTGTTCCTACATGTCAGCAATAGCCAATTAGGAAAAAAAAGATCCTATTTGCAGTAATAATCAAAAGCACGATGAAGGTAGGAGTAATCCTTAGAAAGCACATATAAAATCTTGGCCGGGCGTGGTGGCTCACGCCTGTAATCCTAGCACTCTGGGAGGCCGAGGCGGGTGGATCGCTCAAGGCCAGGAGTTTGAAACCAGCCTGAGCAAGAGTGAGACCCCGTCTCTACTAAAAAAATAGAAAGAAATTAACTGGCCAACTAAAAATATATATAAAAAATTAGCCAGGCATGGTGGCGCATGCCTGTAGTCCCAGCTACTTGGAAGGCTGAGGTAGGAGGATAACTTGAGCCTAGGAGTTTGAGGTTGCTGTGAGCTAGGCTGATGCCACGGCACTCTAGCCCAGGCAACAGAGTGAGACTCTGTCTCAAAAAAAAAAAGAAAGCACATATAAAATCTTTATAAGAAATGGATAAAGCAAAGTTGAAGGAATGAAAGAAGACTCACATAAATGGATATAACATATTCATAGATAGGAAGACTTAGTATTTTAAGGTTTTCAATTATCCCCAAATTAATCTGAAAATTAAATGACATTCCAGTGAAAACCATAATAAGTTTTGAATTACTCAGAGTCCTGGCAGGAAACCAATGACACACACAAAAGTGTTTACTGCAGAGAGTTAATGAAGAACCTGTTCACAAAGGTGTGGACAAAGCTTAGGGAAACCAAGAAACTGGCAGGGGAAGGTGGAGCATGCTAAGCTAGCAAAAGCAAGACACCTTTAGAGCCCCTGTGCCTGAAGCTGCAAGGGGGTGAAGCAGTTATCAGAACGCAGACTGTGTTGTAGCTTTACCCATGCGACAGGCCTTCGGAAGAGGAACAGCTGCTACTAACCTGGACATGGGCGAGGGAGCCAACGGGAAAAATACCTTGACCTGTTTCTCCTTTTGCCCTTTGTTCTCCTGTCATTGGCTGTCGTTAGCTGAGTATAAGAAGAGCCCATCTGTAGGTCAGCCTCACGGGACGTAGAGCAAAGTGAAGAGTGGAAAGTGGATCTGAAGGATTGATCAGAGAATACCCATTACATGTTGTTTTCCGTAGAATTTTTCAAGGTGATGTTGAATTTCATGTGAAAGATCAAGGGGTCAAAGCCAGCAAAGAACAATTTTTAAGAAAACAGACCTATTATGAATTTCATTTGAATCCCATTTAATTTCTGTCCTACCAGATATTAAAATGTATTATAATTCTAATAATTAAGACAGAAATTAACAATACCATTGTTACAGAGAAAGACAGTGGAACATAGTCCACATATATGTGGAAAGTTGATATATGACAAATCAGTGCTAAAGATGGACTGTTCAATAAATTGTGCTGGGGCAAATTGTTGTCCACATGGGAGGATTTAGTACTTCATATTACAATATCAAACATTTAAAACTCTAACCATAAGTGTTTATAAGGATTTGGATATTCATACACTGTTGGTAGAAGTTAATTTGCTATAATTGGAATATAATTTTCAATGTCTAGTAAAGTTGCATAAATTCTAGAGCCAGATTATTCCCTGTCTGTAAAATGGGTATAATGACAGAATCCTCATGAGGTTATTGTGAAGATTAGATGAGTTAATGTACATATACAGGGCTTAATCATCACTGTTACTTCTAGGATCCTGTACTTCCACCTCTAGGGATATAATCCAGAGAAAATTCTGACTTGTGTATAAAAGAAGACTGGTTCAATAGTGTTTATTATTGATGAACCAAAGAATGAGTTAAAAAATCATGATATATTCATTGTATAGCAGTAAAAATGAATGAAATAAACCTATATATAGTAACACAGGTAAATCTTAAAAATACATTGAGAGAAAAAGATAGATTACAGAAGAATAAGAACAGTCTAGTATTGGGAATACAAGAGAAATGGGATTGGGAAAGGGTGCACAGATTTCAGCTGTATCTGTAATATTTCATTTTAATATAGTTTTAAAAATCTGAACCAAAAAGAGAGCTAAGCAGTATATTATGGTTCAGATTTTAAGAACATGAAAGGGATATTAGAAGTATGGTAGAAAGAAACTACCTTATAGAAAGAAGAATATGATCTTTGGAGGCAGACAGTCCTGAATGTAATCCCACCGTTTTTTGTTTTTTTTTTAATCATTATTATTAGCTGTATAGCCTTGTATGGGTTACATAACATTAGTTACCTCACTGGAATAGTTTGAGGATTAAATAAGGTACTGCATAGTACCTGATACAAAATAGATATTCAATAATTTTTCTGTTCCTTTCCTTCTTGTACAGGGATGAAAAAAATTAATCAACATTCCCCTTGGAAAATACTCGAGACAAAATTCCTACTTTTGTGAGGCTGGTGCCTATAATCTTGTTGGCTTTGGATAACAATTGCCAATTCATGCCCAAACTTAGTGAAGCAAGCTCACTTGATAAAGAAATGAACTTGAGGATCTTACTGTATAAAATCATCATTCTTTTTTTCCAGCAAGTAGTATATTTGCCAGTGTTTGGGCGTGTGGTGCTGTCCTGAGCTGTCTGTAAGAAAGATGAGATAACCATGGTCCTTACCTTTATCCTAAAAAATCTTTGACTCTCCATTTTTGTAATAAGCACCTGTGAATTTACACCTTCTCTTGTGAAGTGAACTGGAGAATGGTCATTCTCTCTACTTCTCCCATATAAAAAACAAATGTCTTTGTCAGGGTCAGTTTCTACATGGGGGAAACTTGACCTCACTTTCATTAAAATGATACCTATTCTAGGCACACCTCCCCTCCCCCCCCCGAGACAGGGTCTCACGCGGTCACCCAGGCTGGAGTGCAGTGGTGTGATCATAGCTCACTGTAACCTTGAACTCCTGGCCTCTAGGGATCCCATCTCAGTCTCCCAAGTAGCGAGGACTACTACACCACAGCTGGCTAATTTTTAAAAAAATATTTTTTGTAGAGATGGTCTCAAACTCCTGGCTGCAAATGATCCTTCCACCTCAGCCTCCCAAAGTGCTGGGGTTACAGGTGTGAGCCTTCAAGCCCAGCTTAGGCACACCTCTTTTGATCATGAGCAAGTAATTTGATGATTTTCATGTGAACACTTCTGTAACAATCAAATTAGCAAATATAAGCTTGTGGCTTAGAATTTGGTCTCATTTGTACTATAGTATTGAGTTAATTACTTCCCAAGTACTAGATTAAAACATTCAGTGCTAAAAAGAAGCTGTGCAATAGGTGAAGGAGACAAATAACTTTAAAGAAAAAGATTAGACACCAATGACAGAACAAATGCTTTCAAAAGAGAGAGACAGACAGACACACACACACACACACACACACATACACAGAGCCATTCGTGGACAAAGAAAATAGCTGATGTATAGCTGTTTAAAGGATGATCTTCCTTGCATGTTCCTCACAAGAAAATTCATCCTGAACAATTTCGTTTCAGGAAAGGTTTGGGAAAGGGAAATTAGTTTCCAAAGGAAAGTGTGAGAAGCACCTTGGGCTTGAATGATTTAACACTAAACTAACCCGTGGTATCTGAGAAGCTGTATCTAAGAGTGGAGAGATGAAACAAGAGGCCTAGGAAACTTTTCCTGTCTAGTGTCTTTACGGCTTACCAAGATGACCTTACATGTAGATACTGTTTTCTAAAATGGACATATTTAGGAAATCTTTAAAAGTATCTAATTGCCACAATGAGTATGACTCACAGCCCTTTGCACCTTCTGTTGTTGTAGAGTGCATCCCATGGCGTGTTAGAAATTTTATATAATCTAAGCCTATTTAGTCTATTTTCTTCCACTTTGTAAACACCCTTTTTCCATAGTTGCAAATGTCTCCACCATTATTTGTTTCAATTTGTAAATTGCAGAAAGTCCAGAATAAACAGTGGCCTCTTACACGCACACTCATGTGCTGCCGGAGATGAACTATCTCCGGCGAGAAATACTTTCAAGAGGGGACCTCCATGTTTTCTTTATAGAGCCAGAATTCCAAAAGCAAGGATTTTTCTTCTTGTCCTCTTTCTACTAGGATAGGAAAGTTAATTTTTAAATTGCCACACTGGTTGGTAACTTAAAAGATGTTAAGTAGTGATGTCAAGGCTTATGTTTCTTTGGAAATAAGTAATGTACTGATCCCATCGAAATAATCAGGCCCCTTACGAACAGCTGCATTGTTGGACCTTGTCTTACCCAGCTTTGGATTTCCAACACTTTGCTATGGTTGGTAGGTGAGTGAGTGACTGAGTGAGTGAATAAAAGGTGTTGCCAAAAGGTGTGATCCTTGGCAAGAAGCAAGAGATACCATAGGCTTACCGTCTGATTCAGAACTCAAGGAGGGAGGTGACAAGGAGATGAAACATGGAATTTTCCAGAGCAAAGCCAAGAAGGACCATGTAAGAAAGGATTGTTTGACCTGAAACATGACCATAGGATAAAAGGCTCCACTCTCCTTTGTTTTATTTCCTCCACGTTCAAGAACCTGTCCTATGTAGGTCTTTGTGTGCTCAAAGCACACTGAAAACCCATACCCCTTCCAAAAAAAAAAAAGTGGGTCATGTAGCTCTTGAATATTTTATATCACGTCCTACATTTTATGCCTGGAGAGAAACTGTTACTCACTTGTAGATGTCACTCAAGCCACAGATGTACTGTCATTCACTGAAGATTCAGTGTCCTTAGTCATATTTGATCTCAGAGACTGTTTGCTCCTCTGCTTCTTCCACGCTTGCCTGTTTTCCTTTGTTATTCATTAATTTATTCATTTGGTATTTTCTAATAACTAAGAGTTCTCTTAACTACTACTCAGACTTGAAAAAGAATAAGACATAGTATCTATCTTTAAGGTATATTCCTTGATCCAGTTGGGAAAGCAGAATTATTAATATATAGTCATTTCTCTTTTTGTGTCAGTATTACCAACCCCCATCCCTACCACATTTTTTAGTTTTCTTTTGCTTTCCCTTTACCAGATTCAAATTATTTTTTTATTGTGGTATAAAAACACATAACAAAGTTTACCATCTTAACCATTCTTAAGTATACAGTACAGTAGTGCATATGTATATTATTATACAACACATCTCTAGAACGTTTTCATCATACAAAATTGAAACTCTATACCCATTGAACAACTTCCAATTCCCTTCCCTCACCCTGCCCCTGGTAATCACATTCTGCTTTGTGTTTCTATGAGTTTGACTACTTTAACTACTGTATATAAGTGGAATCATGCCATATTTATCTTTTTGTGACTGACTGATTTCACTTAGCATAATATCCTGAATAATATCCATGCTGTAGAATAGGCAGGATTACCTTCTTTTTTAAGGCTGAATAATATTCCACTACACACACACACATTGTTTTAATCCATCCATCCATCAGTGGACATTTAGGTTGCCTTCATCTCTTTGACTATTGTGAATAATGCTGCAGTGAACATGGGTGTGCAAACATCTCTTTGAAATTCTGTTTTCAACCAGGCACAATGGCTCACTCCTATAATCCTAGCACTCTGGGAGGCTGAGGCAGGAGGATCGCTTGAGTTCAGGAGTTCAAGCCTGAATAGAGCGAGACCCATCTCTGCTAAAATTAGAAAAAATTAGCCGGGAATGGTGGTGTGCACCTGTAGTCCCAGCTACTGGGAAAGCTAAGGCAGGAGGATCGTATGAGCCCAGGAGATTGAGGTTGCTGTGAGCTAGGTTGACACCATGGCACTTTACCCCTGGTGACAGAGCAAGACCCTGTCTCCAAAAAAAAAAGGGAAGAAATTCTATTTTCAGTTCTTTTGGACATATACTAAGAAGTGGGATTACTGGATTATATGGTAATTATATTTTTAATTTTTTGAGGAGATTTTATACTGTTTTCTGTAGTGGCTGCATTATTTTATATTCCTACCAACAATGTACAAGGATTCAAATTTCTCTACATCCTTACCAGCACTTGTTATTTTGTTTTAATTTTTTTGATAGTGGCCATCCTGACAGGTGTGAAGTGATATATAATTGTGGTTTTGATTTGCATTTCTCTGATGATTAGTGATATTGAGCATCTTTACATATGCTTTTTGGCCATTTATATGCGTTCTTTGGATAAATGTTTATTCAAGTCCTTTGCCCATTTTTTATCAGGTTTTTTTGTTGTTGGGTAGTAAAAGTTCTTTGTATTAATATTAATATATTCTGGATGCTAACCCCTTATCATATATATGGTTTGAAAATATTTTCCTCCATTTTGTAGGTTGCCTTTTCACTCTGTCGTGAACACATTCTATTGTGTTCCTTTGCTGCACAGTTTTTAAGTGTGATGTAGTCCCATTTGCCTATTTTTGCTTTTGTTGTCTGTGCTTTTGGTGTCATATCTAAGGAATCATTGCTAAATCTAATGTCATGAAGCTTCTCCTCTATGTTTTCTTTAGGCAGTTTTATAGTTAGTTTCAGGTTTACGGTTAGGTCTTTAATCCATTTGAGTTGACTTTTGTATATGGTATAAGATAAGGATCCACCCTATTCTTTCACATGTGGACATCTCATTTCCCCAGAACCATTTGTTGAAGAGACTATCCTCAAATTATTTTTTAAAGGAAAAACCAAATATCTTCTTTCTTCCATAGGAAATTGCTACAAAATCATTACTGTATGCAGAGGTGATCAATGAATATATAGCCAAAAATAGGGGAACATAAGAATTTTAGAGTCTTTTGGGTAGTTAATAAAAAGTACTAGGTTATTTTTCAGGATTTTGTGATATTTTTGGTATTTGTCAGCTTTTTAAAATATGTACTCTTAATGATCTATCCTCGTTCTATGTAAAAATTACTCTCACACTTAATTTCGTCTTCTTTTTCTCAGAGAGAGTCCCCAGTATTATGTAAGTTTCAGGCTACCAAAAAATGAGATCTACCTCCATTCAGATGCATTCAGTTTTGTAATCTATTTTACCTTTATTTTAAAGAATATTTTTGCTGAATATACCAGAATAGGCAAATCTGTAGAGACAGAAAGTAGATTAGTGGTTGCCTAACGCTAGGTGTATAGGGAGTTTGGGAGGTAATGGCAAATGGGTACAGGGTAGTTTCTTTTCAGAGTAATCAAAATCTTCTAAAATAGAGATTGTGTATTCACACACAATTCTGTGAATACACTAAAAGCCATTGAATTATATGCTTTAAATGGATGAATTGTTTGATAGGTGGATTATATTTCAATAAATCTGTTGTTTTTTTAAAGCTACTTAAGGACTGATATACCTAATAGAATAGAAGTTCATGCTTATTTCTTATTTCTTTTCTCTCCCTCGACTCAGTGATTCCCTTTTTGGACAGGTGTGTGAGCATACAGGGAGTTCCATCCCATTCCTTATTATTTAGGTTATTCTTGAATGGCAGCTTCTGCCTAGCCTGTGGTGGCTAGGAGATTCACAAGCCACTCTATATATTTTGCAAACTTTCCCCTGGGGCCTTAGCAAAGGACATTTTTAGAAAAACTATGGGTCTAATTTTGATGTGGCCCAATGTCTGTTCATTAGTCCCCATCACTGCCATTGGGATAAGCATATGTTATATTCAGTCTTAATCCCTGGAGGACACAGAGTTGTTCAGTCCATCCTGGTGTAAGCCACAAACCATGTTTAAAATAGTGGGCCAAGCCATTGGGCCTCCATGGTGAGGTGGCACTGGTCCCTCTGCTTGAGTTTAAAAAAAAAAAGCCAGGCATATAACCACAAGCCAAATTGGGCTTGGCTGCTCCAGGCCAACTGGATGACTGTGGCAGTTCAAGTTTTGTGAAGCCTTCTTCAGTTCACTTTCTCCCTCTTCCGTGTCCCTCTCCACATTAACTCTTTATTTAGCTTGGCCCCAGAGCAGCAAGTACATTCCTTTAGTTAAATGTTTGTCTCTTGAGTAATTCTCTCTCTACTGTCAGCACAACTCAAGAAATCCTCTACTTTAGTCCAAGCCTCCTTCTTTATACTTGAGGACCCTGATCCCCAGAGAGAGGAAGTGTTATGCCAAAGGTACCTAGCACGTTAGGGTAGGGCTGGGACTGGTAACTTTATCTCCCTACTCCTGGTTTGGTGCTCTTTTTGTTTTTGAAGAAAGATACACATGGCAGAAAGAAGCAGGATTCTGAGCAAGTTCCAACCACTCGCAATTATCTTTGTTGTAGATACATACATAGAATCAACACAATATCACTATAAACAATGCTAAAGTAAATATCTTACATATTTTGGCATTTATGTAATTTTATCTTTACAATTAATTCCTAGAAGTAGAATTCCCAGCTTCAAAGGGTATGTTACCTGGGAATTTTTTGTAATTTTATTATTTCACGTCAGTTTTTCTATCATAGTCACTATTCTGACTTATACCCCCACCAGCAATATCTGAGAGCACTTTTTTCTCTACACCTTGCCAATACAGTATATCAGATTTTTTGATCTTTGCCAGTCAGATAGATTCAATGTGTTATTGTAGTTTCGATTTGCATTTCCCTTAGACTAGTATTGAGCATCTTTTCACATATTTCAGTGCCATATTTATTTCTTTCTCTGTTCATGTTCTTTGCTTATTTTTATACTGGATTTTTTATCTTATTTATTCGTATTGATTTGAAGGAGCTTTCTATATACTAAGCAAATTGGTTTTCTATTAATATTTGCCTCATATATAATACAAATTTTTCCAAGTTTGTTAGTATCGTTTAACATATTTGTAATAATTTTTGCCATAAATTTTAAAATTTTATGTGTTTAAATTTATCGGTAATTTTAATAGTTTCTGGGGTTTGCATCATACTTAGAATAGCTTTCTCCCATTTCTCTATTGTTTAAAAAATTCTTTGTTTTCATAATAAATCTTCACTTTCTTCTCTATTACTTCCTTTTTTATAAGAATGTTGCACACATAATAGATGTTCAAAAACCTTTTTTTCCTAAACAGCTATTTCAATTTAGGCTGTTTCATTTAATAAAAAGAACATTGAATTTGGATTCAGAAGACCTCATTGATAGCTATAACATATTCAAACTAATTAGCAACTCTGTACCTGCCTCTTGAATTTTTATGAATATCTAATGAGATCAAGCGAATTAATATGTGAGAAAGTCCTTTTTAAAGTATAAAGTAATTATTTGGGACAGTTTTTCAGTGAACACATTCATATATGCATTTGTTATTTTTCTCCCTAATTGGTCTCAGGTTTGAAATAAAATTTGTGTCTAGGAAAAAGCAAACCTCATAAATGTGAAATTTCCTTATTGCTTCTTTGGGAATACCTTACCAATGAGAAGGCTTTCCTGAGCCTTGGTTGGGAGCTGAATGAGGAGGGGAGAATTGGGGCTCTGGTGAGAGGTTCTCCCCAAGTGTCTAGACTTGTAACTTTTAAGAGTTGGATGGTTGGAGCAAGTGGGCAGAACATTTGGATAATATTCAAGGACAGAGAACCCAGTTCATTTTTATTGTGCCGAAAGAGTTCAAAGGCAAAATATTCTAGGAAGTAAAGTTGGTTTACTCTTAAACATATGTGACTTCCTGTGCCAGTGAGGGAGGCTCTGAGGACATGTTGAATGCCCAAGTTATAGGAAGTTATGTTTGGATTGTTCTTTAACAAAATAGAGGAGCTGGGTTGAATGAAAAAGAAAAAAGCCCATCATAAAAAAAAAAAAGCCCATCAACACAGGGTATTGTGGACCAACCTTCCAAAAGTCTCTATACCTCATTTTGAGAGCCCTGGACTCTATTTTCATTTCTACCCTAGTTTAATGAGTTGGTCAAATTATGTCATCCCTTTATCTAAAATGTGAATTTTAAACATGTTTTTATTGAGGTAATTTTCATACAGTGAAATGCACAGATCTTAAATGTGTAATTAAATGAGTTTTAACAAATGGAAATATATACATATATTTTTTTACTATGATTTTCCCTCTTTAAAATGAAAAATAAAGCAGCCCATGGCATCGTATATTTAAATAATACTATGATGTTGTAATGTTGTAATAGTAGAAGTTGTGATGGTTATTTTGCTCCACATTGCTCCTTTATGTATTGAAAACAATTGGGCACCCAGGACATTCAGTGGTGCTGCCTAGTTCCTCCAGAGATCTCACCATTTTATTTATGTTTTAATACAAATGTGACCATTTGTACTGGAAAAGTACCAATGAATTCCGTGAGTCTTGGTTTCTTACACTTATTCCACCAGACATTTACCAAGGACCCACTCCGTGCCAGGCACTTTAGATTTGTTTCAGTCTACCCCTCTGCCTCTACTCGGTGTGGAGGCAGATGTGATGAAGGGATGGCCAAGTGAACTTAGAGGAGATTTGTAGCAAAATGAGGTTGAAAAGGTAAATTGATTTTTAAACAGTTAGAACTTGAACTAACTCACTTGGGCAGCTTTAATTATACCTTTGGTATTATGATCTGAAGACTTGTTGACCTCTGCTGCTGCTTCTGGGCTCCTTGCAATTAGTGCAGTCCATGGCTGCATTTCTGCTCTTTTTATTTTTTCTCTTTCTCCTGCTGTTCAGGCTTTACTCTAACTGGCTTTTCAACCTACCTGGGCATTCGTTTGTTCCCCTAACGCCGTGGCCGTGCCGAGTGTTGCAAAGGTAAAGAGAAAGAATCCTCAGCAGAGCTGTCAGTGTCTCCTGGGAGAGCCCCCACTCACCAGGAAGTGAGGAGATTTGCCCAGGCATGACAGACCTGAAGCTACCTCAGAAAGGGCGCAGAAGCTTCCCCAGCACCTATCACCTATTTGTTGACTGGATGGGTGAATGAAGTTCTCAGGAAGTTGTAATCAAGGTCCTCTCTTGCCTATCTAGTCTGCAGGCTTCTGAAAGCTTTGTGACCCCAAATTCCTGTCCTCAGTCTCTTTTCGGACTGTGCTTCTGTCTCTTGGCCTAATGACTGTTGCTAACCTCGGGGCCTCTCCTGCCCTCTAATGATTCAAATCAGCTGCCCTGAACCTGCCTCCACCTTGGTAGACCACAGACGTGAACCAGAGAAATGAAAAGAATCACTGGAGAGCTGAACTGGGGTCCCTTACTTTGCCCATCCTCCTAGGTTGTGTTTTCTTTCTTGCTAAAATGCAGAAAAGGAAGAGGAAACAAATATAATATTTAGTGCGGGGCAGAGTAGGTGCTAATACAAGTGTATGAAAGAGAACTGAGTGCTACTTCTCCAACCTAGAGTAGCCCCCAGGTCTGAATACTTTTGTTTTCTGCAGATTTTCAGCCTGTGTCAGTTACACTTTCTAGGCCCTAAAGTGAAAAGGTCTGCATGCTTGGTTTGGGTTACCCGTAGGCTCTAGACTAGACTAGAGGACTGACTCAGTGAAAATGTTTACTTCTCTAATTAAGCAGAATTAAGGTCTGGACTCAAAACTGTCTTGGGCTGTACTAGGCATAATTGAGATGCATGGGCTTTGTGTAAATAATGTACCTCTAATTGGCTTTGATTAAGTGCAAATTAGGATCACACTTCACTCCAGTGTGATTTACATTCCTAAGCCCTTTTACTAACTGAAGTTCTGTGGGTGGCCGATAAGGCATGTTTATCCAGGAGACAAGAGACCAGGAGCTAGGAGCTGGGAATCTGCAGTTTCCCAAAGGTAAAGAGCCTGCAGCCGAGACTCCTGTTTCTTACATCTTCCTTCCCATTTCTGGTTCCTATTTTAGGTGAATCATCTTTAGTCCTCTAAATTCTAGAGCTTACCTATTGCTTTTTGATTTTCAAGACTTGGGAAGCTTGTCTTAAAAAGAAGAAAAAAAGGTTAAGTGAATATGGGTGTTTGCCTTGTGAAACCTCAGACCTAAAGCCAGCACCAGGCTTTGGCTGTCAACATAATGACACCTTTTTTACTCATTGACCAGAAACATTTTATAAAGGAAACAACTGGTAGGAAGTTTTCTCCAAAGAGTTCCCAGTGTGTGGGTGTGAGTCAACAGACTGCTACAAGTAGCTTAACTACACATATCTTCCTCTGGGATTGCTTTGCAGTGTAGGGTAGGTCCTTACAACTGGCCCTCGGTGAGCCTGACTGTTGGGGAGTGTGACACATTTCCTCTTGCTTCTAAATTCTCTGAATCTGCATTTGAAAGTTATCATGACCAGATATAAAGCAGCAGTTGCTGGATTTGTGTTATGTCTCCTCCCACTCATGTGCTGGTCAAGACTGGCCTGTGGAAAGGCCTCCAGGTAGTGGGATCCCAGTATACAGGCAGCAGGATAGGAATGTCACATGGTGTTTATGGCCCTGGAGGCCACTGACAACTGGACCTAGAAGGGGTTTCTCCAGATTTTCTCACATTAGCATGTTGCTGCTTGGTGCAGGACCAAAAAGTAACATGACAGAAAGGGATTTTCACACGAACAGAGAGTGCTAACAGTGTGCCAGGGTCTGTAGGAATGCTCTTAGGAGGGGCCAGCTAAATACTCACTTCACACCCTTGTGAAGGCGTTGCCCAGGGCAACCCAGGGACTCCTTGAGGGTGTCACCTTCAGAGAAGGTTGGACTGTAAATATGTTTGGTCTCTAAACTCTGCCCTGGGCTTTCCAGAGTGAGAAGGCAGCATATTTAGACAAATGACACTAACAGCAGAAATCCTGGCCAGAGTGAAGAAAGAGAATGCTTTCTAGGCCCTTTAAACTACATTCATTCACTTATTCATTCAGTAGACGTTTATAGGCCACTGGGAGAATGTCATGCTCTTTACTCCTAAAGAGCTCGTCTAGAGATAAATTACAACTAAATGTGGTATATGTTGCAGCAGAAATAAGGATGCATATGGCAGTGGGCTGTCATGGGGAAAATTGTCTGCCATGCTGCATTGGTTCAAAGCAGCTTGGAGTCAACTTGGGGGCCACATGCTGTTCCAAAAAAATGCACTTGTTATTCCTTTCACTTGAGTGGGACCAGCATGTGATTTTCTGAAGAAAAAACAGAAATAATAACAACAAAAGAATATTAACATTTGTTCAGTGTATGTTATGTGGCAGGTACTGTTCTAAGAACTTTTTTTTGTTCATTCTCTCGTGTAATCTTCATAGCATTAGATAGGTACAATTATTATTCCTATTTTAAGAACAATAAGCTGAAGCTTGGAGAGATTAATTTGTCAAGGAGCCCACAGATGTGGAAGAACCAGGACTCGAACTTGGGTCTGATATCTCTACAGCTCTACCTTGTAACCACTATTATTCTTCATCAAGGTGTAATGGACTGAGTCAGAAGCTCTGGGCACTAGTGCTGACTTTCTCACCAGCTGGCTATGTGCTCTTGAGCAAGTCGCTTCCTGTCCCTGCCTCAGTTCCTTCCCTAACCCCTCCATCAAATGAGACTCTTAACCAGCTTCTGAATCAAAGAAATTACATGGACTGTGGAGAGGGAAAGTATAAGGTCTTTCACTGCTTGCTGTTGCTATTATCAGTTGTGAATTTTGTGACCTTGACTTGCCATCTGCCAGCCCTAAAGTATGCAATATTGATCTTTGTCAGTCTTACTCCTTGACCTGTGTACTTGATTCCAGAAGGCCTCTTAAAGTAGGGCTCTGTATCTTTCTCTGTCAGGAGTGGACCAGGCAGCAAGGGCCCAAGGTTATCAAGTACAAGGGCTTTGTCCTGGGGCCATCTCTGCTGTAGATTGCCCCAGCTTTAGATCGGCACGCACTTTCTACTTTAGATCCCGTCAGTCCTTGTTGGCAAATGTGGTGCTCTGATCTTTTAAAAGATGAAGTTCAGCCCAAGACCTTGACTAAGGTTAAGTTCTCCTTCATTCCCCGTGGCTTAGGAGGAGTACTTCCTTGTCTGACTGATAGAGACAGGAGCCAAATCTGCAGAAACCACAAAATATGACCAACCAGAGGACCCAAGAAGTTTCCCTGACAGTTTTTTTTTTATCATGTGTATTTTTTTTTTATTTCAGCATATTATGGGGGTACAAATATTACGGTTATGTATATTACCCATGCTCCCCTCCCCCCTCGAGGCAGAGCCTCAAGCATGACCATCCCCCATACTCCCTGACAGTTTTTAATGCAGAAATGCCTAGAAGGGAGCTACCACCCACGTGCCAATCCTCTCAACAGGCATTGTACCCAGCCTTGGGGGAAAGTGCTGTACTGAGAACCACCAAATCCTGGTTAGGCACAGATGGGGTCTGGTGTTTTGTAGGTACCTTGGTATTAAAGGGAGACTTGGAACAGAGATTTGGGTTTTGGAGAATAGTGGGATAGGATGAAAAACATGCTCATAGTATTTATCTATCAACCAATAAAATGTTTAAAATTGCCAGTCCCATTCTGGAAGGACCACACAAGCCCAGTTGCCCTGCCTATGCACATTTCCTCTTGGGCAGGGCCCAGTACAAGCACACCTTCCTCCCCACCCCTTAGTTCACTTATTAGAACAACTTGTTTCAGACTTTTAATGTTGTCTGATCCTTCTAATCATATTCTGGAACTTTGACTTTGACCTTGAGTTATATTTCCAAGTACTAAGCATTACTTGGGAGAGAATGTGCCACCATGACTCAGCTGGCTCACCCAAAGTGGTGGGGGTGGGGTGGGGGTGCTGACCCAGTAGATTCTCACTCAGGGAAAGGGACTAATCTTCTGACCATTCCCAAACATCTCCAAATGACCCCAATTTGATTTTTAGCTTCCTTTTTGCTCTTTGCTTATAATTTCTCAACATCAGACATAGATGTTTACCTCCATGTACATTACTGCAATATGAAACCACTCCGTCGTCTAAAAGCAAATAAACTGGCTTTAATGGTTGTGCTGTCAAGTAGCAGCTAAAGGGTTAAAAGTTTTAGCAGGCAGACTGGCCAGCAGGAGTTAGTGGTGTGGAGTAAGAGGGACGCCAGGCTGTCTCTAAACTTTTTGGCCCTCCCCAAGTACAGAGATGAAGGAAGAGCCTCTATAAATCACTGGAGATTAGAGACCCTGTTCTTGCCGACTCCGCAGGGTTGCACTGCTTAATGTCAAAGCCTCACGTATTGCTTTAACAGCACTCCTTTTCTTTATTAAATCCACTTTGAAATAAAAAAAAAAATGATGATCTTTCCAGTAAGGGGGAGAAGGCTAAAAGGATTTAGACGGTATCTGCTATGTTACATTACAGAGACTAATAACTGTTTAGGGAGTAAGTAACATTTTTGCACCATTGTAAGCCATAAAAACGAAAAGAGGTATAAAAGTCTGTTCTTTAGAATCAATTTGTTTGAGTGTTTATTTTGCCCTCTGTCCTTGCCTTCAGGTTCCTTCAAAGGGTGAGCGAAAAAACTGGGAAACTGATGTGAGTGCTAATGACCAAAAGGTCTGGAAACACTGTCTTAACTAAATTGTTCAGAAACGAGGATATTTACTCGGGTTAGTGAAGGGAGCACGGGAGGGAGTGGAGTAGTGGAAAGAGTTCTACTTTTATACTTGAAAGAAAAAATGCAAACTTTGACTGTGTTCCTTTGGAGGTCGAGTCTGAGCTTATCTCCTTCATCTGACTTTAATGAAGACATATTTTAAGCAGCTGCACCCACGTCAGATGTCATATTTTGGCTCAAAACTTCCACCTTCTGGGTGGGAGGTTTCTCAAAACTAAGAAGTTGGTAGTAATTATAATCTAATTGGGGAGCACTGGGCAAAAGTCTGATTGTCACAAAACATAAGTTAAAAACAAATTTGTATAGATGAAATAAGAGTGGCCATGAATTAATTGATAATTGTTAAAGCTAGTGGTGGGTATATAAGCTCCTGCTTATATATATTTTTAAATGTTCACAATAGAAAAATAAATCAGTTTAAATAAAGTACTTAGCACTTAGTAAAAAAAATAAACTAATGTGAGCTAAAATATTAGATCACCAATTACAGCATTTTAATTTATACTTTTAGAGAGATCTTAAGATAAAGAAAAGCTACACAGAGAATTTTGGTGCCTCTAATTTGTTTACTACCCATTAGAACCTAAAGCTTCTTTCTGTTTTTCCCTTCATGGTCAAATGGCCATTACTTAAATGGAATTATTTCAGGAACATAGGAATCCCTCATTAAAGGCCCAGCAAAAAGCCTTCAGAATCTTGGGAACAAATGTGGTCAAGGTACTTTTTACAGTTTGCCTATTTTAGTCAAGCACCCACAAGCCAAGTCCATTTTGTTTTTAGGGTTTCACTTGTTTATTCCTCGAACATTTGATGAAGAACTACAACCTACGAAGCACTTGGCTAGCTGTTGGCGATTTAAAAAAAAAAAAAATGCTGAATAACCCAGGCTCCCACTTTTGAGAAGCTCACAATCTTAAATGGAAATATTAAAAAAAAAAATAGATTATATATAATGTAGGCATGAAACCTTAAAAGTAAAGGCCGCTTTTAAATGTTGCTGTACTTGATGTGGGAAAGGGAATTGAGCCTTCTTTCTGTAGCTCTCAGATTACGACTGGGGAAGGATAGTGGGATTTGAGATGAGCTCGGGACCCTTTTGGAGCTGATTCCTAGATCTGTATGGTGTTGCTTCCATTTGCATTTTGAAGTTTGGAAAGAGTTCACACCTTTACAATGTGGTTCATATTTTCCAGGCGGAGGGAGGGAATGCCTTGTTTTGCAGTGCTTCCCATCCAAAAGCTGACAAGTCGCAGCTTTTTATTCTGACAAACAGCTTGAAGGTATCACCTCTGCAGACTCCTGACACAATGAATTGCGGTTATTCATTTATGACAGTTTGTGCCTCGCGTATGCTTTCATGTGTTTAGGATGGTTGCCCAGTTTTAAAGTAGCAGCTCTTAAAATAGCTGGAAATGGAGGTGGAGTTCAGGTTCAGTTAAAATGGGGTTGATAGTGCTTGCATGATGTCTGTGTGTGCACGCTTTCAAGCCTATGTGCACACCTCTGCTGCCGGAAGTCAGTGACAGAACAATCTACACAGCGGTCCATTGTGGTAGAAAATATAAAGCATGCACGGTGAGGAGGAACAAGGAGGGAGGATTGCATCTAGTGATCCTGGAACAGTTGCTCAGACCAGCATTTAGTGTTTTATTAGGAGAGAACAACTCTATAAAAGGAACAAGAGGTTCAATTATTACAGAGTGGGGCGACAGGAGGCAGCTGCCAGCATGACTTTGAAAACCCTTTGAGATCCTAGAAGAGTTGCCACATATAACGTGCTGCAGCTGCTGGGATCATTTAGGAGAGATGCAGAATTTGGCACCCACCCACCCCTACAGGGGAGAGGATTCTAGGATCACCCCAATGTTTTCTTTAGATGAGTTCCAACCCCACCCCACCCCCACTTTCCTCCCTTGCCACTGAATGTTCTCACAGAAGTTCTTGTATTTTTCTTTCTTCC
The DNA here is from genome assembly GCA_008086735.1 of Cheirogaleus medius. Lineage (NCBI taxonomy): Eukaryota > Metazoa > Chordata > Mammalia > Primates > Cheirogaleidae > Cheirogaleus > Cheirogaleus medius. The sequence goes on along the minus strand of VBSM01003215.1, from coordinate 26,959,247 downwards.
TTTCTTTTTCCAGGTATTTTTGCAGAGAATTAAGAGAAAAGACAGTCCCCTAGTTTGATTTGAAAAGAAATGAGAGGTCGTGTATGCTTAGGGATCGGTAGGTAAGGCCAGATTGGGAGAATACAGAGGGCCCCCTATTCTTGCACCCAGTCTTTGTACTTGAAGAACAAGTTACCAGAGCTTTGCAAACTAGGGAGTCATGCAAGTAACAATGTATGTGAATTTCATTTTTAAAAATCTACCTGGGATGTTTGTTTTTCATCAATACATACAGAATATTTGCAAAATTGAACCCTTCAACTTTAAAAATCTCCATTTAAATCATATACACTTAAGCAACAACCAAAGTTCATATAAGCCAGAAAAAGGTTGTTTATGGGGGGGTGGTTATTCTTACAAATGTATTATTTGATATATATAAAATTTTTGATAACGATTTCTCGACATATAAATGCTAATTATGGCTGCAGTTTGGCAACCAGAAGAGTTTATATGAACCCACATTCTGTGAGCAGGCTGAGAGACCACCAATATGTTAGCAAAAATTATTACTGTACTGATGTAATCTTGAAAGAGATGTGACCCCAACCTCACTGGGGAACAAATGGAGGGAAAATTAGGCAATGGGTGTGGAGATAGTCATAGTTTCATATTTAGAAGGGAGACTAGAAATCCTGTAGGTTGGAAATCTCACTTATAGGTGAGGAAAATCCTCCTGCCTCTCCAATCCAAGAAATTCTGGTAAATTCTTTCTTAACATTCCTCACCCCAATTTAAAAATCATTCCCACTCTTACTAATGGGAGAGCCACATATCTCTCAGATATGTTGAGATGGAGAAAAAATTAAGAACTGTTCATTTAACCTGATTCATTTCTGAGATGAGAATACTAGGGCCCAGAGAATTCCTATAGGAGAAAGCAGAGAAAGGTCTTCTTATTCTGTCACTTAGAAGGGATAGCTGTATGGACCCAGGCATTTCTAAGATGTAAGTCACAACCCTCATGCAGTTGCCATGTGACCAGGGATCAACAATGGTCAAATAAGAAAGATAGAAGACTGGGGCGGGTGATATGAGGAACTGCATATGGTCATATGCTTAAATTCCATTACATGCAGATTCAAGAGATCTGGGAGTTGCAACTCGTTTTGCTGCAATGTAGGTTGTTGATCTGTAGTTAAATATAGTTCAGTAATAGATTAGAGCATTTCATTTGTGTATTTTCCCATCTCCAAAATAAGTTGTTATTTTAAAAGACAATAAATGATAAATGTCTAGAAGAGATCCCAAGTACTACTACAGTTAAACTCATGGTGATTTATCATATTTGAAAAGAGACTTGAAATGTAATATCTTATGTTTTTATTCTGGGCCTGCAGGCAGGTAGGTAGTTGTACTGTGATGTCCCCCACTCACAGGTCCGTTACCTCTTTATTTGAGGGTCAAGGAACTTCCCACCAGCCTGGGAAGAATCACCCATCCTAAGTATCTTTAAACATTTGATTAAGCCATACAAGGAACAATCAGAGTTATGCTAGCCACAGCATGGTATTTGGAATTCCTTTTGTTATTAAAAAATTCCACACTGGTTGTATGAGTTCAGGAAGCCTGAGGAGGGATAAGAAATAGAGCTTTTGTCTAGTGCTATTTTAATACACGGCTTCAGGTGTTGGTGGGCAAACTGGCTTGGAAAGGCTTTGAGTTGTTAACACAGTTGACTCTCAGGCCCAGTGTGGGTGGCAGAAATGCCTTAGCCCATTGGGTGCTCTTCTATTCCATTCTCATGTCCCTTTGTCAGGATTCTTGCAACAGTATTGTCACTTAAACACAATAAGACAAGCTCCATCCAATCCCAGTTGCTGGAATTTAGCCTGTACTTGATGCTGGTCTTTGGAATGAGATCAATCTTTTTTAAACATCATAAGGCAGATTCTCTTGAGACTTCTGGTTCATTGCTTACTCTTGAAGTCTTTGCCCCTAGATCAGTACTCTCTGCTTCTGTGGTGCTGTCAGTATGACAGGTCAGTTAAACATGCAGCCACCTTAGTAATTCAGAAAACAAAGACTGCCTCCACCCATGACCAAAGCCTTTGATGACATTACTACTTAACACTATGGCTTCTGGCAACGTTTTGGTGTCACATTATGAAGGAAACAAGCTGAGAATCACCTTCTAAATAGCCCCTGCTGGGTGATGAAGTCTTGATTGGAGAATGTGCTTCCCTAAGACTTGTCTCTGAACCCTTGGAGGGTATATGCTCCCTAATAAGCTGCCTGGGAACGGCAGTCTAGACAAGGAACTCTTTTTAAGTGGGTCACAACATTTTGAATGATTGTACTGGATTACTAGGTAGCCTAGTCAGTTACAGTTGCTGGTAAAATCACTGAAGGCACGTAACATGATCACTATGATTTGATGATTCCAAAGACCCATCAAATGGGTTTAATGGAACCCAGTGGTTCCAAGCAACCCTTTTCTTACTTCCTAAAACTTCATTCTCAAGTGAAATGGTCTATAAGGAGCAAGTGATCGCACAAGGAGGTGTTGGCGATGGAGCCTTCTGCCAAAGAGCAGTCCGGCTCCTGGGGTGAGAGGAGAATGGGCAGAGAACCCCTATCTCTGAGACTAACAATGTCCAGCATTATCTGCAAGGCAAAGGACAGGCCGAGAGAGTTTTATCAGATGATTAGCTGTCTCTGTGGAGGAAGCTCCTCTGCTGTGAAATTGCTGCCACCAAGAACCAAGGCAGTGCCTTCCGGATGAAGGTTCTGTTGTTCAGTTCTTTACCTGGTCATGGCAAAGCCTATTTCTGATACCACTCAGGTTGAAAGGCTAGTCTTGTTGAGATGTCTGTTGTTGCCATTTGAAATTTCTGTATATCCTCACAATTTTCAACATAACAGTTGCACAGACAGCTCCTACATCACCCCAAAAGGGGCATGAAAAGTGTCTCTTTCTTCTGTGAAACTGAATTTTGTTTTACCAGTGATATTTAGAAAAATATTTCTAAATTTTCTTCTTCGGGACATAGAATCTAAATGTATATCCCCACCATATGAGACAAATGTCTGCCTCCCTACTCCCTCATTCCCCCAATTAGGTTAAACAGCGTCTACCCAGAGGTCATTTGTGTTCTCCAAGTTCATAGTGGTTACCTTGAGTTAGCCTAATGAAAATGTGATGAGACAGTTGCTGGTAAAATCAGTGAAGGCAAATAACATGATCACTATGATTTGATGGTTCCAAAGATGCATCAAATGAGTTTAATGGAACCCATTGGTTCCAAGGCAGGCAGTAATATTATTGTTCCAAACTTCAGGTCCTCTAGGGAAAGACTACTCTTTAGGATTCTATTTCCCTTTTGTAAAAGATGCTTCTGGCAAAGTTACCCGAAATAGGCTACTTCTGCCTAAGACATGATATTGACATCATCTCCAGCCAAAGTTCTCAGTCCCTATATTCTTTCTTTTGCAGTTACTACTGTTTCTGTAGGGAAAAAACATATTTACTAGAACATGTTTCTACTATTTTATTTGGTGTATTCATTTATTCAATGGAAATTTGTTAAGCACCAACCGTGTGCCAGAGGCAGCTTTCTGGAGACATTGAACCAAGGCTTGAAGAACAAGTTGGAATTAGCCAGGTAGCAGTGAAGAAGGAACTACATGTACAAAGTACATAGATAAGAGAGGACAGAGCACAAACAGGGAGCTTCATTTATTCCAAGAGGTCCAGGATATAGGATATAAATGCTTGGAGTTGTAGGATATGAGATAGGAGAGATAAAAGGCTGATCATGAGGAGTTTGGGTACCATGGTAGAGAGCCTGATGACTTTGGGGAGCCCCCCTGGAATTTTAAGCAAGGCAATATTATCAGATGTATTTCAGAAACACCACTTTGGCTACAGTCTGGAAAATGGATTGAAGTGGGGTGAGACTGGATCCAGGAAAAGCGTCAGGTACTAACTGAATTAGTCTAAGTGAGGAGTGAGGGATGCCTGGAGTAAGGCAGTGGTGGGAACGGAGAGGTGGCCCAGAATGTGAGTGTCAATGGTGTATGGGATCCAGAATGTAATAAAGAGGTGGGAGTCTAAAGTGACACTCAAGTTCTGGCTTCACAACTCAGTAGAAAGTTGCACCGTTCATAGAGAAAGAGAGTGGGGGTGGAGGAGAGAAGATATGTTTACTTTGGAACATACTGAGTTTAAGGAGCCTCAAGAACAACTGAGAGAAATAGGAGCCACAGTCATATTCCTTGACTTTATTGGCTCGGACTGTCTAGAGATCTAGTGGGCGGGCTGTGTTTGGGGGGCGCAGAGAAAGGCATGTGGAAACTCTCAACATCCGAGAGAAGTTAGCATAAACCTTCCTGTTCATATTATTTCCAAAATTTGACCAGATGTTTAAGCAAATTAACAAATGATTAAAGCAGCAGTCGGCAGGGACCTAGACCCCTGTGAGAATAAGCAAAGGAGCGGCTACAGAGAAAGCCCAGCCCAGGTGTTCTTGCTAGAAAGGAGGTCGGTGTGATGTGGGTCCCCAGTGGTTGATAGGCAGAGTTAAAATAAGGCGAGCTGACTCTGGCAAAGAGGGTGGAATAGGGAATCTAGAAAAAGTACAGATGTTTGTGTTCACTGTGAGAATAATCTCTGCCTAATGGCCAGACTCTCCAAAATGTTTTTTATTCTATCCATTGTTAGTAGCACATTCCATTTTTCTCTGTAGTCAAATGTTTTTTCTTTTATTAAGGGATTTCATCCCTTAAAAATGCTTTCCAAATTGTCCAGAAAGAATAATATCAAAGGGCCATTGGTTAGCATTTTGTCACAGCAAAATGGCCTAGCAGTCAAGTGACTGACTTGGGTGTCCCTTTCAGCTTCATCAGTAGCTCACTGTGGAGCCTTGAGTAAGTCACTAGCCCTCGCTGGACCTTAGCTTTCTTCCCCAGAAAGTTAAGGAGCCTATCCTAGTAGGTTTCTAAGGTCACCTTCAGCATTATCGTTCTATATCTGTGTCCATTTCTGGTTTGAAAAGGACACAAGTCTTACTTAGAATGACAGATTCTTCTCACTCACCAAAGACACAGCCCTGGACATCAGCAAAATACTCCAGTAAATTGTACTTCCCAGCACACTTTATGCCTGGTGTGTAGCAGGGCTGGAAATTTGCCACAGAGACACTCACTGCAGCCCTTAACCCATCAGGGGTCATTTAGAATGTCAGGCTTAAAAATCAACCATCTCCCTATACCTCCCCACCAAGGCCTCACCCCTAGCTAGCCTCATCTAGAGACTGAATTCCTTATCGATCTTAAAATAAAAGTGAAACTCTCCCAAATGCCCTGATCTTTGTGTCCATGTGAACATGGGCTCTGTTCAGCATCCTTATTCTCCGTGTGAGTGGATTCTCTAGCTCAGATTCTCTATCCTGAGAATAATGATGAAAAATCACTGAAAAGCCCCACTGCCTTTCCAAGCTACTTCCAAAAGGGAGCCAAAGTGCAGGCCCCAGAGGGATGTCCCAGTCCTATAAGGGGGCACCCAGTCTCCTTCAGTTTCTGTATCTCAGGCTGCATCCCCCATTTTCCCACTCATCCCTCTCACCTTTCTCTGGCAACATAGTTCAGTGCCCTCAAATGAAGGAGGGCTACCTTCTAGTTGAAAGTAGTCACATGTCATAATTCGAAACTTACACTGCAAAAGATGGGATTCTGAGTAAACTTGGGGTAAGGTATTTGCATTAATTCATGACAACACGTGGCAATTTCATAGCATTCTTTAGATCGCTTGGGGTTCTTTATCAAAAGAATCTCATTAATACTTGTGCCATTTATGTGGGGCAATTAACATCAAAACGTTTGTTTCACACGCAGCTATCAGAGAGCCAGAGAGGTTTAGTTACTTGCCTGTGGTTACACAGCGAGTGAGCGATCAGCAGGGATTAGGAAAAATGCAGGTGGTAATGCAACTGAAATGTTTCGGCTCTGACAGCATAGTTCAACAAAAGGATGTTGGTCCTGAGATGGGGAGTGCAGCTTAGCCTTCTAGGCCTGCTGCTATCCCAGGAGAACTGTATTTTCTATTTTCCTGAATTCTATTATGACAGGCTTTAAAAAATTGATTTAAAATTTATGTGTATGTATGTGCATGAAAATATGTGGCTGCTCACAGATACATATATAGAAGATGAAAGAGAAAAATGGACAACTTATAATTACAGATATTTTTGTTCATCTGGTATCCAGATGATCTCCCTTGATTCTGACAGTTTTGACAAATCAGTTTATTAAAATTGTAAATGTAACCCAGAGCTGTTTAGTACAATACTGAGCAGAAGGTGCTTTCTCCTCATATTATATTTTGCTGTTACATTATTAGAAGTAAATACAGCTTATATGTAAAAGACAAAACAGCCGGTCTTCTATGAGAAAGCTGTCACTTGTCACATATAGTCCCAGTTGGTTTTACTGTCCCGAGACCCTAAGGATATTTTTGTAGAGCTTTGACCTTGATCAGTCACAGAGAAGCCTGTGTCCCCTGCACACCCTCCTCCCCTATAAGCCCTCCCCACCCCTTCAACTTCAGGTTTCTAAAGAAAAAACTTGCTCCCAAAGAAGGCATTATTCAGGTGACATTTGGGGAAGGAAAGCATCAGTAAGGCAAGTTTTATTTTTGTTTTTGGTTTGGTTTTTTGGGTTTTTTGTTTGTTTCTTTCTTTCTTTTGTTGTTGTTGTTGTTGTTTTCTTTGAGACAGAGTCTCCGTCTGTCACCCCAGGTAGAGTGCCGTGGCATCATCATAGCTCACTGCAACCTCAAACTCTTGGGTTCAAGTGATCCTCCTGCCTCAGCCTCCTGAATGGCTGGGACTACAGACACACGCCACCTCACCCAGATCATTTTTTTTCTATTTTCAGTAGAGATAGACAGGTCTCATTCTTGCTCAGGCTGGTCTCTAACTCCTGAGCTCAAGCAATCCTCGAGCCTCAGCCTCTCAGAGTACTAGGATTACAGGCATGAGCCATTGTGCCCAGCCAATGAGGCAAGTTTTAATTTGAGCTATTTAAACCCATTGTGCTTAAGTAAAAGATTTCATTGTAAACTCTGGAAAACTGTGTGGCAGCAAGAAGTAATGACACAAAAGGCAAGATGACAATATTGAGTGCTCTTAAACTACAAGAGAAAAAATGTACAAAATGTAGAACTCTGTGCAGTCACTGAAAATAGGGAAAAGAATTCCTTTCTCTTATCAACTGCCATAGAAAGTCCAGAGAGGTTTTTATTTCATACTTGATTAGCCTCAGTTGACAATGTTTTCTACCACTCTGATTTTGTTTCTCCAGCTTTCCTCTTCCTTCTATCTTCTAGCCTCTGCCCAGGAGTCATTTGTAAACAAGCATGTTTTCCTTTTTTTTTTTTCCTTTACAGTTCAATTTACTATAGAGAAATCATTTGGGTTTTATATTTTCAGTTAAATTTTGAACTGAGATTACAATATTGCAGCAAAAAAATTTACATTAATTTAGTATTTTTTTAGCATACCAAATTGAAATACATAGGTTCAAACTTCAGATTTATGGCAGTCTTCAAATACAATACAGACATTTCTTGAAGTTACCATATTATTCACATGTGGTATCTGCAACTCTTGAGCTGTTTCACATAGAATAGCTCTCCTATGGATATGGCAAAACTGATATGCCACGAAGTTCAAGGCTGTATAGTTAATTGAACAAGCACATTTTCTATGCTTGTTATCTATGACAAGACAACTTAATCTTTGTGCCACCGGCTATTGGCAATCTGATAATGCCTGTGGACCCTTTCTCAGAATATTTTCAAATGAATAAAATAAAATGTGTAGGAACATAATTATTAAAATATTTTAAATGCCCATACATTTATGCTGTAGTACTATATGTACCTATTTTTAGCATATTAAAAAATAGAACTAATCACTACTATAATTTCAAAGTCATAATATGTGTACAGCAGGGGTCAGCAAACTACAATCCAGACTGTTTTTATAAATAAAGTTTTATTGGAACACAGCCATAATCATTTATGTATTGTCCATGCCTGCTTTCATGCTGCAACAGCAAAATTGGGTAGAGATCATAAGGCCCTCAAAGGCTAAAAATTTGCCATCTGGCCCCTTTCAGAAAAAGTTTCCCAATCTGTGGTGTAAATTGCAACAATAGTAATATGCAGTGAAAATGCTGGTTTCTATTGGCAACAGTCACAGGTACTGCCAACAACTGTTTTTTGCCTACATTCATAATTGATGTAAGTACTAAATTTTAGCTAGAAGTTAGCAAAAATATAGGTGTGATTTTTTTTTTCCCCATCCAAATTCACAGACACCCTGAATTCTATTCATGTGTTACTTGGAGGCTTGTGGTCCCAAGTTTGTTAACCTCTGAATGGGATTACAACTTGACCTTTCAGCAGAAAGAAATAATTTCTTTACAGTGTGAAAAATCTGCATCCTTTCTACCCCCCTCACAAATCTATGCATATTTTCATATAGATGAAAAAGAAGTCAGATCATCTTTAGAATTAAATGAATAGGCCTCTTTGGGCTCTTATTCCCATCTGCAAGGACCCAGTGTCTGGCTGGGGAGAGGCTAGTTCTGTCAGCCAATGTCAGGAAAACTTGGGATTCTCTGCACATATAGCCGGCACATTACCACTTCCTCATCCCACTCTCGCCCTGCCAGAAGAAAGAGCCAGAATTTCCCCTCCCCCACTCCCAGGCTTCTACTGTTCTCTCTGGTGTATTACTTGACTTTTTCCATCTTGTCTCTTAATGTCACATCAGAATATACCATGGGATCTGACTATGCCATTTATGTGGCTGTGATGTCTCATTCTCCAGAGAGAGCTTCAAGTATTCAGCAATAACTCATGTCCACTTAATGTGAAAATTGGTACCATCTAATAGAATCTTCAACACGCTAACCACACCATTCCAGTAATGAAATGCAAATTTTTCTGCTTTCTTACTATGGTCATTTTTAGATTCTTGAGGAATGGACTTCTTCTTTGTTATGAATTAAGAACTGGAAATTAAAGTACAGAGTTGTCTTATACTAATATTAGACGGTTTCCTTACCTAGAACACTAGGCTATCTTATTTAATCCTCAAAACAGACTTAAAATGTCCATATCATTATCACTCTCATTTTATTGCTAAGAAAACTAAGATGTAGGGAGTTTGTTACATTGGTAAGTGACAAGATTCTAGAATTCATGTATTTATTTCAGCTTTGAGGGAAAAGACAACCTTATTTTATCTGGTCCTTCATTTATAGTATCAGCTATGGCCCCTGCATGTGTTTTTTATCTAAGACAATCCTATAGTAGTTCAAACTTGGTAGAGAAAGGCAGTGAAATGGAACAGTTCTGGACTTAGGGATCTAAAGTCTAGATCACTTAAGTTTCTTTTTCATAAAATTAGAGCTTCAAGAGAGAAGACCATCTGTAAGGCCCCTTCCAGTGCCGCCTAACCATCTGTGGTTCTAGGATATTCAAAGCAAAGGATAGTTGAGGCAGCCAACTTGTGATGAGCTCTCTAGCCTGCCTTTCAGACTGGCCATCGAGGGCAAGGCCTTGCCAGGTAGTGGGACTTCCGAGATGGATCATCAAACACTGCAGCCATCATCCTGGGCACTGAGTGGCTTTGCTGATACAGCAAAGCTGGAGATAGTATTGATTTTTCAGATAATATTTGAATGCCATCTTATTGAGACAAAATGAAGAGGATTTATGGGGAGCCAGAGCTGCACACTGCTGCAGAAGGCCTAGTCTGTGGGCATCTTCTGAGCTGCCTAAAACAAGAAAAAAATAGTCCCTCATTTGTGAGAGTGGGGAAGAAATGTAAAGGAGCACTTATGTTTGGAGACACAGCAGCAGCCTGGAACTTCTGAACTGTCAGAGAAACATCCAGTGGGTGAGAAGGAACACATCGGCTTCACTGAGCAATTAGTGCTGTAGGTTTAATAGAGTTTGAGCACCGGTCTAGATTCAGCTCCTTCTCTGCTCGACTTCCAGGATGGTGATCTGAACTGACAGACTTTACCACCTGTTGTTAATTGTACTTTGGCGCTTTCTCCTCCTGCTGTCATTTCTTATTACTGCCCTTGACTTCTTTTTAGGGGAGTGGGAACAGTGGGGAGTGACCAGCCCACAGGAAGAGGACACAGGTACATGTCCGTGTGCACCCTCTCTTCCATTGCCTATTTCTGGCTCTGCATGGCTTGAGGCAAAATTGGTGTCTCCCCATCCCCCTTCATTCCCTCTGTATTGAGCGCTTTTCACACCATGCTGTAGTTTTCTGCTAACATTTCGGACCTCCTCCTGGATTGTAAGTCCCTGGAAAGCAGAGGCTGAAAAGTCATCTCTGTGACTCCAGCACCAAGTTCTGAGCCTGACACTTAGTTCAGTAGTATTTGTTGGATAGATGGATGGAGAGTAGGCGTAATTTCCCTAGTCTAACCAGTTCTCACCTTCCTTCACCCCCAGCAGTGCCATTTGGTGTTCTTTTCTGAATCCTGATCCGAGCTGGCAACACCTCTATCCACCCTGTTGACAAAACTAGACATGTGGGAGTCATCCTCACGGCTGCCTCCTTCTCTCTCGCTTTCCACACGGAGAAATCACCAATTCCTGCTGATTTTTTCCCTCTAAATAGTTCTCAAATTTGTCTTTTCTCCTTTTCATTCCTATTACCACTACCTAACTCATGGCCTCGCTCTTGTAATTATCTGGTCTTCTGCCTTCACTTCAGCTTCCACTTATCTATCCCGTGACACTGCTGCTTTGGCCATGTCACTTCCCTGTCTGGAATCTTTCAGGGGCTCCATTTGCCTACAGCAGAAAAGCAAGCTTCTTAGCATGGTCTACAAAGCCTTTTCTTGGCCTGGCATCTGCCTGCCTCTATATCCACAGCTCTGACCACTTGCTGCCCTGAATTTTGTTTCAGTGTCACCAGATTTCTTGTAGTTACCCATGTTAGTCATACTATTTGATGCCTAGAATGCCCTTCTCATTCTAGTTTTTTCCATTCCCACTCACACTGTAAGACTCAACACTTATGTCACCTCGTCTAAGACGCCTTATCGGACCATATTTTCCCTGAAAGGAAGGAAAGGGAGATAGTGGGAGCAGGGGAAGGCTATTTACATCTCCTCTGGACTTTCATAGAACTCTGTGCATGCCTCAGTGTACCCAACACAGGTGGTTACTTCCATAGCATATTGAAATTCCAACATGTCTCTTCCAGTTGCCGCATACCCTTGAATTCTATCTATTTTCCTTCCCAATCCTTTTTTAAAGTTTTTATTCATATTGGGATAAAACTAACAGGTAGATGTGGCCTTTCTGAGGAGGATTACCATTTTTATAGGCCCTATTCCCCTGAAGATGGAATACTGGCCTTAGTCAGTGAATGGAGAAACATCTCTTGGGTTGCCAGATGAACGCAGTGGATAATCAATACCTCTGATTCAGCTGCTCAGTTGGGTTAACAGTCTCCTTTCTGCTCAGTATAGTGTGAGGAATGGAGAATGCAGCAGAGCGCTGTTCACACCTGCCAAGTGGGGCAGTGAGCCGAAAGCAGCGCCGAGGCCATTTGGAAGAAAAGCCTGATGTTCTAGAAAGGGCACAGCCTTTGAAAGATTGACAAACCTGTGTTCAAATCTGTTGTTTTCCACTTTACTGTGTAAACTTGAGCAAGTTTCTTAAACCCTCTCCTCATCTGTTAAACATGCATAATACCTTACACACTGAATTGTGGTAAGGAGCAAATGGGGTAACGTATGCTTAGAAGAGTTGCTAGCGCGTAGAAGGTGATTGAGAATGATGGCTGCATTTGTTATTTTCCCTGTCTTGATCCTCTGGTGCAAGGTCATTGTGCAACAGAAACAAGAGGTAATCCTTGGCATCATCTGTGCTTCCTCCTTGTTTCACTGAATTTGGCCCTTAGGCTTATTCCCCGAGTCTACCTTAATGCCCTAAACCAGAATTCTGGGTGACTTCTTATTTAGGGAGCCCCAAATACCCAGTTTTCAAACAAAGCCCAAAATCCTATATGTAGAAAAGCAGTGGAGTATAAAATACGTGGTACACCTGAGTCTTGGTCGTGGTTTCACTTCTTAGCAGCTGTGTGATCTTGGTATGGCCCTTAGAATCTCTGCAGCTGACTTGTAAAGATCACATGAAGTTAACATATATGTGGAACTTTCTATTGTTGGATGTGCTGTTTTTATTTCCTTATGGACACTTCGCTTACAATTAAAGTACTTTGGCACTATACTGGTGGTTTGGTTATAACTATTTGTTACCCAGACTTCAGGCTTAAATATACTAATTAGAGAATAGCAGACTTTGTCTTTAAATGAAAACAAAATTCACCTTTAGAAGTGGAACGAACGTACTATCACCAAATATTAATTTTTAAATATAATTCATGACGCTCTTTTTGTTAAAATATTTCTTTGAAAATAAGTCCATAGATACTGTTACCTTTTAATCCCTATTATTAGTCATTCCTTAATGAAACTTTGGAGTTTCCCCCAGGCTTAAGTGAAATGATTATTTCTAACTGTTGATTTTCCCAGCATCAGATCTTCCTAGGAGCAGCTTGGGGTCTCTTGGCCCCTTTGGCATTAGAGCCTCTGGACCAGTTTCCTCAGCTTCTGTGATTCAGTCAAAGGTCTATCAGTGTTGATCAGAGAGTCATTCCCACTGAGTCCTTGCGGTTTTCTTTTACTTCCTTCTCCACAAGCCACAGGATGAGAAATGGAGGGACAGAGTTAAGGGCCTAGCACAGTGCCAGGCTTGAGCTGGCACTTGTGGAATGTGGGTCTCCATGCCCACTGTGGCCAGGAGTGCACCACAGCCCCACCCCAGCTGTGAGCCTCCTCTGGGACTGCTCCCCAGAGGGAAGTTTTTCTGCCAGGTTTTACTTCACTTTGGGGGGAACAAAGAATACCACTTGTAGTTTTTCCCATTCCCTTCACTACTTATACTAGAGTTTACTAGAGTTTTACTCGAGTTCCTTTAGAGCAATATCAGTAAAGAACCTAACCCAACCTCTCTCCCACTGCATTTACCACAGCTGTGAGTGTTGAATAACATTCTTTAGCCTCTAGCCATCATGTAAGCGTTCCCTTTTAAATGTCACCTCCTATGTTTGGTATCATCTGTGTAAAATAGGAATGATCCCGATCTTCCTCGATGGGATTTTGCCAAAATAAATTAGTGTTCAGAAATAAAAGGAACTACATAAATCTGAGAAACTGTAGAGAGGCCTCTAATTTCATGTCCTTGTGCTCTAAATTGAATTACTTTTTCCCAAGTATTCTAGAAAGGGTTACATTCCTGAGTAAGGACTTAATGGCCAACTCAAGAAATAATCAAAATAAAAGTATTTAGTTCAAACTTTTAATTTTTCGTAATACCTTCAATTAGACACTTCCATCTGACCTATGTAAAATGCACAGCAAAACATCTGATACGTGGTTACAGATGTAACACAATGTTATATGAGCAACTCTAAATAATATTGAGACTCAAATTTTCCAAGCACTAATTAAATTGAGCAGATAAATAATCTATTTCATCCAATTACCATTTGTTTTATCTATTTAGCAAACTCTTGTGAGAGAGATGTGTGTGGGCTTCCTAAAAAGGGACCTGGGAATTCGGGTCAGAAACTAGACTAGCCAGGCAATGGGGTTTATGCATCCCAGTGCTGTAAACAGCGGTGTGGGCACAACTGGCCAAGCCCTGAGAGTGTGGCTGAGTATATGGAGACTCCCGGTGTTGTTGTTTATGCCATTTGGCAAATATTTCTACTCAAGCCTTCAGCTAGTTTATAGCATTTCATTTTACAGCCCATCATGATGATAGTAACCAACCCCAGAAAAACATCAACAAGCCTCAGAAACCCTAGTGTTGGAGGATGAATGTGACCCCAGAGACCTCCATTCCGTTCCCCCTCCATCCCATCGCATCCCCCTCACCACCCCCTCTAGTGTTCACTGAATTTCTCTAGCCAAAGTGGTTGACATGGATCTCGGGTCAAAGGAGGATATTTGGAGGGATTTTTCTAAACACATGCATGTGAATGTTGAGAAATAGCACTCTAAAAAAGCAGGAGTCATACACAGACCCCTGCCCCTCTCAGTGAGTAAGACAAAAGGCAGCGTGCTCTATAAATATGCAAAGTGCCTTGAAAGGATGAGTCTGCAGAGGGCAAGGGGAGGGAAGAGGTGGTCAGGGAAGGCGGGAGGGAGCACCCTGTGACACCAAGCACGCCATCCCCCGCCAAACACAGCCTCATAAGACATTTTCCATTTTTGAGCAAGGAAACAACAATTACATTTTAAGTTGCATTGGTTAAGAACGGAAAAATATAACTTGGCATGAGTTCCCATACTGGCCTTTTAGAAGGGATTGGTCTGTAACACCATACTAAGTCTGTTTTCTATCAGTGATTCCTAGCCAGCTTATTAAACAGATTTATACAATGAAAGAATCTAATAACAGAAACATTCACCTTCTTTATTACTTGGCATTATTTATGGTTTGAGTTTTTTCAGCTACTTTTTTATGCACTGGAATCTGCCAACATTATACTTATAAAGTTTACGTACCAAAGTGTAAGTAGGTTGGGAGAAGATTATGTGTGTCTCCTCTGTGCAGCCATGTGGCCTCCCCCAGCAGAGACGCTGAGGACCCGTCTGTCCCATCCTCAGAGCGTTTTCAGCATGGAATCCTGTTTCCTTCCGGAGTCCATGACTCTTGACCCAAACAAGGGTTAATTTTTTTCCCCCACAAGGAGTAATGAATAATGCTCCTTTGGTCTAGTGATAGGAAAAAAAGAACCTTAGGATGTGTGAGGATGTGTATAAAGGAATTAGATAATTTTCTACTGATGTGCAAATATCTCTCAAAATTTTCGAGATGGAAAAGATAGCCAGAGTCTCCTTTTCCCCTCCCCATTCCTTCCAGGGTAATGAGTGGAGAGGTAGTGTCAGTGTGTTGAGGGAACTGATGTGGACATGCTTGAGCACTAAACTGTATTGCCTCGCTCCCCAAATGGCCTTTTGTAGAACAGGAAGCAGGGAGCCACTTATAAAGGGACATAACTGTGGACCCGAAGTGGACCTCAGAGAGGTCAGGTGTGGCAATGTGACCCTGAGACGTCCCTGCCTCGCATGCTTCCTGCTTTCCAGCTTCATTATAGCATGAAAGAAGATTTTCCTTTATTTGTTTTCCCTGAAAAAGAACAGATTCCATCTCAGGCGTTGCCTCCTTTCCTGAGTGCATTCTCCTTCCCAAGGAAAACACACACATACTTTAGTAAAGCACTCTCAGCCATGTCTAGAGCTGCAGAGGTGACCCCAGGTGCGCTGGGACTGTGAAATAGCCCCTGTGGAAAGGTAGTGGCCTGTTCATGGGTTTTGGCTTGAGGGGTAAGGACAGCACAAGAAGAATGAATATGCACACCCTTGTGAGAGGAAGCCCATGAAGTCAAGAGGCAATTTGTTTAAAGAAGCCACAAACACTAGCAAATGTGGTTAAAGATGAAGATATAAAATTAAAGGAAAGGCTTATGCTTAAATCAGTTTTCCTTTTAAAAACTATAGCATTTAGGCTGCCACCTTATGTTTCCTTAATAAGGAAGCCATATTCCAGCCATGTGGCAGGAATTAGTCATTATCTTCCATATGGTTAATAATATTTAATAATACATGTAAGAATTTAGAGGTTAATGAATCAGTGGTAATTGCCATGGACTTGCTGGGTGAATGAATCAAAGGCGGTCATATCTCTTCCTTTTCCCAGCTTCTATCTTTCCAACCCTGTCTCCCTGCTATTCTTTTGTGCATACGGGCTTCTACCTTTGGCCCACTAACCCCTATTTTGAAGAATCTTTTGCATAATCTGGAATAAGACCATCTAAAGAACTCTCAAGTCTCTCTCTAGCCTATGTATGAATCATCTCTCAGAAACTAAATATTTCCCCTGGAGCCCAGATATTAAGCCAAGCTGTGAACCAAAAATTAGAGGTGTAAGAGATAGGAGGAGGAACAGGTCTCCCGGGCTCTGCCTGCAAGAGCTCCCTGTCTAGTTCTAGAGACTGGTGTATGATCATTAGAGTGCTGAAAACTGTGGTAGAAAAAGGACTACGAATCCTATTGGCCTGTGTATGTAGGAGGAGGGAGCTGGAAGGCAGATAGAATGCAGAAGAGGGAAGACTATGTTCTAAATGGCTTAAACGTGCTTTGGGAGGCTGAGGCAGGAGGATAGCTTGAGCCCAGGAGTTCAAGACAAGCCTGGACAACATAGCAAGACCCCGGCTCTAAAAAAAATTTAAAAATTAGCTCGTGTTGGTACACATCTGTAGTCCCAGCTACTTGGGAAACTAAGGCAAGAGAATTGCTTGAGCCCAGGAGTTCCAGGCTGTAGTAAACTGTGATCACATCACTGCACTCTAGCCTAGGCCCTGTTACTTAAAAATAAATAAATAAAATAAAATAAAAAAGGCTTGTGAGGCTCTTGTCAGACATTAGCGGCAGTTTAGCTCAGGAGGTAAGGACTTAGACCCTGGAGCAGTTCACTTCAACTTCAAATCCCAGCTCGGTTTCTTAATAACTGTGTCACCTTGGGCAGGTTATTTCATCTCTCTGTGCCTCAGTTTCTTCATGCATACAATAGTATACCTACATCCTAAGGTTCTTGGGAGGATCCTGTGAGTTAATATGTATAGAACACTTAAAATACTGCCACCCACCCCACAAAATACACTGCTTGTGGGAGTAAATGCTATATAAGTGCTAGCTATTATTTTTATTATTATGATGATGTTCACATATATTGTGCAAGTGTACATAAGTGTGATATATGTGTATCGCTCCTTTTTTTCTTATTTGAGATGATAATATACAGAGAGCCTAACTTACTTTCCATATCAGCACATATAGATTTACCTTAAGTTATTGATTTAAAAATCAACTTATTTTGGAAAATTTTATAACTAACCTCATCAGAAATTAGAGATTCTATGTGGTGCCACCTCTCCAAGATTGGATCTTGCTGCAGTTGATGGAGTTACATCCTTCACAGCACAGTCCAAAGTTGAGATCTCTATTCAAGCTGTTTGGTTTGTGAAAAATTCAGATATTTGTTTTCTAAATCCATATTAGGACATGTTATTCACTGTTTGAAGAAATTAGTATGGACTAATTTCTAGGCTGCTTGGAAAACTTATGAGATAAGTTGTTGCTCTTAAATCATCCTAAAATATAGGGCAGAAGGGAACGTGGCATCCTGTGTTTAAAAGATACATTTTTAAGTCAAGCATAAGGTAACTAGGTGACTTCCGATCTCAGCCTCATAAGGCCTGTACTTGTGTAGATTGTTGTGTGTTCTGGGTGAGCTGTTAGAAGCAAAGCAGGAGGAGAGAAACTTTCGATCTCTTGCTCCTAAAGTGTGGGCCCTAGGTCATCATTAAGAGGTGCTAGCCCTTTGCCAAGTCACAGCATTCTCTCTGATTCACCCCCTAGGTAATAGTGGATCCAACTCTCAATAAAGAGAGGATTCTGCATGTTGTGGTTATTTGCTATCTGTAGAGGCACCTATTAGACAGGTCTGCCCAAGGAAGTGGAAGGGAGTGAGGAGAAAGGTGCTGTCAGCCTGGATGGGCTAACAGGTCTAGAGGATGCCAGTTCTCCCAAAAGGCAGATACCCTGTGTAATTCCCATCTGGTACTGAAGTGGCTGGAGTGGTTGGCACACCGCAAATTGACACTGACCTTGGCCATGCTGTTGGAGTAATTGGACTTTCAGGATGAACTCTCTGAACAATCTCGCCACTGTGGCTGGCACAAACAGGCTTTTCTTTAGCAACAGACGTTCATGTCTTCTTGCTCCAACTTTTTTTTCTTGAACAAACATATGTATTGTGGCCAATGCAAGGAAAATCCCACTCACCATTTTGATCTGAGTTGCTTCTGTCCTAGAACAATAGTCTAGTGTACGAGGGGCCCTCGAGAATCTGATTTCCATGCCCGGGTCTAGTTTTGTGAATCTCCTTGGAAGACCCTAAGGCCAGGAAGCCATTGGTATTACTGAGGGACCTCCTACCACCATCAGTGACATCAGTGGCTTTGTATCTGATTGGCTTCTTTTTCCATTGTCAAAGAGTCAGCTTCAGCATTAGCTTCACGGTCAGTACTGATTATGTTGGAAAATACCCCCAAATCAAAGATCTTTCTAAATGCCTGTCCTTTCCCCCACAAGGCGGCCTCATCATAACTTAAATGTGCATAACCAAGGATTTGCATTCCTCGTTGAGCATCCACTTCACTCAGGTAGAAGAAATGTGTCTTAAAGCACTGCAGATTAGAGAATAAACACTTTCCAAGAGCCAAGTACAAGATTAGACATTTCCCATCTTTAATCTCATTGATCTCAAAATCCTGTGAGGTTTCAAATCACCGACTCAGTAGCATTAATTGAGAACCCTACTCTTTGTTAGGTTTAGACTACATAGTGATGAGCAAAACAGACAGTCTTTGGATTCTTAGAGGTTACTGCCAGGTAGAAAAGGCATATGCTGTTATTTCACTAGGAAAGGAAGCCAAGGTTCAAAGAATCAATACTTTTTCAAGCTATAAAGGGTGGAGCCACAATTTAAACGCCTGTCTGACTCCAAAGACTGTCCTCCTTCCACTGTGCCATACTGCCTTCCTATAGGAAGCTTAATCTGTGGTTCCACTTAAAATATGAGGAAACATCTGGAATATTAGTTTTCAACCACATTTCAGACACAGAAAGTGGAGCCTAAGGAATAGCCCAGTTGGCTCCTCTCTGAGAGTGGGTAAGAGTAGAAAAGAATTGCTGATCTCAAGCATTTTGTTACCAGAATAACCCCACAGGAGAGGCCTGGCTGAACTGGGATTTGTGTGGGCCAGACAATGTAGGGGATTTATTTCCAAAGTTGGAGGACAGAACTTGGACTCCAGTCCAGCTCGGCATCCTCCCTCGAGTCCCGCTCGCTGAAGAGGTGCAGCATCTGGACGAGGACTTTCCGGCTGCGGTGGAGCTCCGCAGTGCCGAGGCAGTTAACGATTAAACAAGAAGCAGCCTTTGGCTACAAACCCAATGGTTTGGGTTCCAGGGCACAGGATAAAAATACACAACTGGAAAGGCAAGCTCCCAATTAAGTGGAAGAGCTCAAGCAAGAGCTGTTTCAATACGGCAGAGCCAGTGACCACACGCGGGCCTGCTGTCTCCTCGGACGGCCCCGCTCTCCCGGCCCCATACTTAGCGCTGGCTCCAGAGCCTTGTGGGGGAAGTCAGCTGGCAGCACACAGGCTGTTTCTCTTTTCCATTCAAAGAAAATCTTACTTGCCTGCAGCCTAACAATTTATCTTCTTTGGCATCTTAGAATAGTAGAATATCAGAAGTAGAAGGGGCCTTAGAGACCATCTAGCCTAGTCCAACTCCCCCGTTTAATGCTGTGGAACACGAGGCCCACACAGGGGAATCGACTTGCGGAGTCACTTTGTCAGTTCATGGCAGGAAGATTAAAGTTCTGGTCTTCTGATGTCCATATCCCCTTCTCCCCCTTTTGTACAAAGCCAGCACCATTTAGCAACCTGCCAGCCACACCTCTTTCCTTTGCTCCCCTAAACATGAGGGCTCGCAGTCATCTTCTGTTACAGGAAAAGCTACTAAGGCAGGGAGTGTAAGCAGTGCCCACAGAACTGACAAGAACAGATGCCAGAAAGGGAACCACAGAATCCCGACTAGCAGGCCGGGGCCTTCACCGTCTGACCGCATTCCCTCTCTAAGAACATGTTGTGGGAGGACTGAATTTGGCATCTTCTGAGCTCCAAGCCTGCAACAACAGCCCTCCTCATGGCTCTCCGGCTCCTGGCTTCCTCTTGCCACTGACTTTCCCTTCTGCCTGGGACAACCTTACAACTACAGTGACTTTGAGTCTTGCCAAGACAAGCCCAATAGTTACTTTCAGACTCAAGTTCTTGCCAAGTCTGAAATAGTAATTGCCTGAAGGGTTCCAAAAAGCAGAGCTTTATCTGCAGCAGAGACTTAGTAAATCAAAACACAGGTCTTATCTCCCGATTCTCTCCTCTCTGTTGTGTGGTCTGCTAAACGAAAAATGTTACCTAATTGCCTAAAACAGCTGGCATGATGTTTAATTATTTCGGCTTGCTAACCTGATGTTCTGGGCCAATAAATTGTGCACAGGGA
This sequence comes from Cheirogaleus medius, assembly GCA_008086735.1. Classification (NCBI taxonomy): domain Eukaryota; kingdom Metazoa; phylum Chordata; class Mammalia; order Primates; family Cheirogaleidae; genus Cheirogaleus; species Cheirogaleus medius. The sequence goes on along the minus strand of VBSM01003215.1, from coordinate 26,938,961 downwards.
GTGGATAATGCTCTTTATAGATCATACTTGTCCAGGTTTCCTTTGTGAGAAATGTTGATTTCAGCCGCCAGAGGGAATTCCAAATTCGAATGCCATTAGCAATCATTGCGTTTGTCTGATGTTGGAACTCCTCTTCACCCACTTGAGGAAGAGTTTGCCTGGAAAATGCTTTGAATCCTCTCCCCAAGCATTCCCGTGGCGCACCTGTCTGCCCTGCCGCACTGTGGGCGTACGATTCCTGTTCTGAGGCACAGACGGGCCTGTGGAACAGCCTCAGACCCACCCCTCAGCCTTGGTGCAGTTGCTCTCACCTCTGCTTCCCAGAGGGCAAAGAAGCCCGAGGAAGAAGCAGAACAACATCGAGGAGAACCAGTGAACTCCAAAGTGCCATGCTTTGTCCTCCCTGGCTTTGAGGACTCTGCAGCCTCAGCCCTCAACGCTCCTTCATGTGGGTCCTGGATTCTGACCGGGCCAAATGACCCCTGTCTCATGGCCCCATGTCTTTGCTCCTACTAGTCCCTAAGACGTCCCTTTCCATCCCCCTCACCTCATCTGCTCTTCCCTTCCATCTGCTTCCACACGCCACCTGCTTCTGCTCCAAGGTTTGCCTCACGGAGCTGCAGCTTTGCACAGCTTTCTCCTTCTCTCCTTGGTAAGCTCAGAGGGTCCCATGGCTGGTGTCCCATTGTCTACCTATCTGCCTCTCTATTTCACCGAACCTCTTTAGGACTAGGACTTTTCCTTTCCATTTGTAATTCTCCAGTGCCCAGAACAGTGTCTAACATATAGCAGGTGCCTAGTAAACATGTGCCTAATGGGAGATATATTTTTGAAGGAAAGCCTAAGATGTCATTCTAAGAGCAGCAGAAGATGTGATTTTATAATTTGTATATATTACATAATTTGTGTCTGATGAAAGGAAAGGAGGAAGGGAGGGAGAGAGGGAAGGAGAAGGAGAAAATCAATAGAAAGAAGAGGCATGTTCTTCAGCCCTCTGCATGGTGTGGCCCCTTCTCAGTCACATGTCTATGCAGGCTGATGTGCACGACTGTGTGTGCTGCGCTAGATTCCTCAGGGTAATGTACAACGATTCCTGCCATTTAGGTTTATTAAATTAACAGTTTCAACTTAAATTATGTTTGGCTGTTTTTCCCCTAAGGAATTCCTTATGTATTTGATTGATTTGTGCAAGAAGCTAACTCCAGCCACCCACCTCCATTCCTTTTGTGAAACTGCTGCTATATGATCCAGAATTCCTTTCACTTCAGACCCAGATGATACCGTCAGAGTTTGGGAGACTCATACACATCTGAGATAGGTGTAGCATACATACTCACTGCTTTGTTGTCTTAAAAATTTTACGGTTCTAAAGAGTAGTGTTCATGCTTTTTGGCTTAATCCAAAAAAAAAAAAAAGAGTAGTATTGTCTCTCTAAATTTAATATATTTATATATTATAGCCATTATATTATATTTAGCTGTTTTCCCCCAGGTATTTGATCAATTTGTGCATTTCATTGCCAGGCTTTTAAAAGGCCTCTGCTCCATATCTTCCTGCCATCGTCACTAGCTGAGGACAAAGCAGTAGGGCCGGTGAGAGAGGGGACTCTTCTCCAGACTCCAACCAGAGCAACAATGTATGGTACTATAGACTAAAGCAATGTAAAGACAACATTTCCTAAACGATAGGTCATGTGCTTTTATTCTTTCATCTACTGACAGTATTATTATTGCTCCTATCAGCAAAAAGCCTTTGTCAAACACCTGCTCTGTGGGCCTGTGCTGAGAGTGAGGCCCATGAACAATTCCTGGTGTTCAGGCCATGGACCAGGGAAGTACAGTTCCTGGCAACATGGAGGACTTTGCTGATAGTATAGTGACGGTCCCTCTGGGGGGCGGGGGTGCTATGTAGAGATCTGGGCCAGTGGGGTAATGCCAGCATTAGGGGCAACTGGCAGTGGGCCCTCAATCGCACTTTGAGAATCCAGCAAGACTCCTTTGGGTCGGGTGGGAGAGTAGTAGTTGGCAGGGTAAGCAAGGCACAGTTGTTCCTAGAGAACCGAAGCTGATGAAGCAGGGCTCCAGTGCACAGCTTGGGAGACTGGTCCTCAGGGACAGGACAGAAGCCTAGTCCTACCTGGTCTATTAGAGCAGAGACACAGTGTCAGAGCCAGCTGAGAGTCCTGCCACAGGGAGCCTGATGTGGACTCTCCTCCCCTCATCCCACCTAAGGGCAGACTTGGACAGAGAACCCTGGTGAAGTCTGAGCTTGACAGAATGCCCTGACTGATGCTGTTCTGGCAGGCCTGACCTGTTGAACCAATAACAAAGGGACAGTAAGGACAGTGTTTGTGCTCCAGGTGTTCCAGGACATGCAGAAAGCAGGGCCAGAGGCCACCTCTGCTGCTCAAAGTCTGTCCCTGATCCTCTGCCCCTCTCCTTCCACCATCGCAGGGGAAGTCGAGGCCCTGGCTAAAAGTGACTGGAACACACTGGAAAAGGATGTAGGACTGTTTCTCTGTGAGGTGGAGTCATCCTTCATGTAAGAAATAGGCTGTGGCCAGAGTTAGTAAGGGTTCTGCAGGCGAATTTTACCTAGGCAGAAATAGAGCTTCCAGAATCAACTGAATTGGAACCTCTCTTCTCAGGCTCCAGAACCTGCAGTGTGCTGTCTACACTCCTTCATGACAACTGAGCTGCAGCCATCTCCTCTCCTCCCTTCCTTTCCTGTTGTTGTAACCAAATATAATCTTTCCTGAAGCCCACCTGGACAGCACCATCTCCCTCCCCCATTGCCATCAGCAGCCACGCCCTCCACCCTGCCCCCAGTTGACAAATGTGGACATTTCTAAGTGTCCTGGAGCATTAACAAGGGATGCACAGCTTAATAATGTTGAACTGCAAATGGACTAAAGGTTATTTCCCATATTTCTCCCACCCTTCAGTGAGGCAGCAGCCTGCTGGTGGGGTTTCTAAGAGCACTTCTGCTCTGAGGATGTGTGCTGTTTCCAGCCAGCGTTGTCCACCTGCGACTTTCTGCTAGTGTTAGCAGTTTCATCCCCCATTATTAGAGTCCAGCTGGAGTGTGTTTGAAGTTGGTCCCATAATGTTAAATGTTAACTATAATTTCTCTTGGCCCTTTCTGGAGAATGCATTCCTTCCTTTTGGTATGATAATAGCCACAGTTATATCGGCTGTGTTCTGGCTGACCACCTCAGCAATTGCTTTTGCTCCGTAGTGACATAGAAGGGGCTTTGTACTGCACATCGTGAAACTTGGGTTTTGACCTGGTTCTGCCAGGAAGCCATGTGAACTTGAGCAACTCCATCCTCTTCTCTGATCCTCATTTTCCTGCCCCGTCAAATGCTGCATAAGGGTTAGGTGAGGATTTCTAAAGTCCTTCCATCTCTAAGTCTCTGATTCTAAGATTTGGAGAATGCACAGTTATTCTCAACTCCTGCTTTTCCCTCGGCCTCGGGCCCACACCCTCCCCACAGTTCTTCTCCGTGTGCACATCCTAGCAGTCAGCCTGGCTCAGGGAGTGCTAGTAATGCGTAGAGAACCCAGGGTCGTTCTAACCACTTGAACTTCAGATCCTCAGAGAGCTTTTTATTCTAATAAAAAGGCATAATATTGGCGATATGACACCCCCTACATCAAACTCTATCATATTAAGGAAATCTTAGAACTCAGATGTACAGTCTGGCTTGATAATTTACAATTCTGCTGGGATTAGTATGAGGAATAATTGTATCTATTTATTTATTCCACTGTCAGAATGTTGATGCAAGATTTTCATATTGTCTCTGTCACTGAAGATTATAATTGAATAATATGTCAAATATATTGATCATATTCTTATAAATTTGCTTGATATGCTATAGAGGCCTTTTGTTTTTACAGTATATCACAAGATTAAGTTCAAAAGTTTGCCAGGCTATCTAGGTCTGTTCAAGGGATTTTTTTTCCTAAATAGACCACAATTCTTTAATGGTTTGTCATTTTGACATTGTCTAAAGTAATTTCTTTTTTCTCCCTAGTTCAGTACTGTATCTTTTTTATCCTTTAGTCAGACTAAATAACTATAATGGCATTTGAATGAAAAGTAGTTTGTATCTTTGAAGGCAGATTTTAAATTTTTTTCTTCATAAATGCACAATTTTTCAGAGAGCAGTCTATTTTTTATGCATTTATTATGAGAACATTTTCAGCAGAATTGGAACTCAGGTCTCTTTTACTCCAAAGCCCAGTTTTTCCTTCTTCATCAGATGGTGTATTCCTAGGCAGCTGTGCTGTGAACCAAAAGACTTGGGTTCCTTACTCATCTCTTAGACTTTCGGTTAGGAAATACCGGTGAAAGAATATATTTAACAACAAAGTTTTCCAGCCCATTTCTCTTCTGGTTATCTTAAGTCACAAAACATTTACCTACATTAGTGACAGGACCCAGAAGATACAATTAGACTTTTTTCTAATATTTGCTTTGGATGTATGTTTCATATATTTTCTTACATGGCAAAGAGGGTTTTTTCAGTCTGCCTGAAACATATATAATCAGGTCTTTGGTCATAATAATGATATATCACATATGTGTAATGTTTTACAAAGGGCTTTCATATACATTATCTCAGATGATCCTTAAAACATGGTGTGATATAGGCTGGGATTATTACTATTAGGTCATTGTATAGATTTTTTAAAAAGAGGCCTAGAGAATTCAAGATTCTCCATATCGTACAGTTAATTTTCTTTCTAATGAACTTTACAAACTTCACTAAAAATAGATCTCCAACTTCCCTTTTCATTTGTTTAAGGTACGCTCTCAGTTTCCCTCTAACATCCAATCCTCTGAATAGATGTGGCATGAAATAAAATGCTAGCACCTTTTTAACCCAAGGAAGGACAGAGCAGTAGCAAAAGAAGAAAGATGCTTATTATATTTGACTGAGAGATGGACTCACACTCCTCCTACCCTACCTCCCGTCCCCCTTAACCATTCATCCTCTGGCTTCTCAGGGAAGTTCATGACCTCTATTTTCAAAGAGCTTGGTTGTAGTCCTGGGCCGTGAGGAAATGCATGAGCAAAAGCAGCCACGATGAGCGACTGATGAGCCTGGGAAGAGGCCTTTGGCCTAGGGTGGTAAGAGGTGGTGCGATCAAGAAGGACTTTCCTCCAGTGGGCCATCTGGATAGCCCTGCAGGCCACTAGGCTCCCTGAGCCCTTGTTCCTTCACCTTCAGGGAACCTTGCTCTGTTGACTGGCATTTGGTCCTTATCATCAGGAATTCCTCACACTGAAGCAAGCCCCAGGAAGATTGACCAGCAGATTGTCCCTGTGGCTGCTGGAGACTCTGAGAATCAGACTGCCCCAGTGCTCTCTATCCTGGCCCCTGCTTTGGCTGGGAGACAAGAGAGAATAGTGGAAAGAACCGTGGAGGGTTGGATTTTAGTCCCAGCAGTCTATATGATCTTGGGCAAGTTGTTCTATCTCTTCTTCATCAGTAAAATGTGGATGGTCACACCTACGCTACTATTTCTTCAGGTTATTATTGTGAGGCAAGAATGAGCTCCTTTGTAAAGGTACTTTGCTAATTCCGAAGCTCACTCAAATACAAGAGACTCACTCAGAGGGAAGACGCTAGTCTCTAGGAGACTGTTTTGGGGCCACTGTCAAACCTGAGCAGTTTTTAAGAACAGAAGCCAGGCACGGGGGCTCACGCCTATAATCCTTGCACTTTGGGAGGCCAAGGTGGCAGGATTGCTTGAAGCCAGGAGTTCAAGACCAGCCTAGGCAATAGTGAGACCCCGACTCTACAAAAATATTTTAAAAACTTAGCCAGTGTAGTGGTGCTCATCTGTAGTCCCAGCTATTTCAGGAGGCTGAGTGAGGCAGGAGGATCGCTTGAGCCCAGGAGTTTGAGGTTGCTGTGAGCTATGA